>OX940799.1:7461631-8061631 GCA_954870605.1 Acer campestre | reverse complement strand
TTTAACTGAAGTATTTGTTAATTAGAAATCCCACGTATGATACTCAAGAAGATGAGATTAATCTCATATTTAAAAAACATATAGCAAGAGAATTATATATATATATTCTCTTAAACACATAAAAATACAAGAAGAAATTTAACACTATTAATGAAAATAGTACTCTCTACTTACTGCTCATTTGTTTATTCTAATTTTTAGTCAGTTTGATATTGTTTTTGAGAAGTTAAAATTAACTTGTTTTGTAATTTTGACATTAAATGATGTTTGGTAAAATTTTCAAAAGTGATTAATTGGTAATCTGACAAGTTCTGACAGCGATTTTAAGAAACAGGTAATCGAGTTACTTTTTGAAAGTGATTATGGAATAATCTATTTTAGCATTTAATGAATCTTTTAAAATACCCTTATTATTCTTGTGAAATCAAGTTAAAATCATTTATTTACCTATTTCATTTTAAAATTAATTATTATATCTAAATATTGATTTGATTTATAAAATCTTTTAAAATGTCCTCATTGTTGTTATGGAATTTTTTTTTTCTAACTTAAATATTCCACTTAAATATTCATTTAATTTATATAATTAATGAAACAAAGAAAGTAGGGTTCTAAAATCATGTCTATTTTAGTTATTCAAATATCAACACTTTTGCAATAAAATTACCAAACTCATATATATGCTGCTTTTGAGCTATACAATAAAACTTACAGTAATTATTTTAAAAGTTACAGTAATACCAATCTGACCTCTTAAACCTTCACAAAAATTTGTTTTCCATATTTATTTATCCAAATTGAACGTGCAAAACAAACAAAACCCGCTTGAGGGTTCGCACCATAATATGGTGAAGCAGAATGAAGATTGTATGCTTATTTTTGGACAATTTGGTTGTAAAGGTTTCGTATATAATTATGCATAAAAATTCCCAACTACGAGTTGTCTATTGACCAATCAGCTGCAAGAAGACTTTGACTTGCCAATAAAATTGAAGTAAACAACGAAAATATAATGCAGTATGATTTTCGAATCTAAAGGAACATGCAAGGAAATTAACTACACTTTTGAGTTATATATATAGACACACATACAAGCTGTGTTGTATATGCTCTAAGCATGAAATTTATAATTAAAACAATGGCTTTCAGAAAAAGTTCAATCGCTTGGATGATATATCTGGTGGTTGTTATGGTTCTGCTAACTTTGGAAGTGGTGGCTACAAGGGAACTTTTAGAGACACAGACTGCCAAACCCAGTTTATATCGTAAGTTACCCTACTTACTTATTTTATATATATTTTGAATTATTACAATATTTCGAGATTGGGGAGGGGGAGGAGGTATGACTCGAACTGACGACCTCTCAGATGTAGGTATGAGGAGCCTACTTCTGAGCTAATCTCACACTGTCACTTCTTTTATATATATACACATACACACACACATGGGAGGGATTGAGGGACACATTTTTTTACACAAGATTTGACATATTTTTCAGCTATTGGATCTTTGAGATTTAGATGGCTTAGGTTCAATAAATTGATTTCTTTTTTATTTCCTACTCATTTATCTAATATTTATTTGTTTTCCTTTCTCTCTCCTTTCTCATATATTCATTAGCTTTCCTAAATAAAATCTAATTAATATTTCCTCTACCTCTCTATTACGTATTTTTTTCCTCTTCCCTGTTAAGTTTCTGTTCTTTCTGTTCTTCAAGGTTTTTTATTTATTTATTTTTTTAAGTATTATACTATTACATAAATTTCAAAGTATGTGTTACTGTTACTTTTTTTTTTGTTCCAATTTAACTGAAGTATTTGTTCGAGAACCCATATGTGAAACTCAAGAAAATGATATTAATCTCATATTTAAAAAACATATAGCAAGAAAATTATATATATATATATACGGTTTTTCTATTAGATTCACATACTTCTATTTCGTCAAAGTCTTCTTAAAATTAACTTACAAGTTTCGTCATAATCTTAAAAGTTCAGTTCGGTCTTAATGAGAGAAAAACTATATATATATATGGTTAGATTTGGTTATTTAAAAAAATATATATTTATATATAAAAAAAGATATACATTAAAGAAAAAGATTATCTTTAAAAATTATTTTTTACATTACCAAAAAATTAAAATTTCCTCTTTCTATATATATATAATCTTATTTTCTTCTCTCTTCAAAAACAAAACTACTACTATCTCAACATCAATTTTCTTCTGCGCACGCGCGCGCGCGCACACACACAATAAAACTTCAATATGATATTTTCCGGCTAGGAAGAAAAATGGTAATTGTTCGTTGATGGTTGTGGAACCGATATAAATAAAATCAGTTTCTCCTATATATAGTCTTTCTCTCCTCATGATCGAACTAAACTTTTAAGTTTAGAATGAGATTTGTAAGTCATTGATTAAGTTTAACAAAACTTTGACTAAGCTGAAGTCAGGGCCGGCCCAGGGCATAGGCCCATGAGGCGGCTGCCTAGGGCCTTCGTTTTCCAATGACCCCAAAATTTAGGTTGAAAATAAACTATGTGTATTCATTTTTTAAATATGTCTGGAGGCCCACGTACTATTTTTTAAAAAAATTAAAAAAAAAAAAAAATTAGCCCATATATCACTTAACCAAGTATAAGTCCGGAGGCTCATGTACTATTTTTATTTATAAAAAGAACAGCCAATATATATCTAACCACATAAAAGTCTGGAGGCCTACCATATATATATATATATGTTTTTTTTTACAGGCACACCAAAGAAATACAAATACAATCATAATACTTAACCGCATCCATGACATATCAAATAGTGTATCAATCTATTAGACAGTCGGATTTTTTTTTTTTTTTTTTGAAATCAATTATAGGGTTCTTGAAAGAAACACAATTATAATACTTAATTAGTACTATTACTTCTAAAAATGTGAGACGGGTAATGTTTAAGTAATACATTATTTGATGTAATTATAAAAATTTTATTTCGGTGACTTTTATTTGCTATTTGATGTGTTGCAATCTTGTTTTTTTTAGTTATTATATTGATTTTTATAAGTATTTATGATTTACTAGAGAAAAAAAAATAAGTAAATATACATAGAGGATCAAGGGCCTCATATTTATAGTCCGCCTCAAGCCTCCAAAATCTTAGGACCAGCCCTAGTTGAAGTATGTGAATCTAATGGTTGATAATTGTGGAACTAATATAAATAAAATCATTACGTCCTAAAGGGAGAAAGACTATATATATATATACACTACAAATCCCCCGACATAACACTATGTATATATCACTTGCCAATCTTTCTACTTATCATTTGGACAAAGTTATTTTGCAAAACATTAATTGGACAATATAACGATATTCTTTCTAAAACTTGTGTTTCACTCAAAATTACTGAAAGATAAATAATTATGAAAATTATTTTATTACTCGAGTACATTGAAAATGATTGTTTCAACTGAAATCAATTCTACATAAAATAATATGTTTAGGAAAAAATGACCTGCATGTGGTCAAACTTGAAATATTGTTGGACTGAATGAGCGTTTTTTTACCATCAATCCACCTAGGGCAGTACAATATTAAAGATGAACCTATTTCTTAATTTATAGAATAAAAACTTGTATATTTTGAAAATTGCAGGGAACAGAATACATGATATTCTTTCTAGATGAGATATTTTTTGAGCCACAATAAGAATATGTATTATTCAGCATAAGATGACTTCGATAATTTATTAATTATTTGACGTTGTTTCAGGTGGACATTTTAGGGAGCTTGTAGGTGTTAATGGCAGTACTGATGCAGGTGGACACCAGTCAGGCAGCCCTTGAGGCGTTGATCCTAATAGAACTGAACCCGAGAGGTATTATTTGTCTCTAGATTTTACTCAGTCCGACACAAGTCTAAGTTCTGGCCCGAAATGTAAGCCTTCTGCTGAATAATGAGGCATCAGCGATCATGTTTTTTTTATTAAAAATTTCAATATATATATATATAAATAAATAAAAGAATTCTCAAATGTAAATCCCTTGTATAAGACTTGAATACAAACCCCTGACTCTATACGACAAAATAATAATGTCACGAAGATTTCCTTTTCGAATTTATATCGTAGGAGTGTTGGGCATCCTTGTTCCCGCCTGGTCAACACTTTTCTATGATCGGATTCAGATTTCAAAGTAAAACTGGAACACAAAAGTGTTCAGTTTCATTGTGTTAAGATATAAAGCCTTAATTAGATTTAAAACTTAAATAATTAGGACATTTTAAAGATTATTATCAATTATCTAAATAGAAATTGAATGGGACATTTTGGATAACCTTTGGTCTTAGTTGTTCGTCCGAGTTAGTTGTACATCTTCATCTTCAAATTTTAGAAACATTAGAGAAGACTTCGAATTTAATACAAACCTTACTCTTTAAAAAGTTTATGCTAAAAAAAGAGAGGAAATAGGGGTATATAGCACTTTTTCAATTTTGACTAGTACAACTATCACACTTTAATAACTTTTGTTTTAATAGCACAAAAAATGGAATTTAGACAAAAGTACCCCCAGCTTCTTTTCTTTTCTCTTATATGTCCTTCACCTTCTTTCTTCTTCCTTTTTCCAAAACCTCCATTGATGGAGCTTCAATGGAGGTGCCACCGCCGATTGGCGAGTTAACTGGCAAAAACACCGGGAAAACGTTCGTCGAGTGCCAATCATTGTAACCGAAGTGTTCGTTTTCATTTTCAAGCTGTGTAGAGAGAGAAACGAAGCTAAATCCAAACCGTCATCGAATCTTCATCGTCCGATCTATGATGATCCGTCGCGAATTTGACGAAACCGATGGAGCCAACGAACTCGGCGTCGTTCGATCTTCCAGATCCAACTATCTTCAGAGTCAACCGGCGTCGGTGTCGGATCGTCACTGTCACCATTGATGGAGGTTGAATAGAATAAGTCCCGAACAAACTTGAATTAAGTCTTGAAACGTATTAATAAGTCTCGATAAACTCATGAATAAGTCTCGAATTTGTAAAATAAGTCTCGAATTTGTAAAATAAGTCTCGAATTTGACCTAATAAGTCTCGAAACTGTAAATAAATCTCGAATTTTCAAGAAAAAAAAAATACAAAGGAAAAGAGTAAGTGGGGGTATTTCAGTCTCACCACCTATTTTGGTGCTATTAAAACAAGACTTATTAAAGTGGTGCTATTTGCACAAACCCTCCCCCAAAAAGTCCTATTTAATTTTGGACCCTAAAAAAAATACATATATTTTAAAAATAGATTAAAAAAAAAAAAAACAAATAACATTTAGTACAAATGCACTGCTATTTGTTTAACGGTAAGCTTCCTTAACTAAGTTAGCTGAAAAATATTTTGATTTGATAGTGGACTTTATAATAGGCTATTGAGTTGATTAGAAGTTATAACTCATTATTAACTTAGTAATTTATATATATTTAAAATTGTAAACTAGGCTACCGTCCGGTCTAACATACTAATTAGAGATGTCAAAAAGTCCCTGTAGGTCGATCTCCACCATTTGGGACTGAAAAGCCTTCGCAGATGAAGACATGGTGAATTTCAAAGCTCATAATTACTATTTTACTTTATTAAATTGACATTGATGAAACACAGGAGAAATGATAATTATATTTGATACATGGTGGTGCATGATTTTTATACCCTGTAATTGACAATATATTAAAAAATTTATTCATATTAGTATAATTTAGAATGGAATACCATGCGCATTTTTTTTTTTTTTTTTTTTAACTACCATGCACTAAATTCTACTAAAGCTATTTTATGTGTGGAAAAAAATAATATAGAATTGAGATATATCACTTTATTTTTTAAAATAGAAGAAGTAGAATTCACTTTTCCATTTTAACAACAATGTGATATTAATAAGACAAGATGCGGCTGACCCAATGGTTTAGCCCCTCACACTCACATCACGAGTTTGTTAGTTTGAGCCTCTCCCCCAACTAAAAAAACCTGAATTATTGTAATATTTTTGTAAAAAAAAAGAGTAAAAAAACAATGTGATATTATTAAGTATTGTAATATTTATTCAAATTAATTTTATTAATTACGAATTAAATAAATATTAGGGACAATTCTATTAAAAGGCCTAGTTTCTGAATAAGAATTTTGAAGTTATGGGCCTAGAAAGAATACACACCCAGGCCCAACCCATCAAATTTTAGGTTCATGCAATTAACTCGGGGTGTGATAAGTGCCCTTACGTGCCCGCTTACGACACGAGTCGCCTGATCTGTACATGTCCATGGGTTTTGAGCAGCGGTGAAGCTAAGCCCAACATTTTGTTTTTTTTTTTTTTACTAAAAAATAGTTAATTTTAATCCCAATTGTTTTTTATATTTACATTTTTCTTTAAAATTTTCTTTCAAAAACCCGTGATTTTTCTTTAATATTTCATAGATCCAATAGCTAAAAAATCGTGTCAAATCTTGGGTAAAAAATTGTGTCCCTCGATCCTTCCCCCGTATGTGTGTGTATATATATATATACAATAATGCTAAACATCCCACCTAAAATCTCATTTTTTTCATTCTACCACATGTGGCATGTGAGGTGTCAAATGGTGAGTGGATACATGGGGTAAATGAGATAAATCATCATTAATGTGTAAGTGGATACATGGGGTAAGTGAGATTTTAGGTGGGATATATAGCATTACTGATATATATATCCCTATAGAGGCCGGGAAGGGTGGTCCACAGAAAAAAAAAGATTAATAGTTAAAAAATTATAAATCTTTTTTTAAAAATTGTAAATTTACAATTTAGTACTATTAATTTCACATTTTTGTAAATTAGCCCCGTAATTTTACACTCTAAGTTCTTCCCATAATAATAATGATGATGATGATGATGATGATGATGATTAAGTTTATACATCATATATATATATATATATCTGAGTAAGTCTCTCATAATTATGAATTTTGATCTGATTTTTTTTATGGATGATAAGTTCAATGAAATGTACCTATGAATAAAAATTGAAAATTTTTCAAGCATTAAAACTATTTTTCTGATTTTATTAAATATGAAGGCATCGTAAAATGGGAAAAATATAGGAAAATTCAAGAAAAATATTTTAGTACTTGAAAAATTCTCAAATTTTATTCATAACTATATTTCAATGAATTTATCATCCACACAAAAATTCAAATCAAAATTCATAAAAATAATCGATGTAATTTCATCAAGGTCCTTACCGAAATTAAAATAAATATATATTGTAAGTTTTCTGATTGGTGTTTGCTTATATTTAATATTAATAAGATAAAAAATACCTCTAACATATATGCCATATATGTTAGGGGTATTTTTTTTTATATATTTTTAATTTTAATTTGATATATGAATTTTGATCGCATTATATTATGCTTATTTACATTTGTTCATTCCCTAAGAAATTTCTTAGGTTTACGGTTTTTATTTTTCTTCTTTAAACAAATCAGATTGTTAATTACTAAAAATAATATCAAATAAAGATAGCAGGTTAGAATGATCAGTTTTAGGCTACATATTAAAATAACGAATAAGTTTGGATTTTCATTTATCCTGATTTTGTTGAACATGAAAGCATTAGAAAAATGGATGAAATATAGGAAAAATCAAGAAAAATAGTTCTTGTGTTAAAAAAAATCTCAAATTTTGTTCATTGGTAGATTTCATTTAACTTATCATCCATAAAAAATTTCAGTTCAAAATTAATAAAAAAGATTCTTAAATTTTGCTCACAGGTAGATTTCATTTAACTTATCATTCATAAAAAATTTCAGTTCAAAATTAATTAAAATCGATGTGATTTCATTAAGGAACTTACCGAAATTAAAATAAGGAATCTCTGAGGAGAGAACCACCCATTGAATAATATATATATATTATTTCAATTTCACTTCTTCTTTTTTTTTTTAAGATTCAATTTCACATTATTAGGTCAAAAATATCAGTGCTACGTACTTCGCATAGAAATTTCCAACTAAGCGGTAGTCAAAAATATCAGTACTACATACTTCGCATAGAAATTTCCAACTACGCGTTCTCAATGGACCAATTATCAGCTGCAGGAAGACTTTGACTGAAAATTGCACTGGGTAGGATTTTATGCAAGGAAATTAACTACGTTTATTTGACTTTAATATATATGCGTACACACATGCATGTGCATATGCTGTTATCTATATATATGCTCGATCTATGCAAGAAATTTATAAACAGAATGGGTTTTAAAAAAAGTTCAATCGGTTGGATGATATTTGTGATGGTTTTTATGGTTCTGCTAACTAGCTGGGAAGTGGTGGCTGCAAGGGAGCTTTCAGATAGACAGAGTGGGACTGTCAAACCCAGTTTGCTTCGTAAGTTATTAAATTCTGTGAAACCTCCTTCTAAAGTTATCCCTAGTATTTCACCTCCTTCTAAAGGCTCGTGAAACAATCCTTTGAGGGGTTGGTTAAATTAATCATAGTTATATTATATTTAATCATCTAATTAATGTCCGCAATATCGCATTCTAAATTTTAAGAAAATTCGAGATCATGCACTTGAAAACGACTGTGTATGTGTGTGCGAATGAAATCAGAGTGATTATGAATCTGGCTCCCCCAATCTTGCTCATGAGATTATAGTTTCTTTGCTCGGGATTGTGATGAGCATATATATATTTAGAGTATCGGGATTGTGATGAGCATATATATGAACTTGTACTGTAATGAATAAAGAAATATTTATGAAGATGATGTATTATATTCATTGAATGAATTATATCCCGATTATAAGTTGTTGGTTGAATATTCATGATAATTTGAAAAACGGAATTGAAGATTTCAGTTGGCCGGTAATGAACTGGATTCATTTTTGTTTAAGAGGCTAAAAAACATTATTAAATTAAATTTGATCCATTAAGATTCTGAAATCAATTATTTGCAGATAACTTTGAGAGGATTCGAGAGGAAGAAGATAACTTTGAAAACTTTTATTGACTTTTCTTATCAAAATGTAAAAGCTCATAATAGTAATAATCTTGTTGTCAAATAAATTGGATGTGGTTTGGTGGTAAGAGCTAGGGACAAGCATAAAGCATTTCCTCCAAAATCTCCAAATGTGGAAATGGGGATGGGGGTGGGGTCCTCCCCCATCCCCATTTCCCCCAAAACCTATATATATATTTTTTTAATAATTAGTATTTTCCCTACTTTCCCAATTTAAACTATAATTATAAATACTTCTTCATCAATTATAAAACATAAAACCTAAGCATAATGGATTTTATTTATATTTGTATTAGAATTTTTAAGATTTGAAAATAGTTCAGGAGAAAACTTCTTACACATACTTCTAAAATGTGTATGGCCTTGACCACTAACGTGGAAGGGAAATGCTCAACCATTTGTGCTATGAGGTGACGTGCAACCCTACTTCTATATAATTTTATGATTTGGGTCACTATTAGATTTTGTAAATTTATTTTCAAAAAATACTATTAAATTATATTTTTAAGATTTGAAAATAGTTCTAGTCATATACAGTATATTTGTTCCCATCTCAACGGATCTAGATTTGCTGACGTGTAAATGAATCAATGGTTGAAATTATTATTAATATTATTATTATTATTTTGAAATTATTGAGATTAATTTCTGTTGTACTGTATTTGTTTTTTCACTTTCATTTTTTAAAATCCAGTGAATCTCAATTCATCAATAATTAATTATTTTCCATAACTATGAAAACAGCTGTAGATGTTTAATCATGAAAATAATAAATTAAAAATAATGTTTTTAAGATCCGAAAATATATCAGTAATATATTTCAATATCTTTTGAAAAAGAAAAAGAAAACTAAAAAAGAAAAAAAAAAAAAAAAGTAAAAAATTCTCGAATAAAAAAGGCAAAAAAAAAAAAAAAATTTGTTTGACTTTTTCTATTACTTCCAAAAGAGTAAAAGGATTGTCTCAAACTCTCAGGCTCTCAGCTATATCAATTCAGAGTTGTTTTCTCAACCCTTTTTATTTATTTATTTATTTATTTATTTAATTCGTGAAAGAGAGGAATTAAGTACCCTTTTCGGTTGAAATTTCAATCTTGATTTATGTGTGAGGTCTTTGAAACTTGATTCCTAAAGGATCACGACAAGATGAGATTGGTCAGATGGTAAATCTCTCACAATTGCGCATCATAAGATTACAGGTTCCAATCCACCTCCCTAAAAAACCCGAATTAATGCAATACTTGAAAGAAGAAGAAGAAGAAGAAGAATTTAAAAAAAAAAAAAAAAATTAAAAAAAGAAAAAGAAAAAGAAAAGCTTTTAAAGATCACCTTACTAAAAAGTCAATAATCAAATCTTTTCCCTCATTAGGATGCCGATCAGTAAACATTCCCTAAGTTTTATGCATATTTCCTGGATAATCCTATTAATTCGCAAATACAATAAACATGTTTGTCTATTTATATATAGAACAGAGAGTACGTAATTGTTAGTTTTCAATCGATAAAACAAAAAAATTTACAATAAATTTTGTTTACAAAAGTAGAATCGATTTTTCGCATGTATACATGCATAGGGTTAGAATGATTAATTGAAGAATGGACACAATCTTTTGCATGGCTACAATCTTTTCTGCTATACTTAAACTTCAGACTTTATGTGTGGGCAGAACCCAAATTTCTTATTCTTTTTGTCCGACTCCAATGTTCATTCTTTATATATATAGAAAGAATATATGGAGCCCAAATCCGATTTGAAAAAACAGTCCAAATCATCTCATAACCCATTAGTATTTTTAAATTAATTTTGGAAGCTGCACTCTAGTAACCTATGTTATTATGTAAAGTCCATTTTAATTAAAACTATTTAAAATTAGAATTGGCATTGGTCTTAGACCAATAATAACCACAAAATTGATCCTCTATATGACGCTCATAATTAAACTAGGCCCAAAATCATTGTCTTGCTTTTTTATTACTTATTTATCCCTAAGTCACTGAATCCTCTCATGATCATTTTCAATACATCTGTATTGGTAAATTAAATTTACAAATAAATATTATTACTCAATAAACAATTTATTGAATAAACTGTGGCCACATATTTAAATGATCAAGTCCTGCAGATAACTTAGGTGAGCACCGAAATATAGATTTTGTCTATTGGAATTGGCTCTGTATCAATGGAATCTCATCATCTATACATAACAAATTCGTGTGGTATATTCATATCATAACATATGAATAGTAAGAACTAGCATTCTTATTGAGACTCGAACTCATAGGGAAGAAAATAGATTTATGGATGGAATCAAATATGTAGTATTTACAGACAAAAGTATTCGGTTATTGGGGAAAAATCAATATACTTCTAATGTCGAATCAGGATCAACTAGGAAAGAAATAAAGCATTGGGTCAAACTCTTCTTTGGTGTCAAGGTAATAGCTATGAATAAAAATTGGTTTTGCATTATATACCTGATCGTACTATTTTTATACCTATGTTTAGGCCCCCAATTCCTACTTCTTGTGCTTGTTCCTTGGGTAAAACCGGGTTTTTAACATGTTAAAATAAGTGTTTCAGGTATTTTTGGAGTACAGGGGCAATGGTGTAATTTTGGAGAAATGGGGGTCAAAGTGAAAAATAGAGAGAATATACTGAATATTCTGTGATTAAGGAAACGATGAGGGGTCCTTATTGTAATTTGCCAGCCAAAGCTCGCAGCATGCCACGTCATAAGTGAAACGGCGCGTTTTGGGCATGGGTGCTGACGTCATCGTGACGTCATCATGACGTCAGCTTCATCTTCAACCTGCAGCCGACCCGTTTTGCAGACCCGTAGGCTGACCCGACCCGTTTCGACCCGCCTTCAACCCGGCGCCATTCCAGCCGTTTTCCGGCGTCGTTTCAGGCCGTTTTCCGCCCAGATCGGCGGCGTGCCTCCCTCCGGTCCATTTCCCACCATTTTCAGGTCACCATGCTAAGTTATCTTCGTTGTCTTGGAGTCTCCATGGCTACCAACCATGGCAAGCAAGAGCACTCACCTCACTCTCTCGCCACAAATGGGCAGCAAACGTGGCGACCAACCATGGCAAGCAAGAGTACTCGCCTCATTCTCTCGCCACAAAATGGACAGCTATTGTGGCGAGAATTCATGGCAAGTTGGTCACTTGCCACACTCACTTGCCTCACAACAATTCAAGGGTATAATAGTCTTTTCACAGCCACCTTATGCCCTACCTATATAAATGCATGTTTTTGCTGATTCCATACCAAAAAAAAAAATCAGACCCAGCAGCTCCACACAATTCCATCATCTCCTTTCATCCAAAAATCACCCAAGCTCCCACCTTTTACATCCTTCCATCATTCTCTTCACATATTTCCTTTCACACACCCATTTCCATCCATTTTTGGAAGATTATTCAAGGAAGGAGAAGAAGGAACTCAAAGAAAAAGGAGAAGCTCACATGGACTTTATGGGTTTTCTTTACACTTTTCTCTTCTTTGTTTATTTTTCATTAATGTGTAACTAATTTTAGCTAGGGGATTAATGTAACCACATTGGACTACTCTATGTAATTAGTTAGTCTATTCTCTAATTCAATTCGATTTTAGTCTCAATTATTGAATTAATTGCTCTAATTTCTCTCCTCATGTTTTGTTGTGACCACAAAGGATATGAGTTTGAGAATTGGTTTATTTAAGGTGTTGAGAGTAGATGTGGGTGACCATCCCATCTAATTCTCTCACAAGCTTAGTAATTGGGAGAGTTGGTTTATGCATGACCATGCTAGACTAACTTGGCATAGAGTTTTGAGGATAAATAGAGGGATTGACCTTTGCCTATTACATGACCATGTGTAGGTAATTGAAAATCCTAGAGCTTAATGGATTTATCTTAAAACCAACCCTAAAATTGGATTGAAGTGCCTAATGAGACTAAGTGAGGACATTGAGTGGTCTAAGAAGGTTACATTGATTCCCTAGTGCTTTCTCCCATATATCCATACGTTGTGTGTTCATTGTTGTGTTTAGCTTAGTTTTTAGTTGCAAGATTACATTTTTATTTCTCAAGTTTGCATCTTTAGTTTCAAGTTTACATTTTTAATTTACAAGTTTACATTTTTAAGCATTTTCAAGCAACCAAAACATTTTCCAAACCCCAATGCATTATGCAATTTAATTTTCATGCACTTAGAGTAGATTTTTCCTAGGCCAATTAGTTTTAACTATTGAATCACCGATCCCAGTGAACGAACTTTGATTTAAATTGAAAGTGAACAATTTTTACTACATCAATACCGTCAAACAATATGAGGAGAGAGAGTGCTAGAGAGAGTTTTCCCCATGCTCATGGAAGGAATGCAAGATGGAGGGATCACGGAGACAAAAGGAACAAGGAATTTAGGAAGGACTTTCGAACCAATATGTTTTCGGTTTTCATAGATAACCTGAATCCTCAAGTGGATGAGGTCTGTCTATAGGGTGTCTTCAAGGTTTTCGAAAGAGTAAGGGACATCTACCTATCAGCTAAATCCATGACTAGGAAAAGTTGCTTTGCTTTCATTAGGTTCGACAATTAGGAAGAAGCAAACAAAGTGGCTGGTAAGGTAGTAGGAATGCACGTGTATGGTTGGCCAATTAGTGCGAAAGTAGCAGAATATGAATGGAAAAACAGAAGGTCTTCAGGGGAGAGGAATACAGGTGAACAGAGGGCATATTCAGGTCATTTTGGTGGAGAAAGAGGATCTTCTTTGGATAATGAAGACCCTAACCCCCGAACATTTACGGAAGTAGTTAGAGGTCCAATGCCTAACTTCAAAGGATTAGCTACGGATATGAAGGAAAAGCATCTTGCAATGCAGTAGAAAAGACAACCAGAAAATGAGGAGTGGCTGTCTAGATGTGCAATTGGTGTTCTAAAGGACTTTTCCTCAGTTCACAATGTGAGCAGAAGGTTGGTTAACAGAGATTATTCCTTTTCTTCATCCTACTTGGGTGACAAGAACATCTTGTGGAGCTTTGAGTCAGAGTCAGAGTTAGAGATGGAGGGTTTTCTCAAGAATAGGTTTTTTTTGGGAAGATTGCTTCTCTTCAATGTCCAGATGGTCGGATTCTTGGTCAACCAAAAGGAAGTTGGTGTGGATGAACATTTTTGGTGTTCCGATCAATTGTTGGGGGGATTTATTTTTTACGAAGCTGGGAAATCAAGTTGGGATGACAGTCCTTATTGACGAAGACACACGTAGAAGGAAGAGGCTTGACAAGGGAAGGATTCTAATCTTGATTCCCCAAGATTGGAATGGTGATGCTCAGATTCAAGTCTCTATGGAGACGAAGAAGTTCTTGGTCCAAGTAGGAATGGATTCAAAACCAGTGTCCCTCAAATGGTTAGAACAGTTCTTGGAGCTATCAGAATCTTCGTCCAAATTCTCACCAGTAAAATCACCAGAATTAGAGGTCTAGCCAATTTCAAAAGACATGCAAGTTGCAAAGACTCGAGTGACAGATGAAGGTGACAAGCGCCTGACAAATGACAGAGGTGGCAGGTATAAAAGTTATCTTTCCAATTAGAACAATCAAATAGCAGATATTGAGAAGTATTTAAGGGCTTTAGATGTCAGAATCACTTCAGCGAAAATGACTAGAGCCCGAGATTAGGAAGTAGGTGGTGGCAGGAGATAGTGGTTGACAAAGGGAAAAGGCTATGGGTGAGAACTTCAAAGGTCAAAAAGCTTCCTAGGTATTCTAAAAATGCTAAGCTTATCATAGGTAACTAAAGAGTAAGTGGAACCAACTTTTCCAGTCAAGACACTTCTAGCTCGTCCATGTCAGATTTTGAGAAAAGTAGCGTAGAAGCAGGCAGATACATAGAAGAGTGTTGTTTAAAGGAAATAGTTGAGGGGTATCTCGATGGGCCGAGTCAGAATTTACCATTAGAAGCCCAAGTATTATGTCCTAATATTGTTGTGGATCTCACATGCCAAATAGATGAGGATGGTAGTAGGCCCAGTTGGAAGGCAGATTTGGTAGCCCACACAGTTCAGAAAGTGGCTCATGGTCGAGAAGAAGATGATACAGAAGTCAGGCCCAGTTGGAAGGCTGATATGTTAGCCCATTCAGATTAGGAAGTGACCCTTGATCAAGAAGAAGAGGATCCAGATGTATGTGTTGATGGGTTACCAAGATCCAAAAATGATGACCCACCTCCACTCCCAACTAAAGCCGTTGGTGATGAAGTTACAGGTGTGACAAACCCAGCTAAGACAACGAAAATTAGAAGAGAAAGGAAGAAGGTTATGCAGGCCAAAAGTCATCACATGAGAACGAGAAATGCAAAGGATATAGAGTCAGAGGCAAGCCAAGGTGCAAGAGTTGAGGAAGAGGTAGGCGTCACTATTAGATGGAGTTTAGGGGATGAAATGGCCAAAGTAATTTAGAAGGGAGTGGCTCTTGGAATTAATTTCAATGTTGAGAAATAGCAGGAAGAGCAAGGAGGAGAATCAACCCACTCTATCGAGCAGTGGAATCTAGATGAGAAGGTAACCAGGATAATAGAGACAGGCAAGGCTTTGGGATTTGATTTTAACAGCAATGAGGATGAGATTATGGTGGTTATAGCTAGGAGGGAACTGTATGATGAGAACATGTACAGAACCCATCATGGTTGATTTTCCGCTTTTGTTTTTTGGGTTTCTTTCTCTCTATGTTAATCATGACATGGAACACAAGAGGTTTAGGAAGAGGTGAAAAAAGGAGGTTTGTGAAATATTTGGTGATTATGCATAAGCCTAAGATTTTTTTCATACAAGAATCGAAATTGAGAAGTTTTGAGTTCCATTGGAGGGTATTTGTTAAATAGAGGCCTTAGTGTAGATTTGGAGGGAGCTATGGGTGGTCTGTTAATGTTGTGGAATGATGAATTCTTTTTAGCCAAGGCTTGTATAAAAAACGATCGATGCATTATCATTGTAGGGGAACTGCTGAAGGTTGCGAAAAAGTTGTTTTTTGTAATGTTTATGCTCCAAATTCTGAATCCGAGAGAGTTGAGTTATGGAACTTCATCAGTAATGTTCAAGCCGAGTTTCCGATGCTATGGTGTATTAGTGGTGACTTTAACACAGTTCTTTACGAGGCCGAGAGAAAAAGGGGGGAGAATAATAGAATTTCTATGAGAAACTTCAACTCCTTTGTTCTAAGGATGAGGGTGATTGACCTTCCGGTTCAAGGTTCTTTTTTCTCCTGGTCTAATAACAGAGAAAGAGCCTCTTGGGCGTGCTTGGACAGATTCCTAGTATCTCCTTGGATTTTATCTTTGCTACCGAATATGATTCAGAGGAGCTACCCAAGAACTGTGTCGGATCATAGTTTGGTGACGCTTGGAGAGCCTAAGGAGGACTGGGGCCCATGCCCATTTCGTTTCTACAACTATTGGCGTAAGGATTCAGACCTTATGCAGATGACAAGAGAAGGATAGGTCAAGGACAAGACGACGGGTTCTGTGGGTTATGTCTAAACAGCTAAACTAAAAGCTACTAAGAACCTTGGCTCTTTAATTCTGCTCATGAATGTGAGAGATGGGGCAATCATATCCACATTCTTGCCAACACTTTTATAATAGTCGTAAACAACTTGAAATTTTTAAAAAAGTTCAGGACTTAATTGGTAATTACCCTAAATTTAGAGCATTAATTAAAAAGATTTAATCCATTAAAAGATAAAAATTAAAGGCACATAGTACTAAATTAAATTAGGTTTGTATGACAAGAGATCACATGTGTTATGCTGATGAAATTTACTCTTACTCAACCTCTTTAGTCCTAAACAATCAATCAATTGTCAAAACGTGTAAAATCGGTTAGAAAATGTTCCAAGTCTTGCTCATATATCCACATTCCAAGCAAGTCTTCTTAAAGAGACCAATAATAGTACCATATATGGGACCATATATATAGACTCTAATTTGTGGTCATATTTGAATTGGAAAATGAATTCACTCATCGTGATTAGATCTAGATATTTTAATTTCATATACTGTATTAGTGAGAGAAGTGATTTAGAAAATATCAATGTTATCAAGCTAATAGTATAAGGCCTTTTGGGTGAATACCTACAACAAAATTGAGTGAGTTTATTTTCAAAATTAATATATTGTCTAAGTCAAGCTGGTTAGGTCTTCTAGTCGTGCTCTGTGCAACTTTTTTTTTTTTTTTTTTGAAGTTATTCTCACTTTCACCAACAAAGACTTGAGACTTGTTAGAGTAATGAGGAACTTTCAACAATGATATACAGATTTTGATCTTCTACTAAGCCAATCTTTCTCCTGATCTAAATCACTTGGAGATGATACACTTCATATAAAGATCAGCTAATAAGATGATCCAAATTTATGATGAGATTTACCTTCTCATTTTTCGAAAGAGTATTCAAGCTTAGACCCGAGATGGACGGCCTCTTCCAAGGAACATTTTGAAATTGTCTCTCAAAGAAGCTTCTAACACCTTCCTTAACCTCTCTCAGATTCGAAACATAACTGCTGCCAATATTGATGCTACCTAAAAAGTTGCTTCTCCTTCTACCGTTGGCCAAAATGTGGAAGAATTTCGAATTCCTATCTCCCTCCTTCAGCCAATTCACCCTTGACTTCTGCCTCCACATCTGCTCCTCCTTTCTAATATTTTTCCATACCTTCAACAAAATACTGCACCTCTCAACCCTCATACTATCTGCCATCCCCCACCTGAGGCTTTATTATGTAGATTTTGAAGCTGCCTCTCCAGATCCAATGATCTAAGGGTTTTTACACCTCGCCACCCATCTATTTTGATATAGTATATGAAAATTTGAGATTTAGGGTTTATTGATTGGTTGTGTTAAGTATGTTACACTCAATTATTAGAAATAATAAAAGTTCAAAATAATATATAATTTAATATAAAATTAAATTAAATTAAGTAGCCACAAATCATAGGTAGTTAAGAAATTGTCAATGCAGAAAAAGAGAAAGTGAATTATTTTGTTTTAGAATTCGTATATGTTTGGTATGGCTATTGTAAAGGCCACACATGTTTTTTGAATGCTAGAAGCTATTTTGAAGCTTTTTTTATATTGTTAGGCAAAAATCAAAACAGTTTTTTTAATATATGAATTGTCTCAACTACCATTTATAAAAACTATTTTATGTTTACTATGAGAAGCCCAAAATTTGGGTTTTTCCAAAAAAAAAAAATTTGAGCTTTTTTTCAAACATATGAATTGTCTCAACTACCTCTTATAATTTTTAGATATTCCGCTATACAACTCTTTCATTATAAGTACATTGTTAATATTTTTTTTTTTGTAATTTACACAATAAAAAGCTATTTTTAAAAATACATTGTCCCTAATATTTATGTCAAAAAAAATTTCTTCCCTGAAGCTTAGGGTTTCTCTCTAAAACCGAAGGTTCTTCTGGTGGAAGTAGTTGGGGATCCTTGGGATCACTTTCTTCACTCTAGAGGAGTGCTAGCTAGATTAGTATGATGATTGTAGACGAGGTGGCAAAGTTGTGGGAAGCTCTCTCACTAAAGGAGGAGGAAGGGCATGTGATACCTTTACAAGTGGATCTCAAAAGGGATGGTAAGAAACGACTGTCACTGCGTTTGGTTGGTCAGATTCTATCAAACAAGATGGTCAATTCAGATGCGTTTATTCGGTTGATGCCTACCTTGCGGTGGACCAAGGAGGAGGTTGAGATTGATGTAGTCTCTGGTAACATGTTCTCCTTCACTTTTCATTTCGCGGAGGATAGGAATATTATCCTTCATGGAGGGCTATGGACTTTTGATAAAGCCCTCCTAGTTGTCGAACAACCAAGGAGAAAATGAGATATCTAGGTGATGACCTTTACTAAGGCAGCTTTCTGGGTATAGATACATCGGGTTCCACTGCTTTGTATGACTAAGGATATTGGAGTATTTTTGGGGAACCTGATTGGGGAGGTGCAGGAAATTGACCTGGGTCATGCAGAAGAGTGTGTGGGCAAATACATCCGTGTATGGGTTGTAATGAATATAGATAGGCCGCTGAAACGTATTCTTAAGGTGGATGTTCTGAGGGACGGATCTGAATCTACAATACTGCTACGTTATGAGAAATTGTCGGAACACTGTTTTCGATATGGAATGTTAGGACATGTGGTTAGGGAATGCATGATGAAGGCAAATGAGGATTTTGAAGACTATAACCTGATGTTCGGGGCCTGGCTTCGTGCCTCAAGTCCATTCCAAGGTATCCATTTCAAGCTTACTAGAGGGGACCAGAGATGGGACAATTGGATTTCTGGGGGAGGTAGGGCTCTGAGACCTTATGGGGGATCTTCTAGTAATGCTGGTATTTCTAGTGAGAACAAGTGCTATAATGTGCGTTCGGAGAGTCCTAATAGGCTACCTAGGTTGCCAAAGAAGACAAGCTAGGAGGGACGGCGTGATAGCAAATGTAACCGTCCAAAGACAATCCTTCAGACGAGCGTGGTTGATGGTGTTTTGGTAGGTAGGGATGACTTGGCAGTGTTTGTGTCAGATTTGGATACAAGAAATCAGAGATTGAGTAGAGAGAAATTAAGAGGAAATGCCGTATTTGGAAAGGAATCTGTAGTAATTACATCTTTTCCAATTCAAGCATTGCATGAAGAGTTGACTCTGGTTATCTTAGAAAAACAGAACAATTCGGGGGAGGTTAAGTAAAAGGGAGTAGTCGTGTTGGAGGGTGAAGCGGCCTAAAGGCTAGGGGATGTTGATATGGTTTTTAATGTAGGGCCTATTGGGCCTGGGTTGGAATCTACTGGTGGACTAAATCAAGATCTTGGAAAAATAAAGAAGGCTGGTAATAAGAATGGGCTGAAAGAGGGTAAGTGGAAACGATGGGCAAGGGATGGGTCTAAGGAAAATAGTGGGCTAGATAGCAACCAGCTGGGAAAGAGAGGTTCAGAGGTGTATGTGGGCTATGATGGGAAAAAACTGAAACTTGTTCATGCTGATAGTGTGATAGGTGAAGTTGTTGATAAAATATTAGCAGGTCGATCTCTCCCAGCCTATCAGGCACTATGAAAATCTTTTGCTGGAACGTTAGGGACCTTGGTAGTCCTCAGGCATTCCAAATCTTGCTTTGGCTTAAACTTGAATGTAGGTAGGTTGAATTGGGATATGAGGAAAAAGGAGATATAAGATGAGAAATTCCTCGATAAAATAGATAGGTTGAATGCTAAACGTAGGGTGGTGGTTAGTGCGGTCTGCCCAATTTGCAATGGTAGGGTGTACTCCACTTTGCATGCCCTCTAGGGCTGTCAGAGTTATGGTTTATGAAAGGAACTGATGGTGTTGAGGGTTTGTCTTTCCCTGATTTCATGTTGTCCAATTTTAGTAGGCTGCTAAAAGATGAGTTTGAGTTGCTCTACATTGTTCTCTAGAGAGTGTGGTATCGTTGGAATGGTATGGTTCATAACTCCAGCTCTCTTTCTGATATGAACATTGTGCCTTAGGCTGACTGCTTTGTGAAAGATTATCATATAGCAAATGAGAGTTTGTTGGGAGGTTCTTGTTTGGTTAAGTAGGTTTGCAATTCTTGGCGGCCTCCCGATGTTGGCCTCTTCAAGGTATATATGGATGCTGCTATTGATTTTGCTGGTGGCAGAACTGGGTTTGGGCTTATTGTTCGTGATAATCTTGGCCTTGTTATGGCTTCGTTTGCTTAGACAATTGTTGCTGCGTACTGCCGTACTACCCTCAGGTGGCTGAAGCTATAGCTATCCTTCGGGGCCTTCAATTTGTGGCGGAGTCTAGTTTGATCTCGTTTTCCATTGAGTCTGATGCTTAGGTTATTGTTAATCTAGTGAATAAGAGGACTTTTCCGTTTTCAGAGCTAGGCTCTATAATCGAAGACATCAGTTTTATGGCTGGTTCCCTTCCTAATGTTTCTTTCGCTTTTGTTCCGCACAAGGCCAATATGGCTGCGCATTGTTTAGCTAAGTTGGGTCTATCTAGGGATGAGCATTTGGGGAATGGGGATGGATATAGGTCTGCCCATCCCCATCCCCATCCCCACTTTCGAAACCCTCCACCATCTCCCTTAATATATGCTTGATATTGGAAATTCAGAATATTTTAAATACACTAGGCGTATGCTTGTGTACAGTGTGCCTGTATCCTCACATAACAGATACAATTTGGCATAATATCTTTCCAAATTTAAGGTTTCCTGGTTGAGCCTTCTTCCTTGAAAGATTAGATTGTAGTTTAACATCTATTATGTTGTAATGATGTCTGGGTAGATATCCATGAAATTGATCCGGTAGTTCTAAATTTTGTCAGGTCCCATTTATCTACTTCTAATGGATCATATGCAAATATCTCAGGGAAGATGCTGTTGACATGGTTGCTTAGTCAATTGAGTTCTGTGACTTCTGTCAATGTCAATATTATTAGAAAGTAAAAAACTAGTGTTAGTGTCACCATCTTGATTTGAATTGGCTGTGGCTTTTCTGCTTCCCTCGTTATGTAATTTCTTATTCTTGAGGTGCTGAGACTGACCTTTGTATTTTCTAGTATGGTAGATGGCAAAGTGCTGACCTTATATTATTTGTTCTCATTTTTGATAGGATTGAATTAGAAGCTGATTATATCGGGCTCATGCTGCTTGCTTCTGCTGGCTATGATCCTCGAGTGGCACCCAAAGCATTAGAGAAGTTAGAATCATTAGATCAATTTGTAGATCAATTTGCTGATAATAATTTCTATCCTCCCGCGAAGGAGAGTGCTCAGTTGCTGGCTCAAGCTACAGTAATGGAAGAAGCACTCTCTATCTATAGAGAAACAAAGAAATAATACCAGGTTATTGAGTCGAAGGTTTTCTTTGAGGTAGCAGCAAATAAATGTCAAAATTGAATTCTTTGTCATTCGCGTAGTTTCCGTAGGATAATAATTTGTAAGGTTAATCTAGTTGGACTTTGTAGTCCAAATTATTTTGGTAATTTAATTCTCAGTTTTGAAGACTATTTCAGTATTAGTAGTCAGCACCCATTAACAGAAGACCATGCTATGAGATTGATCCAATTTTAATAAAAAGAAATTAACAAAAAGTAAAAATTATGATGATGGTAAAAGTTATCTTGTAAAAAAATCTGAAAAAAAAAGAAAAAAAAAAAAGAAAGTTTATCTCTAATCGGTTGGAGATTTTTATATAATTTTTTTTTAAAATATTTTTGTTTTTTTTTTTTTCAAATTAATTCTTTAAGAAGTAACTTTTCTTATTTTTTAATTTGAAACTAGTTTATTTTTATTATTTTTTTTTTTGTTTTTAATTTAGTTTTAGTTAACAATTGGGTGACCATTAGGTAGTATAGTAGGTGACCACTTAGGGTAAATTTCCTCACGGATGGCGATTTCCGTGGCACTATTCGCCTTCAATGGCCATTTTGAATTGAATTCTCTATATAATGAATATTCTGCTAGCGCTTAACCAAGCCACTAGGGTAATCTCTCTTTTGAGAGAGTAACTAAAATTTGACTTTGTCTTTTTTGTCAACATATAAATTAATTGATATTCCAATTAGGTATGTTTTTTACGAATATTATGAATTTAAATGTTTTATTTTGTATTAAAAGTTTAGGGTTACTGTAATTTTTAGTTTATAGAATTTTAAGAGTAATTTAATTATTACTTAATTAGTGTTTGATTTTGCATTTTGTGTTTCTTTTATAATTTGTTTTGACTTTTTTATTTATTTAATTTTCTTAAAGTATTTATTTAGAATACACATTTCACAGTATAAGCCTCACTATATCCTCTTGATTAGATGTATCTTTATTTTTAATTAATGAAATTTTATCATTCTCTATGTTCAATAAAAAAAAAAGAAGGGAAAATTGCACTAATATCGGCTAACTTTAGGTGAAATTGAACCTTTAGACATAAGATAATTTTATTGCACAAACCTCCCTTGGATTTCCTTGACCACAGTTAAGATTAACTGTTGACCAGCATTGACTCTTGAAAAGTCACATTTACTGATGGCCTTCAATCTGAATAGTCAGATTTACCCCTACCCTATGATAAATGAAAATAAATATTTATAATATTTTAATAAAATAACAAGATAAAAAAAATGGATCTCCACCATCCATCTTAGGATGGACGGTGGAGATCAAATAATAAATAAAAGAAATTGAAATAAAAAGAATATGATGGAGAGATTGGATCTCCATGGCGTCTTTGTAGTCATTTTGGTGGTGGGTTTTAGTAGAGTTGTCAAAAGGGGTTCGTGGGTTGGGCTCAACTCAACCCGACATGACACAAACCCGTTTAGCTCTTAACCCAACATGACCTGTTTATTTAAATGTGTCAATCCCTTGAAATCCAACACGATACAGATAGATAAACAGGTTATACAGGTTAACCCGTGACCCATTTAACAGTACAACAAAACATTAATTGTATCTTTTTTTTTTTTTTTTTTAAAGAAATTGAATTTGTATCAATTCAACAATTGTGTGAAGGAAAATAAAGATAAAATTAAATACACTATTTCAACAATAAAACAACAAAAAACCCATAAAAAATAATGATAATCGATGTGTGAAAATGAAAAGAAACAAGATCATATCTTGTTAAAATGAAAAGAACAAAAATAATAATAATTAATATACAAGCAAATATGCAATCTAGAGGCAATGAAGATGGAAGAAGATGGTAGAGACAGGAGACGATGGGAAAAGGCGAAGCAACACAGGCTGATCGGCGAGTTGAGAGGAAGAGATGAAGTGGCAAATGCAGTTTGGAGCGGAGAAAAATTGGAGTAGTGTGACCGGATTAAGAATTTAAGATGCGTTTACAAAGTTAGGGTTTCAATTTTCGATAATATATACTCTATGTACAATTACAGCTATAGCCCCTATAATAATCAAAATTACAAATATACCAATCCTAATAAACGAGTTAAACGGGTCACCCATGAACCCGTATAGCTAAACCCGGCATGACCCGTATAATAAACAGGTCAAACAGGTTGACCCGTTTATGACCCGAACTCGTTTATAGTGAACCCGAACCCTTTTATTGACCTTGGGTTCATAGGTCACTGGTCATTTTTGTCAGCTCTAGGTTTTTGTGATAATGACCAGTAACGTACCTATGCATGGGCTAGAGTGGGCTCAAACCCACCCTAGCCAATCTTGAATTTGTAATTATTTTTTTTCATAGATCTTGCATTTTGTATATAAAAAAAAAAAAAGTTACAAAAATATACATGTGTATTGAATTTTATCAAACGGTCTCGTTCACATGAGTGCGCACTAATATAATTACATCAATATCAATACATGTGGATCATTGATTATGGAGAAGCTTTGACAAGTGCATACACTTTGAGTCAAAGTTTGTAAATCTAATGGTCAATATCCAACGAACTGATGAAATTATATCAGTGCGTACTAATTTGAACATTTTTGTTTTATCAAAATACCCATTGCATTTAAATTTTTTTTTTCCAAAGCAAATAATACTTGTAACAGACTTGTCAGATTAATCAAAATGTCCCGTCTCAATCTTGAAAACATACTTTTCATTTACTTGTTTTATCAAAATTGGACTCAATTTATTTGTCAACATAAAAAATTGACCTTCAAATTACGTATGTTATGGTAAATTATATGAATTTGATTATTTTCATTATTATTTTGAAATTCTGGCCCACTCTAATGGTCAATCCTGCTTTCATCTATGATAATGACTTGGATTTGCTCTATATCTTCATTGGGGTCATTTTGGAGGTGAGTTTCTTTCTCTAGGTGCTTGTATTTGCAGCGAGAGGAGGAGTTTTCTATTTTTGAATAGAGAAATTGAGTTTTCCAGAGATGGATCCATGGAGATCCAACCTTCATTTTTTTTTTTCTCTTTTAGATAAATATTCGTTGAGATTATGGGTGGCAACGGGTTGGATCGGAATCAGAGGTACCCCATATCTGAAACCCGATTTGCACGAGTTGCCCCAAACCCATGCCCCAAACGGGTTTTCGTTTTCTGCCCCCAAAACCGACCCGAAATGACAAGGGGTGCCCCATACCCGACTCGAAATGACCCGTTTTGTTTTTTTTTTTGTTTTTTTTCTAAAAAAAAAAAAAAAAATTCTCAAACCACTAAATATATAAATTATTTTAACATACAATTCAATTTTAAGACATTGACATAAATTTTAATATTCAATTAAATTTTAAAATACATTTAAATTATATATATACACAATCTTTTTCTTTTTTGATTGTACATTTAAATATACACTTAAATACAAACATACACTATAGAAAACATGTTAACATACACTTAAAATTCGTACATAAACTTAAATTTAGTATAACACAACATCTAAGTTTAATAAACTTTAAATTCAAACATAAAATACAGTTAGGTAAAGAGACAAAGAGATTAGAGATTTATTTTTCCCTTTATATTTTTATATTTTAAAAAATAAATATATAAATACTGGGTCAAACGGGTCGGGTATGGGTCAAAACGGGTCGGGACATGGCATAAGAGGTTGACCCATACCCGACTCGATAAAAAACCAAGTCAAAAAAGTTTAACCCATACCCGATCTGAACCCCATTTTAAAAGCTCCAAACCCACCCTGAATGGATCAAAACCCCGCTGGTTTGGGGCAGGTCGGAGATTTTTGCCACCCCTAGTTGAGATCCATCTCTGGATGAAGAGATTTTGGTGATTTTCACAACCCAAGAATTTTCAAAATCCAAATATTTTATTGATAGCACAACAAGCTTTTGTTCTTGATTTGCAAAACAAATGCCTGTACAAGAACATTTTCCAGAAGCACATTTTTTTTTAAAATTAATATTTGTTTTAGTTTTTTAATTGTTATTTTAAATTATGGAGAGCTGATGTGTCTAGTTGTGATTGGGCAAGATTTTCCTTCAATTTATTTAATATCACTTTGAAAAGTCCATTTTATCCTTTCAACCGTTAACTTGCAGTTAGTCAAACATTTGGTCAACGAAATCCATGGGAGGTTAGTGGAATAAAATGATTTTTTGTCTAAAGGTCCAATTTCACCTAAAGTTAGTGGATATTAGTTCAATTTTCCCTAAAAAATATATATATATATATATTCTAAACTTTTATTTTATATAACAAAATTATTCTCACCTATTTAACGAGTAATAAACTAATAACAACGAAAAGGAAAAGGTTTCAACACACAAGAAGCATGAAATCGCCCTGCGAGAAGGACTTTGTCGTTTTCAACATTAACAAACTAATCCTAATTTCTCCAGAGGGAGCAGTTAGGACATGCAAGAAGGACTTTGTTGAGCAACCACTGAGGGCAGAGAATGAAATATATATATATATATAAAGAAAAAAAGATTGTTACCAGAGCTCCCGTCCAACCACTTCCATCATGAACTTTTACAGACGAGCAAGATTCGCATCGGATGCCTTTCGCAATCTGTCTTCCAGGATTGTTACCAGACCTCCCGTCCAAGAACCCACTTCAAGAATACTCCAAAATGGGTCTTCAAATGCAGCTAAGTTTTCTGGGTTCTCTTCGTATTCTTGTTTTTCGAAAAGATTAGGTTTTTCAGTTGGTACTACTAGCAAGAATTATTGTAATTCAGTGAATGGCATTATTATTGGCAAGAGATATTACTCCGTCGATCGTTATTCAGATATTGCTCTGGCATTATTATGTCTTGAGTATTTGACTGGTGTGTTGGTGGCTTATGGGGCTGTTACGATCATTTTTTATTTAAGGCATTTAGAGACTGTACCGTACACTAATCGGACCCGTCTCATGTTTGTGTCGAAAGATATTGAGAAACGGCTTGGCGAGTCCATGTTTCAGCATGAGAAGGCTTCATATAAGGGCAAGATATTGCCTGCGATACACCCGGATAGCGTGCGTGTCATGTTGATTTTTAAGGAAATAATTGTGGCTTTCCAGAGAGGGTTGAGCCTTGAGAATGTGAGGAGTGTGAAGTATGCCTCTACTGAGAGTCTGAGACTGATGAAGGGAGAGCTCACGATGCATTGACTGAGGGCAGAGAAGGGAGGATTGAGGAGAAATTGAGCAAAGAAGAAAATATTATTGATGATAAGTGGGTTCAACATACTAGGAAGAAGGGTGGTCAGAAGAAATGGTTACAAGCAACGACTTATCATTTGGAAGGTTTGAATTGGGAGTTTATGGTGGTGAATGAGCCTGTTATGGACATATTTTGCATGCCCGGGGGAAAGATTGTGGTGTTTACAGGGTTGCTTGTGCATTTTAGAACTGATGAGGAGTTAGCAACTATTATTGGGCATGAAGTAACATATTTAATCCTTTAAATGTGTAATGTGTTTTGTAGTAGCATTTCTATGTTAGTTTTGGTAGGGGATTTTTGATTTATGGTTTACATTTCCTATTCTAATTAGGTTGGACATGCTGTGGCTCGACATGGAGCTGAAGAGCTTACAAGCAAGTTGTTGTCTGTCAACTCAATTACAACTCTTCTCTTTAAGCTACCTTTATCCTGGAACCAGAAGTATGTTTTATTGGGTTTATTCTATTCTCTTGAATAACGTTTGGATGTTGTATTTACATTTGTAAGCATGTTCGCTTCATTGTGTTGATATTGTATTGTTTACAAATTTCAATTAGGGAAACTATCTAGCACTGTCAATCTTTCTTATGATATGCTTGTTATTGGAAATTTGGAATATTTGACATACACTAGGCGTATGCTTGTGTACAGTGTTCCCTATCATTGATGATATTTTGTTTTACCAATCTCAGGGCGTTGGTTTCTGGTTTCTTAATGTTAGTTTAGATCAATACAATAAAAAAATGAAAAAGAAATCTAGTGTTTTAGGGCTTTGGGATTCTTTGACCTATGAATTAAAGCCTCACATAACAGGTACAATTTGGCATAATATCTTAGGGTTTCATGGTTGAGCCTTCTCTTAGTTGGCTTGTGGATGGTTTGCATTGGAGGCATATATGTCTTTATATTTTGAAGTCAGTAGGTCATTTTTTATGGAAAGGAGTAAAAACTATTGAAGGTGTAGAATTGAGTGTTTAGGTGGCTGTGGGAAGAATTATTTCTCCGCTAGCTTTGGGTGTTTATGTATCCCCTGCATTGAATTCATAGGTAGTTATTTTTTAATTTTTTTTACAGATTTAAAAATTTGATGTTCCATGTCAAAGCAAAGTGCTTTTAGTTTGGTGTTCCAATCTGTCCAAGTATTTGGGTTGTGAACAAAACAATTTTCATGGCCCCAGTGTGTAAAACATGTTCTCTTTAAGCGAAATTTATCAAATATTCTCATTGGAACAAAATTCCATACTTTTATATGAAGTTGGAACCAAGGTGACCTTGTTGTATAAGTCTGCATTGCCCTAACTTATTACATAAACGGTGACATATAACAACATCAAGTCAACTGAGTAGCAACTTAAAAGAAGGCTTCTATCTACATATCCAGCGGGAATATGATTTTCTTAGTTGGTTCTATGAAACCAGAAATGTTTATTATTTATGTTCTGATTGTTGCTCCTCTTTGTATACTTTTATTTCCACTGAAAGATTAGATTGTAGTTGAGCATCTATTATGTTGTAATGATGTCTGGGTAGATATCCATGAAATTGATGGTGTATGGGTGCGCCACAGTAGCAGGTTGCTAACCTGTTCTGGTAGTTCTAAATTTGGTCAGGTCCCATTTATCTACTTCTAATGGATCACATGCAAATATGATATACAGTTGGAATCCTGATGAAGATGCTATTGACATGGTTGCTTAGTCAATTGAGTTCCGTCAATGTCAATATTATTAGAAAGTAAAAAACTAGTGTTATTGTCACCATCTTGATTTGAATTGGCTGTGGCTTTTCTGCTTCCCTTGTTATGTAATTTCTTATTCTTGAGGTACTGAGACTGACCTTTGTATTTGCCAGTATGGTAGATGGCAAGTGCTGACCTTATATTACTTGTTCTCATTTTTGACAGGATTGAATTGGAAGCAGATTATATCGGGCTCATGCTACTCGCTTCTGCTGGCTATGATCCTCGAGTGGCACCTAAAGCATTAGAGAAGTTAGATCAATTTACTGGTGATAAAATGTATCCGTCTGCGAAGGAGAGAGCTCAGTTGCTGGCTCAACCTAAAGTCATGGAAGAAGCACTCTCTATCTACAGAGAAACAAGATCAGGTTACTGAGTCAAAGGTTTTCTTTGAGGCAGCAGCAAATACATATGCCAAATTGAATTCTCTATTGTTCGCCTAGTTTCTGTAGGTTAATCTAGTTAGATTTCGTAGTCCACATTATAATAGGTTATCTGAATCCTAATGAGATTCGGAATATAAATAAATAGGTTCGGCAAGTTAAATTAATCAACAATTCGAAACAAGTTGAACAAGTGTTAACATCAAGAATATCAATAAATAAAATATCGATTAGGACAAGATAATGATTAAAATATTTCTGCAAAACATATTATTTTTCCTGCATTTGGTGTCAGAACCCTGTTAAGATCCGGGGGAGATCTTAAGATCCAAGAAGATCAAAGAGTTCCTGGGCATGGAAGAAACCTTTCCGGAGCAAATGAAGGATAAAAGAAAGAACTTAGGGTGTGTTTGTTGCACTGGATTGGACTGAAAATAGTCCAATCCCTTGTTTGGTGTGTCCAGGCAACTGGACTATTTTTATCCCATCTTTAATTTTATCCTGTTGGAGGGGGATAAAATTATCCTCTCCAAATCAATGGGATTATTTTTATCCCACACCATCACCGATTCAACTCCTTCACCAACCAGATTCAAATAAATTCACAATCACTTCATAAATCAACTTAGATCACAAATCCAATCAAATACAAATACGATTTCACAACACAAATTAGATCACAAATTCATAATGACTGAGTTTCAAAACAAACTGAAACAAAATTAATTGAAAAATTAAAACCCAACAATCGGTCCACCATAGCTTTCTCTCTCAAAAAGTGAAAACGAAAGAGGGAAGAGATGGAGAGAAAGAGACAAGTGATTGTAACAGAGGAGAGGAAGAGATGAGTTACCACGACAAGAATTTTTTTTTTTCCACTGCCATTGTAACAAAGAAAGAGAGAAAGAGATGGGAGGAGAGATGTTGAAGAGTTCAAATCTGAGATGAAAAAGATATTGCTTGCTATTGCTGATGGCTTGGGATCTTTCCCCATCCAGATGGTACTTGAGGACGGAGACCACAATTTTCTCAAGCTGGCTGTTGATCTTGAGGCTTCCAAGCTTCCTCACCTTTCCACTTGATTCCACTACCACACCATCACTTCACTTTCAATAAATGTTATCTTAAAAGAAAGAGTGAAAGAGGGGAGAGAGAAATATCCTTGATGGATGTGGATTTGTTTAAAAATTAATTTTATTTATTTTTTTATTTTGTCCAATCCCATTACTTACCCAAACCTTGGATGAGACTATTTTTAGTCCAATCCCATGTTCTACCAAACACAGGAAACACTATAATTAATCCAATCTAATCTAATCCAATCCATATCAAATATACAAGATTATATGGTTGTAGGTCTCAACTCTCAACTGCTAATATTTAAATATTTAACGTCATATTCAGATGCCCTACGCTAAGCTGAAAACAACCATTTACAGATAATCCCGAAGAAATCTTCCAAATTAATGATTATGACATTTTCCTGGTGTACAAATTAATGTAAAAAACATGTTATAGTCTTGAACTCTTCTCCATAATCTGTTAACCTTTTGAATTCTCCATAGAACATTTTCACGATGAGTGCTCTCTTTTTCGTTGCAGCTCCTTTACTTTTAGCCCTGTTTGGGATTTCAATTCTCTCACTGGTTTTATTTACTCCTAAACATCTGTTCTTAACCATCAAAGAACTGATCTTGAAGGATAAACGTCCTCCAGTTGTAGGTCTAATGTTAAATATGCTCATACACTTCGATAGACTTGTTGATTACCTTACATCAGTTGCTAAAAAACACAGCACTTTTCGTTTGATTGCATCTTCCTATAGCGAAATCTTCATTGCTGACCCGGTTAATGTTGAATATATACTGAAAACCAACTTCTCCAATTACGGCAAGGTAGTAAACTTAATTTCATCAGCTTACTGCTGTTATTTTAGCGGTCAACTAACACCGATTTTCGGATGTGTTGATATTGCAGGGAGAATATAATTGGTATTTAATGAGAGATCTTTTTGGTGATGGAATATTTGCAGTGGACGGAGATAAATGGCGCCACCAGAGGAAGCTTGCAAGTTATGAATTCTCAACAAAAGTCTTGAGAGATTTCAGTACTGCTGTCTTTCGAGCTAATTCTGCAAAATTAACTTCAAAGATTTCTGAGGCTGCAGCCGGAAAGCAGACTATAGAACTTCAGGTTTTTTATTATTGTTCAAGTATGCTGAATGGTGTCCTTGTAAAAAATTGGGACTCGGTTTTTCTTGAATCTGATTGCAAGAACACGTTACGAGTTACAACTTCAGTTCATATTTCTTACAATCAGCGAGTATTGTTTTCCTTTGATTTTACAGGAGATGTTGATGAAGTCAACTTTGGATTCAATATTCAAGGTGGGATTTGGGGCTGAGCTAAATGCGTTATCTGATTCAAATGAGTTTGGAAACCAATTCACTAAGGCCTTTGATGACTCCAACTTTATTGTGTTCTGGCGATATGTCGATCCATTTTGGAAAATCAAAAGGTTTCTTAATATTGGTTTGGAGGCCTCTCTTAAGAAAAACATCAAAGTCATTGATGATTTCGTTTATGGACTGATTCGTTACAAAAGGGAGCAGTTGAAAAATGAAAAGCTAGATGTGAGTGAATTTTTCTCAATCAAAACATGCTTTAATAAGTTCGATCGATACATATATTTATTGATATTTTTTTTCTGGTGATCAGAAGGGAAAGGAAGATATACTGTCAAGGTTTCTAGTGGAGAGTGAGAAGGATCCGGAAAACATGACTGATAAATATTTGAGAGATATAACTCTCAATTTCATCATAGCAGGTAAAGACACAACCGCGAACACGCTGACTTGGTTCTTTTACATGCTCTGTAAAAATCCTGTGGTTCAAGAGAAGGTTGCATTGGAAGTGAGAGAAGCAACAGAAGCTGAGAATAGCATATCTGCTGATGAATTTGTGGAGTTGATGACTGAAGAAGCCTTGAACAAGATGCATTATCTTCATGCAGCTATAACCGAAACTCTCAGGCTCTATCCAGCTGTTCCTGTGGTAATGCTTCTAGCATTAATCTTCAATTCTCTTCAAAGTAGTACTATTCTGACTTAGAGAATTCGTTGCAGGACGGGAAGTGTCCGATAGAGGAAGATATTCTCCCGGATGGCTTCGTAGTAAAGAAAGATGACGGTGTAAACTACGTGCCTTATGCCATGGGAAGGATGACATACATTTGGGGAGACGATGCAGAGGAGTTCAGGCCCGAGAGATGGCTTCTTGATGGTGTTTTCCAACCAGATAGTCCTTTTAAATTTACTGCATTTCAGGTTAGTGTTATTGCTTTTTGCTCTCAATTTACTTGATGACAGTTTCTTGATTCACTTTTGATATTTTTTCTCATTTCTGTTACTAGGCCGGGCCTCGTATCTGTCTGGGTAAGGAATTTGCTTACAGGCAAATGAAAATGTTGGGTGCTGTTCTTGTCAATTTCTTCAAGTTCAAACTTGTGGATGAGAGTAAAGAAGCGACTTATCGAACCATGTTCACGCTTCACATGGATCGAGGGCTCCATTTGTATGCTTATCCTAGACTGTAACAACCTCAAAACTTCCAGCTCTGAAATTTTCAGTTGATACAGCCTGTTTTCCTGTAAATCTGTAATATGTAAGTTCTGGTCCCTCAAAACCAAACTTGCTTAATTTTACTTCAGTATATTATTAGTTGGATCACAATGATGTTGCTTGTCCTTCAAGTTAAAGCCGGGTATGTTTGGTAATGATTTTTGTTTTATCGATTTTCATTTAAAAACAAGAGAAGTACGATACTACGATCAAAACATCCCTGTTGTGTCCGGGCATGTCATCATGCTATTTCTGTCGAGACCAGACACGTCATCAAGTTATTGATGACATGGCAAGTCTCTGTCACGTCAGCTAATGAGCAGTTATATAGAGAGTCTAACAATAACGCTGTTCTGGCTGGGTTCACTTGAGTCTTGTCAATGTCCAGAACATTTCCCGCCAAAGTTTCGATTCTCAGAAACGCAATCGAAGAATGCAAGAACATGAGTGAGCTCAAGCAAATACATTCCCAGATCATAACTTCTCCATATATACACAAGAACCAACACCATTTCCTCATATCCCGACTCCTCTTCTTTTGCGCCTTTTCGAATTCCGGCTCTCTCAGCTATGCCACCAACGTTTTTCGTTGCATAAAGGAGCCCAATCTCTACGTCTATAACATTATGATCAGAGCCTATGCGTGTAAATTTGGTGAATCAAATGATACCCACTTGTATCAATCTTTGAAATTGTATAAGCGAATGCTCTTTAGCGGCATTTTACCTGATTTCCTCACCTTTCCGTTCCTTTTAAAGGAGTGTACGAGGAGGCTTGATGGTCTTGTGGGGTCTACTATTCATGGTCAAGCCATTAAATTTGGGTTGTATGATGATGTTTTTGTGCAAAATTCTATGATTAGTTTGTATATGGCCTGTGGGTTTGTGACTAGAGCCAAGAAGTTGTTTGATGAAATGTTTAGCAGAGATGTGGTTTCTTGGAACACGATGATTATTGGGTATTTGAGAAGTGGGGATCTTGATGAGGCTTTGGATTTGTTCAGGAGGATGGAGAAGAGGAATGTTATTTCTTGGAATTCGATTATTACGGGATTTGTTCAAGGCGGCAGAGCAAAGGAGGCTTTGGAGTTTTTTCAAGAAATGCAGAGTTCAAGTGACGATGATGTGGTTAAACCAGATAAGATTACTATTGCGAGTGTGCTTTCGGCTTGTGCTTATCTTGGTGCCATTGACCTTGGGAATTGGGTGCACGGTTACTTGAATAGAAGTGGACTTGAGTGTGATGTTGTTATTGGGACAGCGTTGGTTGACATGTACGGTAAATGTGGTTGTGTGGGAAGAGCTTATGCTGTCTTTAAGGAAATGCCTGAGAAGGATACCTTGGCATGGACGGCTATGATTTCAGTGTTTGCGCTTCATGGGTTTGCTAAGGAGGCTTTTGATACTTTTAAAGAGATGGAAGCTAAAGGAGTGAAGCCGAACCATGTGACATTTGTTGGGCTGTTGTCAGCTTGTGCTCATTCTGGCTTCGTAGGGAAAGGTCGCTGGTGTTTTGACTTGATGAGACATGTTTACTTGATGGAACCACAGGTCCATCATTATGCTAGCATGGTAGACATTCTTAGCCGAGCTGGGCTCTTTGACGAGGCGGAAAGGCTCATAAGAAGTATGCCGATGGAGCCAGATGTGTTTGTTTGGGGTGCCTTACTTGGGGGATGTCAAATGCACGGGAATGTGGAGTTAGGAGAAACGGTTGCACAATATTTGATTGATTTGGATCCTTTGAACCATGCTTTCTATATGAACTTGTGTGATATTTATGCCAAAGCTAGTAGATTTGATGATGTGAAGAGAATTAGAAACATAATGAAAGAAAGAGGAATTAGAAAAGAAATCCCAGGCTGTAGCATGGTCGAAGTTGATGGAGTTGTTCATGAATTCTCTGTGAGAGGTTCACCTGAAGTTGTGATAGAGGAACTGGTGTGGGTTTTGAAAGAACTTCGTAAAGTGATGAATTTTGAAGATCGGGCACATTACATCAAAGATCTACATATGGAGGCACATGTACCATGACGATTTGTTTCACTTCTAAGTAAATTGTCACCTCTGTTTGAACCAGAATCATCAGATTGCTCTCATAAAAATACCTGATCCATTTCCAGCGACTTTCAAGCACTATGCCAGAAATGAGTTTATTGTTGTGAGAAACACTTGAAGCTATACTAAGATATGGAAGTCCCGATTCTCTTTGAAGGAACTATTCATGATGGAGGTATAACTATCTTACTTATTTACGATATATATTGGAAATAACTCAAGTGTTATCTTTGTTAAACTCAAATGCATATCCCTCTTGCTATCTCCTGAAATCTGTCTTCTTGTAACCAAATTGTGATAATCCTTTATCTAATTGTTATGATACAATTTTAGATGCAAAATGCAGAAGCTATTATTATCTTTGGTTTTACGTTTTTGGGTAATGATAGTTATCATTAGTGATTCTGTTTTCTTCCTGTAACTTCAATTCAACGGAAATTGGACATTTCATTCCTAGTTTTATCACTATCTTGTTTGCTTGTCACAAATTGAACATATCTCTATGCAGTTTCATGTGGTTGGCAAATTCCATTTTTACCTTCTCCATGCCTGTACAGTATTTCGGATTTTAATTTATCTTGATTTGGACTTCTATAAACATCTGTGTTCACAATCTTAAAATTAGACATATCAACTGCCTAAGCATCAGGTACCTGTTGTCTTGTTCTAAAGTCAATACTCAATAGAATAAGAAAGATGAGTTGTCAAATAAGCATTCTAAATGTCACTTTCATGGTATAGAATAGTTTTAGGTGGATCCTTTAGAGATTCGCATCAATTACTATTCTTAACAGATTTCGTTTGTTACATCCGAATGCCATTTCCTTGTAACGTAGTGGAAAATGATAATTTATGTTAGTTCAGGTCCATCAAAATCAAACTTCAATTTTATATTTTATGTAAGAGAGATCACAATATTAGAGGAAAATTAACAGTTTTAGAAAACAAAATGCAGTAACTGATAAAAAAAAAATCCTTTAGCTCATGTGAACAAATGGATTATATAATAATAATCCATGACTTAATATGTGAACTGTGAAGTTGAGTGAAAATCCATTTAATTATGAATTAACGGGGTTGCTACTTTTGTTATGCCTCTAGATAGATTTCGATGACTTTTTTCCTTACCATTACTTAGATTGTTTGCAAATGAAGGAAAAAAAAGAAAGGAAATTAGTGAAGTTAGTGAAGTTAGATTATTCTCCAATCTTGGTCCTATATGTTTGGATTTTATTTACTAAATATACAAGCTACATAGATGCAGGTCTCAATTGCTAATAGTAAAATATTTCCCTTGTTAATATTAAAGATTATATAGTAGCAGGTTCTCAATTTTTGGCCTTATTGATCTTGATTTCAATTAGAATCTGCATTTGGCATTAGAACCGAGCTACCCCATGATAGCAATTTGATTGTAATAGGTAGTGAGAAACCTTGCCTTATGGCGAAAAGGGGAACATTGTGTCCATTTTCGAACACTATTTACATTATTTATAATACAAATTACTGTACATGTTGAATAAATCGAAGTCATCAAGCATAATTTGATTCTAATGCTCTACGCTAAGCTGAAAACAACCTTTTTACAGATAATCCCAAAGAAACTTTCAATTCAATAGTTGATCCAATGAGAAAATTTCCAAAGTAATGATCATGGCCATTTCCTGTTGTACATATAACATAATATTATTATTATATATGTACTGTAAAAGTAGGTTACAGCCTTAAACTCTTCTCCATAATCTGTCTAATTTCTGAATTCTACGTAGAAAATTTTCACAATGAGGTCTCTCTTTTTCAATCCAGCTCCTTTTCTTTTAGCCCTGTTTGGGATTTTAATTCTCTTACTGGTGGTATTTAGTCTTAAACATCTGTTCTTAACCATCAAAGAACTGATCTTGAAGGATAAACGGCCTCCAGTTGTAGGTCTAATGTTAAATCTGCTCATACACTTCGATAGACTTTTTGATTACCAAACATCAGCTGCTAAGAGGCACCGCACTTTTCGTTTTATTGTATCATCCTATAGTGAAATCTTCACCACTGACCCGGTTAATGTTGAATATATACTGAAAACTAACTTCTCCACTTATGGCAAGGTAGTAAACATTCGTCAACATGCTGCTGTTAAATCTCCTCTCTCTTTTGGTTCCTAAAAGAGAGATTTTACTTTTTAGTAGTCTACTAACACTGATTTTTGGTGCATTGATATTGCAGGGAAACTATAATGGGAATTTAATGAGAGACCTTTTTGGCGATGGAATATTTGCAGTGGATGGAGATAAATGGCGCCACCAAAGGAAACTTGCTAGTTATGAATTCTCAACAAAAGTCTTGAGAGACTTCAGCACTGCTGTCTTTCGAGCTAATGCTGCGAAATTAACTTCAAAGATTTCTGAGGCTGCAGTAGGAAGGCAGATTATAGATCTTCAGGTTTTTAACTATGCTACAACTGAAGTCTTTCATGCATGTACTAATGGTTTATAAGATGTGTCTTGAAAGCTAAATGTTAAAATTGAAAAAAATAAAAATAAAAAATCCATCAAATTTTCTATAAGTTTCTTAATAGATTCTAGTAAACAGAATTGAGGAAATATAGTTCAAGTAGTACACAGGAAAAAAAAAAAAAAAGCATCACTTGCTCTTCGTAAATTATTATTTGGAGTATAATTGTCTTTGTAAAGAATTTGATTGCAAGCACACCTTAAAAGTTTAGTTCATATTACTTATAGCAGGTTTTGTTATCCTTTGATTTTACAGGAGATGTTGATGAAGTCAACTTTTGATTCAATTTTTAAGGTGGGATTTGGGGTTGAGCTAAATGCTTTGTCTGGTTCAAACGAGTTTGGAAACCAATTCACAAAGGCTTTTGATGACTCCAACTCTATTGTGTTCTGGCGATATGTTGATCCATTTTGGAAACTCAAAAGGTTTCTTAATATTGGTTTGGAGGCCTCCCTTAAGAAAAACATTAAAGTCATTGATGATTTCGTTTATGAATTGTTTCGTTACAAAAGGGAGCAGTTGAAAAATGAAAAGCTAGATGTGAGTGAATTTTTCTTCATCAGAATGCACTTAAATAGTTCGATACCTATATTTATTGATATATTTTTTTTCTGGTGATCAGAGGGGAAAAGAAGATATACTGTCAAGGTTTCTAATGGAGAGTGAGAAGGATCCAGAAAACATGACTGATAAATATTTAAGAGATATAACTCTCAACTTTATCATAGCAGGTAAAGACTCAACTGCAAGCACGCTGACTTGGTTCTTTTACATGCTCTGTAAAAATCCTGTGGTTCAAGAGAAGGTTGCATTGGAAGTGAGAGAAGCAACCAAAGCAGAGAACAGCATATCTGCTGATGAATTTGTGAAGTTGATGACTGAAGAAGCCTTGAACAAGATGCATTATCTTCATGCGGCTATAACTGAAACTCTCAGGCTCTATCCAGCTGTTCCTGTGGTAATGCGTTTTGCATTAATTAACGGATCATGCTAACATCTGCTTCGAAAAGATTAATATGATTTTTTCATTCAAGTTCTCGAATAATTCTCTTCTAAGTAATTGACTCTGACTGAGAATTCGTTGCAGGATGGGAAGTGTCCAATGGAGGATGATATTCTCCCCGATGGCTTCATAGTAAAGAAAAATGATGCTGTAAACTACATGCCTTATGCCATGGGAAGGATGACATACATTTGGGGAGACGACGCAGAGGAGTTCAGGCCGGAGAGATGGCTTCATGATGGTGTTTTCCAACCAGAAAGTCCTTTTAAATTTACTGCATTTCAGGTGAGTATCATTGTTTTTTTTTATTTCAATTTACTTGATGACAGTTTCTTGATTCACTTTTGATATATTTTTTTTTCATTTCTGTAACTAGGCCGGACCTCGCATCTGTCTGGGGAAGGAATTTGCTTATCGGCAAATGAAAATGTTGGGTGCTGTTCTTGTCAGTTTCTTCAAATTCAGACTTGTGGATGAGACTAAAGAAGCAACTTATCGAACCATGTTCACTCTTCACATGAACCAAGGGCTCCATTTGTATGCTTATTCTAGACTGTAACTTCTAGACTTATAAAGTTTGCTCAAACATTCTCCAGAGTGCAGAGATCTGCTCTGTTTTTTTCTCAGTTAAAGTCCAGAATTCTCAATTAATAGAATCTGTTTGTCGTTAAACGTCGTTTTCTTGTAACATTACTCTTGGAAAATCTTAGCTCATGTAACTTCAAATCCCTCAAAAAACAAACTTTCTTACTTACATTACATGGTATATTATAGTGGGGATAACAACAGTTGGTGATATTTTGCGTCAAACATTAATGACTTGCTTGTTAGATGATGATGCTTGTTCAGGATTTGACCTAATTTTATCAGATGTGAGACTGTGACATGAAACTGAAGCTGAAGCAGAAAATCTAATTATCTTCCTTCTTTGCTGGCGAAATAAAAAGATCAGGGTTGCAGGTTGCTCAACTATCTCTTTTGATAGCTTTAAAAGCTTCAGGTGATGTGCCTGAACCATTTGCTATTGAAAAATGAAAGTCACTATGACTTGAAAGAGAATCATATTGATATTGAACGAAGGTTAACAGTTTCGTTTGCCAAATATTTCAAGCTCAAACCATAATAAACCGAACTGATTTTTTCTCGTGTTCAGATTTCATGCCGGGAAATCACCTAAGAAGAAGAAAAATATATATCATGTTGTCTCGGATGCGGGCACAATCTTCCACTTACTAAAATTTTTACACAGGCTCCATGATTTCACCTTGCATGCAAAACACAGACCATACAACCTGCTTGGATTCATCAAGATGTGAGAATTGATTATATTATGCATGTCATGGATTATATTATTAAAATAAAACCTGCTAATAATGCAGCATCAATCCGTTGTAGTCTAGTTGGTTAGGATATTCGGCTCTCACCCGAAAGACCCGGGTTCAAGTCCCGGCAACGGAAATAGGTTTTTTATTTTTTTTGGTCAACATTGGTTTATATTATTACCATAGATTTTTTTGCAATATCTTAACTAAGCTACTACTCACTTTCACAACCATTGTAATGTTCATGATTAAAGTTTGGGAAAAATGTGTTTATACATTTTATTGAATATAATCTGTATGTTCGGTGTTAGATTTCAAAAGAAAAAATATACATATTCTTACTTTGCTACATTCATGGAAGCATGGAAGGTAAACTTCCCGCCTTAAATTGATAAGGAAGGTAAGGACTCGTTCGGTAATGTTTTTGTTTTCTGTTTCTATTTTATATATTTTCGTTTGAAAAAAGAGAAATTGATTTTAATGTTTTTAAAGGATAAAAATATTGAAAATGCATTTGGTAGAAATAATTAAAAACAGTATTCTAAAATTGAAAAAGCTGAAAATGTGTTTGGTAGAAGTAATTGAAAACAGAAAAACATATAATACATATTTAGTGAATTTTTTCAAAAAACAATTTTTCAATATATTGTAAGAGTAAAAATAATATTGCATTTAGTTAAATTATATATATTAAAAAACATTTTTTTTATTGAAATATTAAAATAATTTGAGATTTTAGGGATGAGGCAGACTACTAGGCCAACATCATCAAATATGAGTAATGTAATGCTCCCCAAGTTCATTCTCAAATGATTTGTTATTTGAGTTATCAATATCACATCCTTCAATGGATAATCTCATTTAACTAAAATATTTATCTATTTTTATTAAAATATATTTATCTATTATCATAGTCATTCCACAATTATAAAGCAATGGAGATTTGTTGTCCATGAAATTAATTTTTTATTTATAAATAATTTACAAGAAAAGAAAATTAGAAGATGTGTGGATTGATAAATAATTAACTATTATATATGATGCATAATTCTTTATTGGGGTATTATCATTAAAGTCCCTACTTTTTTATGAATTGTCACCTTTTTAAACGTCTTTATCATATTCATCACTTTAGTCCCTCTTTTTTCCAAAACACATCATTTTAGTCCGTTTGACCAAAGTTTGACAGTCAACTTTAATAGAGTGGGTTAAAGTACACTTTTGCCCTTGCTATTATATAATGTAAATGAAATGACAATTTTAACCTTAAACTAAAATGAAAATCAAAAAATTTATCAATAATTAAATCATTAAATAAATAATAATAATAATAATAACAAACCCAGAAAATTTCATTTTATTTTCCCCTCTTTTCTGACATTCACATGTTCCTCTTCTTCTCCCTCACACCATTTTTATTTTAAATACATTAAAATATTAAAAAAAATCGATGCACTTCATTTTCTTTTGCATTTTTTTTTCTTTCTTCCATTTTCTTTGATTTTCTCAATCCCAAATTTTTTTTTAAAAAAAAGAATTTTTTTATTATTATTATTATGAGCAGAAAATTATAATAAATATTAAAAATTAAGATTAAAAAAATGATGATCTCCATCGTTTCCAGATCAAACGAACTAATTGTGTTTGTGTTGTGTGTCTCACCACCGTCCTCTTCACAAAACTTACACAGAGAGAGGGTCTTTGAGCAAATACTGGAGTGGTGACTCCTGTTGTTCCTGCATGTCGAGGTTGGATTTTTTTTTAGCCAAAAGGTGGGTTTTTTAATTTTATTTTATTTTATTTTATTTTTTTTATATTTTTTTATGGGTTTTGGGCCCAAAGATTGTCGTTTCAACAAGTAATCAATATTAAAAAAAAAAAAAAAAAAAAAAAACTGAAGTTCTCCAGATCTCCAAAGATCGAGAAACTGAAGTTCTCTAGTAAGTTGAGCCTCAACTCCGCCGCGAAGTCTGTCCAGTCTCCGCCTTCAACGGCCAAAGCCGAAACCGACGGTAGAGAAGAGCCAAATGGAAGTGACAACCGAGCCCGCCGAGACTCAATTGAAAAGTCAGAAGCTGTATGCGAACACACCGAAAAGACTAAGGGTCGTGTGCAAGCATCTGGAGAAGAGCCGGTCGTCGTCTTCCGCGGTGGCCGCCGCACCCGTCGGACCTTTCATGCAACGGAGAGATGATTCGCTACTGCAGCAACAGGATAACATACAAAGCGCCATTTTGCATTGCAAAAAATCAATAAAGGAACTATCAAGAAAGTCATCAGACAGAAGAAGAAGATAATGGAGATCTGGGCGGTTGAGAAGTTGTTGATGAAGATTGAAGTAGGAGATGGAAAGAAGAACTAGGTACCAGATCTTTCAAAAAAAAAATGTCATTATTTGTTTTCTTTAAATTTTCTTCTTCCATAATCGATGTAGTTGATCAGTTGATGATTGAAAAAGAAAGTAAGTTTTTTATTAAAGGTGTAGTTGGATTATACATATGATTTTCATTATATTTTTTTGTTCTTTTAAATTTTTTATTATATTTCTATGATGTCAGAATTTTTTCTTAATTAATGTACATGTGTCAAAAAGTTGAAATTTAATACTTAAAGGACGTAAATGCCCCTGAATCTGTTATTTTTGACTAACTAGTGACTAACGGAAGGACTAAAGTGATGTATTTTAAAAAAACAAGTGACTAAAGTGATTAATATGACAAAGACTCTTAAAAATGTGACAATTAACGAAAAAGTAGGGACTTTAATGATAATACCCCTTCTTTATTTTATATTTTATATTTTTATTATGCTATGTAATCATGTTGAATAAACGAAGTATTTTTTTAATAGATAAAATCTAAATTGTGATTTTATATAATAGATAAAAAAAATAATTAATTAATAACCAGTCTACCGTAAATTAAAATAAATAAATAAATAAATAAATAACTTTGCTTCTTTTTTTTTTTTTTTTTTTGGTTGAGAAAAAACTGTGCCTTTCGGAAAGAATTGATAATAAGAATTTAAGTGGTGGTACCCAAAAAAAAAAAAAAACGTAAGTGTTGTTTTCGGTAAACTCTTCTTTCCACGCTTTACAAGACAAAAACTGATTTTGCTGGTTTCATCTATTTTTTTTTTTTTCAAAAAACGAGAAAACTCTTCTCGAGAACAGAGATGGACTGCTTCAGGGGCTAAGGTGGGCTGAAGCCCACACCAAGTCACCAACCACAACCCCACTTGATTTTTTTTTTTGGGAGTAATTGCACAAACCTTCCCTGATTTTAAGCCTAATTGCAACTAAATGGACCTTTTTCTTAAAATTACACAAACCTCCCCTAATATTGGTTGACTTCCGTTAAAATTAACTTTGACCAAAATTTTAGGATAATTAATGCCCCTATTTGTATTATTTTAAAACCTAAAATAAATAATCAAATAAATATTATATAATAAAATCAATTTTAATAAATAATGAGGATAATGTTATTATTATTTTTTAAAGATATTCATCACTCATTTTCAGAGATATATTATATAATATATAATAAAAATGTTAAGGATAATGTGCAATTAACCCGAAAAAAAATAATAACAACATTATCCTCAATAGTTTTATTATATATTATATAATATATCTCTAAAAATGTTGATGAATATCTAAAAAAAAACAACATTATCCTCATTATTTTTAATAAAATATAATATTTATTTAATTATTTATTTTAGGTTATAAAATAATACAAATAGGGGCATTAAAGTCATTTTATCCTAAAAGTTTGGTCAAAGTTAATTTTAACGGAAGTCAACCAATATTAGGGGAGGTTTGTGTAATTTTGAGTAAAAGGTCCATTTATCTGCAATTAGGCTTAAACTTAAGGGGTTTGTGCAATTACTCTTTTTTTTTTTTGGTATAATAACAAAATAACTATGTATGTTTTTACAAATTTACTAAACACCCTTCTATTTATTAATTTTAGAAAAATCTGATTCAGTCTAAAAACTATGTATGTTTTTGTTAATTATATTGTTTAGAATAGTTTTTTTTTTTCTTAAATTTTTTTTAGGTTAATATAATACATGGTAAGGTTGCAAAAATTGAGTGATATGGATATCTAATTTATTAAAAATCTTATTGATGTTTTGGATTGGTCTAAACATTTACAAAGGAGGTATTTAGTTAAATTTCATTTTGTTGGTTTGTTAAAGTTTGATTAGAATTTATAAAAATAAAAATAACTTCTGGTACCTTTTTTTTTTTTATTGAAATTAATTAATTTGGTTGAAACTTAAAATTCTAAATATTAAATTGTTAAATCCGAAAATAACAACAAAATTTGTATATTTAGATGTTAGCCGTAGCTTTGTTTTTTCAATTAATAACATTTCCTTGTTTGGTAGAGCTAGCTATCAAGGTTCACCTGAGAAAAAAAAATTCTAGCCCCCACTAACATTTAATCCTGGTTACATCCCTGCTCGAGAACGATACCGAACAAGGCCTAAACTTCCAGCCTCAAACCAATTATAATAGATTTAGGTACAAACATGAAACATGTTAATTAGTTTATTTATCATTAACAAGCCATATTTATTGGACCTAGAAAGGACAATGTTGTCATTAACATGTAGATTAGATGTTGATGTATGTCTAAAATAAACCAGATACACAATATTTGGTTTTTTTGAGCCTATTTTGTAATTTCTATTTTAAGTGGGCTTGTTATAAATTTGTAATTTATGAAATGTTTGTTACTATACAAATGTTTGTTCTCATAGTGAAATTGTTGTGATTTGTTTGTTCTTGGCTTGACTGTTTTCTATTGCTTATTGTTACTTGTTAGTGACTTGGTGCTTGTGTTAACTTATGGAATTGTCTACCTGTTTGATAAAATTCTCAAGTGAGAGGGTGTGGATAGGGATGGTAAAAATTCACAACCTACCCCAAACCAATGGGGCTCTAATCCGTTCAGGGCGGGTTTGAAGCATTTAAAACAGGGCTCGGGTCGGGTATGGGCCTTTTTTACCCCGACCCACCCCGTTTGATATGATATATATATATATATATATTAAAATATAAAAATATAAAAATATAAAGGGAAAAACAATTCTCTAATCTTTTTGTCTCTTTACCCAAATGTATTTTATGCTTGAATTTAAAGTTCATTAAACTTAGATGTTGTGTTCTATTAAATTTAAGTTTATGTATGAATTTTAATTAAGTGTATGTTAAAATGTTTTTCCATAGTGTATGTTTGTATTTAATGAATTTTAAGTGTATGTTAAAATGTTTTTCTATAATGTATGTTTGTATTTAACTGTATATTTAAATTTCCAATAAAAAAGAAGAAAAAATTATTTATTTTTTAATTTATTGGGATTTTAGTAAAAATGCCCTATTTTTGAAATGCAAACCTACTCTCAAAATTATTTATTTTTTAGCAATATTACCCCTAAAAGACTAAACTACCCTTAATAATGTAATGTCCCCAATTCCTCAATACCACCCATCCCAATTGCACATTTATCATCTTCAATCCTGAAAAAAAAATTAAATATAGATTATCAATTAAAAAAAAAAAAAAACTTTACTACATCAAATATAAGGAGTGTAAATTAATATATAAATACATAAACTTTTTTTTTTTTATAAAAATAAAATTTGTTCTTGTTCTTCGGGTCAATTGTGACCTGACATCGAGTCATCCTCGACTCGAATAATGTTTACAAATTAACCCAAAAAAAAAAATAAAAAATCTACCCATATTATTTATATCAATATATTGATTGGAAAACGAAAACCCATTTGGGGCACAGCCGCACAGGGGTCAGATTTAAGGCAACTCATGCAAATCAGGTTCCAGGTATGGAGCAGCTCTAATATGATCCGATCCGATCCGTTGCCAACCCTAGGTTTAGATTAGTGGATGCATGAATGTGAATTTGTTTTTGGTCTTACCTTGAAACAAGCACTTTTGGCTGGTGTCAACAAAATATTTTTCGGTTACCTTGATACATTTCCAGATGGTTTTAGTGTAAAAAAAAAATGACAATTGTCATGTATAATATATATCACTTGCATAGAGCAGGCATTGTAACTTGTAAAGAAACCATCAATAATGAATGACTAATGTTAAGTATCTCAACTTTCACATCAAACACATTATTAGTATTAACATTGCGATCAAGTTCTTTTCTAAAATGACCATTACAAGTGTATAACAACAAATTATACTCAGATATTCTCCTACAATGAGTTGTGTACTTTTGGGTTAGATTCCATTTTGCTACCTTTTGGATACCATGTTGACACCATTGAAACAAAAAAGGAACGCATGAATTAAAATGTGATGTTGAAACAAGATTATTTCACTATCAATAAACACCCACTACCACACGGAGAAAATATTCTTGCAGAGATATTATTGTAGTGTATGGACACAAGCCCAGGCATGCGTTCACCACTACCAAAAAAAGTGAGATTCTTTGACGAGAGTGACATTTGCCAAGCAAAAAGGAATGAGATTTATTTCTTTGTTTTTTCCGTTTTTGGGTATCGTTTAACGTTGCAGTGTATTATCTTAACTAATATGATATCATTATAAAGGATAGCAATGCAATGTATTATTTTAACTATCTGATGTTAGCTTGGTAGATGATCTTAATTCTGTAAATTCACGTTGAAAATGTGTTTGTGTTCCCTTTCATACTTACTTTTTACTTTTTCTTTTCAATTTTTAAATGTTCATGCCTCTGAGAGCGAAATTATTGGGGGGGGGGGGGGGGGGGGGGGGGGCGGAGGGTGGTGGGCGCAGCATTACCCACAGGGACCATGACCTCCTTAATCAATGAAAATGTACCGAGTTTTAATTATGGAAAAATTATAATATAATAATATATAGATGATAATATCATTATAAAGGATAGCAATGCAATATGTTAGCTTGGTAGATGATCTTAATTCTGTATAACGTTGAAAATGTGTTTATGTTCCCTTTCATACTTACTTTTTACTTTTTCTTTTCAATTTTTAAATGTTCATGCCTCTGAGAGCGAAATTATTAGGGGGGGGGGGGGGTGTTGGTGGGCGCAGCATTACCCATAGGGACCATAATATTAGTTTGATTCATTCTATTATTTTAATAATACTATTTAATTAATAAATATATTTCCTATTTTATTGCCCATGATTGTAGGATACAAAATCAATCTCTTTTCCTTTTATGATTTTAATTTCAAATCAAAAAATACTAATAATAAATAATTTTATATTATTTCATACATTATTGTCTAGTCTATTATACATTATTATTTAATATATTTTCACAGTAAAAAACTAAATAAATGTTGGAGGCTTAGACCACCTCCATTGTATATGTCAATGCTAAATTTGACAAAAAAAATAATGAAGTACTATATTTGACACATCATTTTAGCATTGTATTCCAATACATAATTCTATTTGAAATGTTTTTATTTTATTTTTTTATTATTTAAAATTATAAAAGTCAACAAATATGATTAATTCATTCGATTTATATAATATTTTTTATAATTTAAAATTATAAAAGTTAACAATTAATGCATTCAATACAATTATAAAATAGTATTTTTATAATTAAAAAAACAGCATTTATTGCTGTGCTAAACATTTGGTATTGCATTTGAGCATATTTTGTTCATTTTGTGCTAAAGTATAGCAAATGCATTCAACATTTGGCACACTAAGACTATGTTTGGTTTGATAAAATAAGAGAGAAAGGAAATGAAATGATTTGGATAGATTTATAATATCTTGTTTGGATTGTTAAATGAGATGGAAATGAAATGAAAGGAAAATGAGGGGAGGGAAAGGGAGGGAATAATTTCTTTTTGTTTCACCTCATGTGATTTCCCACCATATTTGGGAGGAAAATGAAGGAAAAGAATACAGAATTAATGATATTTTTAATATTCCAAAACTAAACCTATTAATATTGAATAATAATTTTAATTGATATCTATCTAAAGTCTATATAACCAAAACGTCAGGATATATCCCTTGCTCAAATAACCGTCCTCAATCAAGGTAAATTATTTTATAACATTACCATTTTTTTTTTTTTTTTTTTTTTTGCTATTTGGTTATTTCTTATTTGGTGTATATGCTTGTAATTTTATGCACTGTTTAGCATTGAACAAATTATTATTATTTCTATTATTATTATGTTATGGCTTGAATCACTGCAATTGATTTGGTTGGATCATTGCTACAAGTACGATTTGTATTTTGTTGCTATGCTATTGTTTTGTTTTGTTTTTTGTTTTGGAAAGATATTGTTATGTTACTGTTGGGTAATCATATTGGAAGGATATTTTCATAAATAAAATAAAATATATTTATTTATTTCTCTTCCAAAAAAAAAAAAAAATTGTTTCCTTTCCTTTCATTTCTATTCATAACCATCTAAACAACTATCATTAAAAACACTATCATTTCCTTTCTCTCAAATTCCATCAAACCAAACAAAGTGTAAATTAACATTGCATTGAAGATGCTCTTACTATCTTATTCTACTATACTCATTTTATCTTGATATAATTCTTTGAGTTTTACTCTACATTGTTTGTTTATTACCGAAAAAAATTAATATTTGATTCTAGATGATTTTCGAGATAAAAAGAGCGATAAGTTACATTTTAACTCTTAAATTTTTTATTTTTTATTTTTTTATTTTTTGTGACACTACCTTTAATAATAAAGGGTATCACATTTTTTTTAACAACTTACTTCTTAAATATTAATATATTTGTTACTTGTGACATTGAATATTAATTTTTGTATTAACCCCCAACAACCAAATTCCTGGCCTGCATGCCTCCCATGCCACTTGCTCTTAGCTCTGTAGTCTATATATACTATAATATTTTATGAAACCTTTACAAGGTCATCAATACTCTTGTATTATTTTGTTATCAGAATTTCGTGGACCAAAACATCTCCAAGTTGTGAGTCATGATTGTCCTGGAGGATTTATTTTTCATCTCCTCCCTCACAGCAACAATTTTAGCAGTGTTTCTAGCTGTTTTGATCCTGACCAAATTCCAGGGGAAAAAAAGATATCATCCAATTGGCAGCACCATCTTCCACCAAATAAACAATTTTCACAGGCTCCATGATTTCTTGGCTGACCTTGCTTGCAATCACAAAACTTTTAGGTTGCTTAGCATTTTCAAAACTGAAGTCTTCACATCAGACCCTGCAAATGTTGAGTACATACTCAAAACCAACTTTCCAAATTTTGGCAAGGTACATTTTATAATCATAAAAACGTTCCAATTTTTTTTATATATTTTTTACATTTTTTTTTTTGGGATTGTAACTTGATTGAGTGTTCATGGAAGCAGGGATCGTATGCTTATGAGAATTTGACAGATCTACTGGGAGATGGGATCTTCGTCGTAGACGGAGAAAAATGGAAACATCAAAGGAAATTTGCAAGTTATGAATTCTCCACCAAGATATTGAGAGACTTTAGCAGTGGAGTCTTTAAAGCCAATGCAGTAAAGCTTGTCCGAGTAGTGGCAGAAGCTGCAGCTTCGAATGGATCGGTAGAGATTCAAGTACGTTACGAGCATATTATCATCATCAGAATTCAAAAGAGTTGTTAATTTGTTCCAAATTGTTTGAGATAATAAAATTTGATCAATTATGGTTTTCATTGGCAGGATCTTTTCATGAAATCAACTTTGGATTCTGTGTTCAAAGTGTTACTTGGAGTAGAATTGGATGGTATGTGTGGAACATCTGAAGAAGGAACCAGGTTTTCTGAGGCTTTTGACACAGCAAGTGCAAAGGTCAGATACCGATACGTTGATGTCTTTTGGAAGATCAAACGGTTCTTCAACATTGGATCAGAGGCTGTATTGAGAAAGTGTGTTCAAGACCTTGATGAATTTGTATACAAAATCATCAAAAGTAAAATTGAACAAGTCCAGAATTCACATCCTGATTTGCTAGTGAGTCTTTTTCAGGATTTTTTTTTTCTCTTCAAAGTTTAGAGACGTTTTTATTAATCAACCAAACACATTTTCTTCCAGGGCAAGAAAGAAGATGTTCTGTCAAGGTTTCTGGAGCTGAAAGAGACAGATCCGAAATACCTGAGAGACATAATTCTGAGCTTTGTAATTGCTGGCAAGGACACAACATCTTCCACTCTTTCCTGGTTTTTTTACTTGATATGCAAGCATCCTGATATACAGGAAAAGATTGCCAAGGAAGTGATGGAAGTAACACAATTGAGTGGTGATCAGAATTCAATTAGCATTGAAGAACTTGAAGCCAGAATAACTGAAGAATCCATTGACAAGATGCAGTTTCTCCATGCAACTTTGACTGAGACACTCAGAATCTATCCTGCAGTTCCTTTGGTGATAGTCATACAAGTCTAGAATTCACATACTGATCGGATTTAGCTACTATACAAGATCTGTATAGTTACTATAAAAATCAAAGATTTTGACATTAAAAAAAAATAACTTACTCTCATAACTACGCAACTATGCAGTTTTCTGTATAATAGCTAAATCCCATAATGATCTAATTGCTCACTTTACTAAACTGAATTTGAATGCTGTGACAGGATGGAAAAATGTGTTTTTCTGATGATACTTTGCCAGATGGTTTCAATGTGAAAAAAGGAGATTATGTAGCATATCTGCCTTATGCAATGGGAAGGATGAAATTTTTATGGGGTGATGATGCTGAGGAATTCCGGCCAGAGAGGTGGCTCAATGAAAACGGCCGTTTCGAGCCGGAGAGCCCTTTCAAGTTCACTGCCTTCCAGGTGAGGAAACAATCTTCACATTTAGCTCAGCTTTTCTCCATTAATAGAGCTTCTATTTTTGCTATTGTTGCATAGAAGCAGTCTCTGTTGGGACTTTCATCGAACAGTTTGTTATTTTAATCAAACACCTTTACTGTTCTTCATGACATTGTACTTATTAAGACTTAATAATTCAAAATTGTGTGAAATTACAGGCCGGTCCGAGAATCTGTCTAGGAAAGGAATTTGCATACAGGCAAATGAAGATCTTCTGTATGCTGCTATTGGGATGTTTCAGATTCAAGCTGAGTGATGAAAAGAAAACAGTCAAGTACAGAACAATGCTCACTCTTGCAATTGATGGAGGTCTCCATCTCAGTGCCACCCCAAGAATGAGCCTCGGATAAATATTGCTTGTAGATGCTGATCAAAATTCTATCTACTGTAACTGGAAGATGTTGATTGACAATAAATCTCTTAACAGGGGAGATAAGTTAGTGCATATATCAACTTTTCTTTTAAAACTGTTATTTCGAACCAGTAACGATACTTTGTCCAAATCTGGTGCTCAAATGATATAACAACATTATAATCTATTCATGTAAATTGTATTAGATTTACATGATTTAAATGAATGTATTAGAGTGTTTTCACATCATTTAGGCACCAAATTTGGATAAAATAACATTACTCATTTCGGTTAAAAAAATATTAACATTTTATCCAACTATTTTTTTTATTTATATTTTTATGCTATAATTTTATCGAATTTTCAAATTGATCCCTCAAAACCATCAAAATTTAATAAAACTGGTTTCGCCCCTAGATCTTGGATCGAAGAAAAATTATTATTTGCATATTGACAATAGTGAGTAAAGTTTGCAAGCAATGACTATATTTTTTAGGACAGCAATAATCTACTTGTGGATAAGAATATAAGATGGAAATAATAATTATATGCATATTATTTCCTAGAGAAAGATATGGACAATATTTTATTTGAATAAGGAAGGTAGGTGTTTTTTTGAAATTTGACATGGAAATTCGAACCGAAAAGGGGCAGATGGAAATGGTCGAGATCAAGCACTACGTGACCATCCGAGTTAAAAGGATAGCTATAAAGAAGTTAAGTACAAATACAGTGAAATATCACTATCACAATTTAATGTGATTATTGAAGGGTTAGGTTTGACTATAAGAAATAATAAATAGGAAGTTATTATTATTATTTTTTTTAATTACAACAACTCCCGGACCCTACGAGAAATAGACAACTGCTCCTATAAATGAGGAGAGATCAGTAGATCACCCACACTTAAGGTGGGACAATGAATATATGTGTATATATATATATACATGCATACCTTAACATTGAATCTTGGTGGTGGAATCTCACTTTGGAGAATCACACCACATTGGTAAGAGGCCATTGACAAATAGGAAATTAGGAAGTGAATTAACGGAGGTGGTGTGTAGATATTGAAATAGTAATTTAAATATTTTTAAAAAAAAATATTACTTTATCTAAATTTGGTATCCAAATCTGGAGTTCAAATATTGTAACACTCTAATCTATTTATTTAAATCATGTAAATCTAATACAATTTAAATGAATGAACTATAGTGTTGTCACGTCATTTTTGTATAGATTTAGACACCAAATTTAGATAAAGGAAAAAAAATAATAGATTAATTGCACCGGCCTCTCTGTTTAGAAGTAATTGCATCTAGGTTGAATTTTTGGACACAAGTCACAACCTCCCAAGTCCCAAGCCAAACCGCTGTTCAAACAGTCAACAAAAATGTAAACAGACTGCCAGGCTGGTGGAGCTTTAATGGGGTCTCCATTATGTATGTTTTTTTTTTTTTTTTTAATATATATATATACATTTTAAAATATTACATAAATTCAGTTACTTTAAAAAGAGAACTCAAACCTATAACATGAGGTCGTAGATGTAATAAGTTTACCAACTGATCAAGATGATCTCATCATATCAATATATGATGTAACTTTTAAGAACGTATGTATTTACTATTTCATGCACGTCACTAGTTACAATAATACTACACAACCTATAAAGGAGTTCTCGACACCACACCATTTGCCACATCACAAATAATTTATATTGATTTTTGGATTGTATATTATATATATATATATTGAAATATTACAATATTTAAGGATTTTTTTGGATAGAAGTAAACTCGAACTCACAACCTCGTGGTGTAAGTGTACTGGGTTTTACTACTAGGCCTACCTCATGTTATTTAGATTGTATATTATTACTACAATCAACAATAGTTATTTAGTTGATTTTGCTGTTATGCAAATTATTTATAATTAACGAGTAGTTATAAGATTTTTAACATCATTATCATCTAGAGATGAAGCCATCTCCAGGAAATTGAAAGGGTGCAATATAAAAAATTAAATGCAATTGTGATTTGTGATTTGTGAGAATTTTTTATAATATTATGAAAGTAGATATCGATAATTTTTGGTGTTCTAGAATTCGCATTTATTGGACCTATTATTAAATCCATCAACGTTGCTTTCGGTCTAATAACATCATTACAACTCACAAGAATGGGTTTGATTTTTGCTATGTAAAATCTTGTTTTCCAATCTAAGATTTTGACAAAATGAAACCAAAAGCAGCCTATCATTATTTAATACACACAACATGAGATAAGATGATCTATTAAAAAAAAAAAAAAAAAATTGTTCTTCTAACACCAATTATGTCGGTCTGTTTTAACATATTGAAATGAACCGTTATAATCATGATTCAGAATGCAACTCCAACTACAGATAATGAATATTTTTATATTTTAATATAATAATAGGTAAATGCGAAACTTAAACCCGTCACAAATAACGAATTATAAGTCATGATAGATAGTGTGGAGTGGCTTTATTGTTCGAGAATGAAATTAAAATTGATTAGTAATCGAGTACCATTATTAGAACACATAATTAAATTGTGGCAACTTAGATATTTAGATCTAGATTTTTTATTTATATATATATATTTATTTATTTATTTTATTTCCAGCTCAAAAGCAGAAAGGTTCTTCACTTTAACTTTAACTTTTTCTTTGTCTTTTTTCCAAAATTAATTTTCAGTTCATGACTGGTCAAGAGTACTCCTCAGCTCCACAGCTTTCTCACTGCCAGCAAATTGAATTCAGACCAAACTATTTATATATTTTATTTAATATTATGAAAATCATTATATATATTTTATAGTGATAATTTCAAAATGATTCAACACCCTATACATCACTTTTATAATCGATGGATAATCAAATAATCAATGACTTTTTATTAACAATTATGTTTGTGGTTTGTCAAAGTTGAAAAAAAAAATGATGTTAAAAAATTTATATTAAATTAAAAACAAATAAATAAATCTATACACACTCTCGAGAGCATCTTCAAGAGTATCTCTTATTTAAAAGTGTATGTTATTTCAAAAGACCATTAACGGAGTATGTACTCCAATAATACTCCCTTTAATATTTTTTATTTATTTTTTATTTAAATATTAGATATTGTGTTTAATAAATATTAGATATTGTTTATTGATTATGATAGATGGAGCCCACTTTAAAATAATCTTAAATAGATAGAGCTCACTTTAAGGGGGTCTGAAAACACCTCTTAATTAAGGGAGTGAATTCCACCAGAACACAATTAAGGGAGTCGTTTAGGGATCTGTTGGAGCTGTAAAAATACACCTACTCCCTTAATTAAGCTAAGGAATGTAGGTTGTTGAAGATGCTCTGACAACAACTAGAATATTGTCATATTCAAAAAATGATGTTAAAATTCATATTAAATTAAATTCTTTACAACCAAAATGTCCATAACATGTCTCAAATAATTTTTGAGAGACAACGTAGCTTATACTGCAACCATATACACAACTCACAAATCACAATTGCTTTTGATGAAGTTATGGAAAAGAAGAGGTCTCCATTGAAGAGGTCTCTCATGAACACACATATTTTAGGTAAACTTTAAACATAATAGTATATGTCAACACACTATTACGGAGTAAACAACGTAACTTCAATTATAATAATATACATATTAAAAGTGTAGTGATTTATATTATTAAGCTTAAAGCATACATAAAAAGTGTACACATGAGAGAAAAATCATTCAATAAATCCGGTAAGCTAAATCTCTTTCTTGTAAACCAAGTTGATGACTCGGGTCACGAGTCACGATAATAACACCTCGAGTTGACTCGTGATGTGTCCATACATACCACGAGTCCACTCGTAATGGGCCTAACTAGACTTGGACTCCAGAAAAGTTCAAAAAGAATTCTATTGGACTGGGCCTTAACAAGCACTGCCGAATCATATAAGGGCTAATGGGCCGCCCCGTCATTGATGCAAACAACACAATACATTTTCTCTCATCTAACACTTTTTACTTATTTTGTATCCAACCAAATAGAAAGTCTTCAAGTAAAACAAGTGTATTCACAAACTTGTTCTAGATTTTAATTGTTCCAGAAATACAAAATTGTTTTAGTTTTATTTAGCATTAAAAAAAATAATAATCAAATAAACTCAATTAGTGAGTTGAGTTTGGTAAATTCCTTTTGAGAGTTCGGTTAATTCCTTTTGAGAGTTTTAGAAATTAGATAGAACAAATAATATTTACTATATTTATTAAGAGATTTTTTTTAAAAAAATAATAATATTTATTAAGAGATTTAATACTCTTAGTTTGAAAATTTTATAAATATTTTCTTTCAATTAAAAACTATACTTGCAAGTGGGTATTGAAAATATATATGGAAAAAGCTGGACACAATTAATTTGATATAATTAATATCTATTTTATATATACTGATTACTGATCTATAAAAGAATAATTGATCTATAATTAAGAAATACCCACAAGGTATTAGTGGAAAATATAACTTATATTAAAGAAAGAGCGGTGCCATTGTCAAATCCCCTTCCGTCTATATATGCCCTGCTTTTTTTTTTTTTTTTTAATTACATATGTAGTATTTTTTTTTTCCTTTATCAAAATTACTTAAAAGACGTATAATTTAAGGAAGAAAAAAAAATTCTTCTACAAAGTAAATCTATTAAAACCTCACATTTCATTTCCAAAAAAAAAAATAATAATAAATAAATAAATAAATAAAAACCTATGTTCTTGTAATCTATTTCTTGGAAAAAAAATATATATATATTAACTCTTAAACCTTAAAATTTACTTCTTACACACATACAAAATATTATGGAAAAGTTTGACAAATATCAAGTATATGGAATAATTGTCTAAGAACAATATCAAACATCTGGAAGAATTGTTTGAGAATGACATAAAACATCTGCAAGAACCGTCTGAGAATGATATCAAGCATCTAGAAACAATTCATTCTACAGAAGTTAGTTTGAAGTTTATTTTTTCTTTAACTTGATATCAAGCTATCATTGGGTTGAAACAACCAAGTTATTTTTTTTTTCTTTTCCACCATGAAATAAGAAGAAGAAGAAAAAAACTATATATAGATATATATATATAAAGAAATAAGAAGAAAATATAAATTGTTCAATTGAGGTGAGAGAGAGACGTATATAGATATCAAAGATAAAGAGATCAAAGATAGGGTGTATTAAGTTTGAAAATTAAGTAAAAAGGATAGTTTTGGAAATGAATCAAAAAATTAATTTAAAAAATTAATTACATTTAATTATATCAAAATTTTAAAAGGTGGGGTATAAATAGACGGTAGGGGTGTACCAATATCACCACTCTTAAATAAATGATTTCAAACTCATAGTGTGATTACTAGTAAAAATACCACGCTCAATGATATGACAAGTCAATTGGATCTATAATTAAGAAATACCCACAAGTTATAAGGGGGGAATATAACTTATATTAAAGAAATGATTTCAAACTCATAGTGTGATTACCAGTAAAAATACCACGTTCTTGAGGTTGGGTTTATTATTATTATTATTACTACTATTATTATTATTATTATTTTGATACCATCTATTTATCCACTTATTTAGATTGGGTTTATTTTTTAAGTTTTCTGCCATTGATAGGATTCGAGCCGTTGACTTAGATTTATTGTTAAAGGGCTTATAATTAGAGATATTGATCACCTTTTAGATTCCTTGCATGGTTGTAATGTGGGGATTATCCCCAGGAAAGTTAATGCTGCTGCTCACAAGTCAAAACCCGGCTAAGTTGGGTTTGAGTTTTCAATTCTGAAATGTTCTTACTGAGGGAGGTCCCTCCTAGTGTGATCCGGTTGTTTTGGGCGATTGTCAGGTTTGCTATAGGACTATGTTTTTTAATTAATTTTCCTTCTAAAAATATGGATGAAATTGTAGTTAAGAAAATAAAATAAATAAATTGGATGAAGTTGTTTGTCACAAGGCAGTATTCGCATTTAGTGGCACAAGGCAGTTTCGGCCCATAGGATCGTCCATCGTGCCCATGTTGTTAGTAAAAAATAATTAAATAAATAAATATTTATAATTTAAAAATGAGTGACGATATTTACACCCTTAAAAAATCGGATATACACCCCTTTTTGTATTTACATCCTATTAATTTTTTAAAAATGTTATGAATTGTAAGGCACTCCACATATTACCAAAAAAATCATATCTTTTAGTTTTTGATTAACTATTATAAACTAATAAATTATAAAATAATTAAAATTAAAAGCATGGAAGGAGGATCCCAACAGTACGTGCCTCCTTGCTTTTTATTTAATTTTTATTTTAACTTATTTTTAATTTAACCGTATGGTTTTTCATCTTTAAAACTATTTTATAATAGTTATTTAATAATTTAATTTAAATAATCACGGTTTAATTTAAACTATATAACTTTTATTTCAGTGTTCTTCTTCTCTACATAGCAAAGCAATGCTTTTCACAGAAAAACTCTTGGATTGCCCAATACCTTTGCTTGGCAAAGAATGCTCTCTTCATCTCTGTCGGTCTGTTATTAACTTGTTATTATCAATATCAGCTTTGCATTTTTACTTTGCTTCCAAAAACCTCAACTGTAGATATTATTGGGAATAAAATTTAAAATTTATTGAATAGCTTTTCTAAAATCTATTTATTTTTTTCATCGTCTAGATAAAATATCTCGCAAATTATTGAAAAAAAAATAGTAAATATATCAATAGAAAGATATTCTACATGTAAAAAATGTTAAATTATTATATTAATATGATAGATTGACCGCATTTATAATTCTTTTAATAGTTTTATTTATGGGCAATATTGGAAATTTAAAAAATTGATAATTTGGGGTGCACATACAATTTTAAGGGGCTGTAAACATCGCCAATAGCGACGACAAAAATATTTATGAATACGAATATGGGTATTGATTTACTCTACTTGTAGCGGATTGACGGAAAAAAGATTATTACATCGGGCCGAGACGTGAATGAATACAATATTAGACTTCATTTCTATTTTGGGAGTGGGGATTGATATAATTTCTCTGAATATTCGTTTCATCTATGCTTCATTATCAATTTTAATATTTTATATAAACGAAGATAAATTTTATTGTGATTGTTAACTCCAATAATTTTTTTCCTCACCCAAAAACATAAAAGCTATTATCATAACTATAATTCTTGTGACGAACTTGGTCTAATATATTATTATTAATTATTCTTCTTCTTCTTCTTCTTTTTTTTTTTGGAGTTATATTCTAAGGTGTTTAATATTATGGAAAATTTTGAAATATCTTTAAAAATCCATTTCTCACTTTAGATTACGATTACGAAATTTGGTTATGTTTTTCTCATATAAAATATAAAGATTTAACATTTTTCATTGGATACGAAGATGCAACAGAGCCAGGACAAATTTTATTCTCTCGATTTGGGGATTCTCCAAATCCGTCATACCTACTTAAAAATGAGGATGGATACTAAAATGAAGATCTATATCTTCAACAAATATGAGGAACAAATATGAGGATGAAGATCGGGTATCTATCCCCTATTATTGCTCCATTGTCATCTCTATTTGAAAGCCATTACTCCATTATGCTAATTAATTTGTTCTTGAGTTTATTTATAAAATGTGGATGTGTGGGGGATTTTCCAAATCCGTCCTATACCTACTTAAAATTGGGGATGGATACTGAAATCATGAAGATCTATACCTTAAACAAATATGAGGATGAAGATTGGGTATCCGTCTCCCATTCACTCCATTATATTGTCCTATCTACTTGAAAGTCAGTATTCAATTACTAATTAATTTATTCTTGAGATTATTAATAAAATGCGGATGTGTGAGGATTATCCAAACCAAATCTGTCTATCTACTTAAAAACGAGGATGGATAGTGAAATGAAGATTTATATCTTTTTTTTTTTTTTTTTTTTTAAGAACGGCAAACTTTACTAAAGAAAACAAAAGAAATGAAGATCTATATCTTAAATGAATATGAGGATGAAGATGGGGTATCTATCCCTAATTCGCTCCATTGTAATCTCTATTTGAAAGTCAGTATTCTATTTTGTTCTATTTCAAAATAATAATAATAATAATAATTTGTTCTTGAGTTTATTTATAAAACGTGGATGTGTTCATGCATACACGACCTAGACTTTGAATAACGAGCAATTTGACTTGAACTATAAACCACGCGAAAATATTTGTATTTTTTAAAAAAAACAAATTCATGGATTAAAAGTAAAAACAAAACTCGGTATTCTACTACCACCTATTATAACAGTAAAATAATCAGAACTTGCTAGTGGCCTAGTGGGTATTGAAAATCTTCATGAATGAATCCATAATTTATAACTTGAAAGTGGTATTAATAAAAAATGTTGTCATAATCAAAAAAGAAAAAAAAAGGTTGTCTTTTTTTTAGTTACTAGAACTATTTTAATTAGATTAAAAAAATAGAACTATTTTAATAAATTCTGACACCAAATGGGTGTGGTTAGAGATTGTAAAATAAGTATGATGAGATTTTAATGTGGGAGCATGACCTGTAAAATTGTTTTGTCGTTCAATATACAAGCTTGTTTTCCTCCTATTTATACATAGTATCGTTTTGAAACCTTATATCATCTACTTGTTCAATAATATCTATGGACGTCCTTCAGAATTTATTCTTCTGCATTCCATTGATGTCTGTCAGAGCAACAACTACTTTAGCAGTCATCTTATTAGCTACATTGATGGTGACGGTGATGAAATTCTATTCCAAGAAGAAGAAGATGAGCCAAAGATATCACCCAATCGGCAGTACCATTTTCCACCAACGCAACAATTTTCAAAGCCTGCATGATTTTAGAACAGACCTTGCTCGCAAACACAAAACCTACAGATCGCTTGGTCTCTTCAGAAGTGTCATTCACACTGTGGATCCTGCAAATGTTGAATACATCCTCAAAACAAACTTTGCAAACTATGGAAAGGTATCTACATTTATAGTTTTATACTTATTTAATTAGCAAGAAAGCAAGCACTAGATATTGCATACCTAGCTAGAAGTAATAGATCTCATATCATAAAACTTTTTTTAAGGAAAAGAATATATAAGACAAAAATCTGGATTTTTATTATTCGTACAAGAAAAATGTAGACATGGTTAAGAATATATATCTTAAATTTTAATTTGGGTTTCTTCATGGAAGCAGAGGCGGAATAATTACAACATATTGACGGATCTATTGGGTGATGGAATCTTCACAGTAGATGGAGAAAAATGGCAACATCAAAGGAAGTTATCAAGCCCTGAGTTTTCCTCCAGGACACTGAGGGACTATAGTAGTGTAGTCTTTAAAACTAATGCAGTAAAGCTTGCACGAATACTGTCCGAAGCTGCAGCCTCAAATCAATCGATTGACATTCAAGTACTAGCTTCTTAATTTATAAGGGTTCTTCTTCAGTCAGATCGGTCTTGAATAAAAATTTATACAACTTTGATCTTGAAATTTTATTTCAAACTAGACCGATCTGACTAAAGAATTATTATAGCGTTAAATCATAACAAATACTCCGATTTGAATTGATGTATAATAATTGATTAATTATGATATTTATTGGCAGGATCTCTTTCTCAAATCAACCTTAGACTCGGTATTTAAAGTCTTACTTGGTGTAGAGCTAGATGCCACGTGTGGAACGTTTGAAGAAGGTATCCGATTCTCAAAGGCATTTGATATAGCTACTTCAATTGTCATACACCGGTATGTTGATTACTTTTGGAAGATTAAGAGGTACTTCAACATTGGATCAGAGAAGTTATTGAGAAATTGTATTAAGGATGTTGATGAATTTATATACAAAATAATCAAAAGCAAAATTGAACAAGTCCAGAATTCACATGATGATTTACCTACGGTGAGTACTGTTAGAGTGTTTTATATCATTGTTTGAGTTTTTATTTGATAGCTTAAGATTTTGTGTATAGTAATAATTGATATGGTATTATAGCATGATTTGACTTTAATTAGGAGTTTTGAGTTCGAAACTCCCACATACATCTATTTCTGTATTTATTCGATCTGCAATCTGCATTTGTATGTTTTTGCTTGATCTAGTGATAATTGATCACAAGTACAACTTTTTGCACGAACCATTTGATATAGTTCAAAGCCTAATAATATATATATATATATATATAATTCAATGATAGGTGAAGAAAGAAGACATCCTGTCAAGGTTTCTGGAACTGAAAGGGATGGATACAAAGTGCTTAAGAGACATACTTCTCAGTTTAGTAATTGCCGGAAAAGACACGACATCTTCAACTCTTTCCTGGTTTTTTTGCATGTTATGCAAGCACCCTGATATACAGGAAAAGGTTGCAAAGGAAGTGATGGAAGCAACCCAATTGTCTCATAATTCAAGCATTGAAGAACTTGCATCCAACATAACTGAAAAAACATTAGACAAGATGCAGTATCTCCATGCAGCTTTAACCGAAACTCTCAGGCTGTATCCTGCAATACCTACGGTAATAATTAGTTCCATAGATTTACATTTGCAATTGTAGATAGTAATAATTTATCCTGATAAAATCTGGATGGTCTTAATTGATGAATGAAAAGTCTTGAGAAGCTTTCAAAAACTTCGATTAAGACTCTGACTTCATCAATCAAGACTGATGAAGACTATAACTCTATAGTATTATGTTTGGATAATATTTTGAAACAATATTTTTCTGGATGCTTCAACAGAATGGAAAAATATGTTTTTCTGATGATACGTTACCGGATGGCTATAGAGTGATCGAAGAAAGGACAATCTGTTACATATCTTCCCTATGCAATGGGTAGGATGAAATGTCTATGGGGAGATGATGCAGAGGAATTCCGGCCAGAAAGATGGCTCGATGAAAGTGGCCGTTTCCAGCGAGAAAGCCCTTTCAAGTTCACTGCCTTCCAGGTGAGAGACATTAATCTGATAACCAAAAATCAACAAATTGCTTACATTTGTTAATGACTTAATTTTAAAGTTATTAGATTCAATATATATATATATATAATTCATTTGTGTATTGAATCAGGCTGGTCCGAGAATCTGTTTAGGAAAGGAATTTGCTTACAGGCAGATGAAGATCTTCTGTATGATCTTATTACCAAGTTATTTATTCAAGCTGAGTGATGAAAATAGACCGGTCAAGTATAGAACAAGACTCACTCTTCAAATTAATGGGGGTCTCCATATCCGTGCCACTTCAAGATTGATCCATTTATAAATTGAGCAGTAATGCTAGATTGTTTATTAAATTATTTGCTCAAATTCATGCCTAAGTGACGTGGATGCCACAATATTCAGGCAGTCTAGCATTAATTATTTCCCATGTTTTTGTTTTTGTTTCGTTTTGTTTTTATTTTTTCAAGGTATTTAAATTAAAGTGGGATAAAATAAAGGAGCAGCTTATCATTTTGTTTGCAAACACCTTTTGTTTGGAGAGTCCATTTTTGTTCATCTCCCTTTACTTACCTCTCTTCCCAACATTTAATATGTGTTCAGGGGTATTTTTATCTAAACACATAATTGTTTTTTTGACAAAAATACCACTCCTCTAACACATGTCAAATGTTGCCCTCTAAAGGGGTGAGTAAAAGTAAACTCTTGGAGGTCTGGTTACTTGAAGAACCATATTAATTTTATCTTATTTTTTGTGTGCTCTTATTTGCTTTCCACAAATGCACAAATTGAGAAACGATCCATCATTATTCTTAACAAATTAACTTATTGAATACCGAAAACTTGTCTATATCTGCATTCATCTTATAGATCATCTCTAATGTAAGTGTGGCTTGTGAAAAAAAAAAAAAAAGATGCCACCTAGAATAAATAGACCTTATGTTAATAATTGTGTCTTCAATGCAACTGTGCATATTCAACCTCAAGCTGACGTGACAAAAATATATATTAGACATTGTCAACATGACTGTCCACTTTCAGACGGTTTGTTACACAACTATTTTTTAGGTTGACTTAGCAAACATTTAAAACTGACATTAATTTTTCATATATTTTTGATAAGGAAATAAAATAAAATAAAATAAAATAAAAAATAAAATAGGAAAAAAAGATGGATACGTCATTAAAAAAATTGTGTTTTAGATGGAAGTATTGGAGACTAAATTTTGAGTTGATTGTCTATCAAGCTATTTTTATGATACATAGGAAGTAAGTCTTTTAACATTGTTACCATGTAAAAAATTATTGATATGCAAGTCACTGTTGCATCGAAGATGCTCTTAGGGGGTGTATTCAATTAGGATTTCGAAAGACTTTTAATGACTTTTGCAAATTTTATGGATTTTTATAGACTTTACAAGATTATGAAAAACTTTCATGGACTTTTATAGACTTTCAAAGACTTCCGTAGACTTTTATTTTTTAAAAAAATTTATAGACGTTTATAGACTTTCAAAGACTTTCGTAGACTTTTATTTTTAAAAAAAAAATTATAGACGTTTATAGACTTTCATTAATTTCTAAATATAATGTATAATTTGTTTTAGTAAAATTATATATATTTATCATGTCAATAAAAATAATTTTACAAATGAATAAAAAAAAAATCATCGTTAATTAAACTTGACAAAGATCCATGCCTAAAAGTAAGTAGTTTGATATTGATCATAATTATATAGAGTCACGCTCATACTCAACTTTGATTATGACATATTGGTATGGTTAAGTAGTAGTTTTTGTCTTTTATTATTTTTATTTTACATAAATGAAGTTCATTTGATTTGTTTCGGTGTTGTTTAGTTGTTTTAAAAATATAGGTAAAAAAATATGAAATTTCTCGTCCTTAATTGCATAACTGATAAAGAGTTGTTTTATATTATTTATTTATTTTATTTTTTTTGTTATAGATCGTTAATGTTTGTATTTTATTTTATAATGTTTATTCTTTTTAAAGTTATTCGTTTTATTTTATTTATAAAATTTGTTAAGAATGAGTGTGATTTTATTTGAAAATAGAACATATATTTGATGGTCGATGTTTTTTAAAGAGTTTTATATTTTTCTTTTAAAGTGAAAATCTTTCTATTTTTTTTTTTTTTTTAAAGTCATTCAAAGTCTTTGGTGGGAATGGAAGACGAATTGTGAGATTTGTTATAACAAAAATCATTAAAAGTCATTGATATTTTAAAGTTATTAAAAATCATTAAAATTTTGAATACCTCATAACTTTCATATACTGTTAAAAAGTCTTGATCATATACTGTTAAAAAGTCTTGATTGAATACCACATAACATTTAAATCTTGATTGAATACCACATGACATTTAAAGACTTTTGACAAGTCTATAAAAATCTATATTGAATACACCTAAACATTTTAATTCCATTGGAGTCATTAAAAGTCCTTTAAAATATTAATGGAATACACCCTCCTTAGATTAATTAGACCGTGAGTTCAATAAAAGGAAAAAAAAAAAAAAAAACTCATAAGTCAAAAGTGAGTACACGTGTTTTTTCATTTGTGTGCCAATAGGGTCATCAAAAGTGACTACACGCGTCTAACGCAAAGATTTTTCTAAGATAAGATGGGGCCCAGCTGCCGGCAGCCTACAAGTCTACAACAAGTGTTTAAAGATCAATGAAATTGAAACCCTTTTGATCGACAATTTCATTTTTATTGTTTCGATGATGGACCTTGATGAGGTCTTCTCCATTCCAATTTCTCTCGTAGCAACAACAACTTTAGCAGCAGTAGTGATCTTGGCTATAGTAGTACTGATCCATGGCAGGAAACGATCATCATATCATCCAGTGGGCGGTAGCATCTTCCAGCAGAGGAAAAATATGCACAGGATTCAGGATTTCAGAATTGAGGTTGCACGCAAGCACAAAACGTTCAGGTTTCCTGGTTTTCTCGGATCAACTTCTCAGGTTCTCACTGTGGATCCTGTAAATGTTGAGTACATGCTCAAAACTAACTTTGCAAACTATGGCAAGGTATGTGTACCTATCACTATTATCACTAAATTAATCATCTTATATTAAATTAATTTAATCGAATGATAATTGTAATTGTTTAAGTAATTTTTTATTCTATTTTAAAATAATGTCTCAAGGTATTTTTATTTAACTAGAAATATTAATTGACAATAATATATACTGTTTAAATGTTTTTTTTTTTTTTTTTTTAATATTTATTTTATCCTTCTTTTGAATACCTTCCCAAGGTGTAATGTTAGGTTTGTTCAATCCAATGAAGCTGCTTGTAGCCTTGCAAAATTAGGTGATTATTATTTAGGTCTATTGATAGATTCTGTTCGGAGGAGACTCCATCTAGCGTGTTATGCAGAGTCGGACTCACCTCTGGACCAGGTGGGATCCGAGGTCTACCCACGCGTTTTTTTTTTTTTTTTTTTTTAAATATTGATTTTGTATATAAATTAGCACTTACTAGTTATTACTACTTGTCGACGTTTAGCACAGCTGGTATCCTATCACATTAGGAGTGTGATGTTCAACTCGCATAATGTGATTTTTTCAATTTTGAATTCAATTTTATCCTGTGATTTTTTTTTTATTATTATTATTATTTTACCATTTTTTCCAATTCCTTTCATCCTCATCTAAAACAAAACAATTCAGATTCTCTTTTTCTTGATTGTTAACTTCTTAACTACCTTCAATTTGCTACTTAATTCAATTTTATTTATATTAAATTATCTATTATTATTTTAAACTTTTATTATTTCTAATAGTTATTAGGTTTGTTTGGTGGTAATTAAACACCACACACCTATACCAATGGGGTTGAGTGTTCGAGTCCTTTCCGCTCCCAAAAAAAAAAAAAAACATTGAATTTATATAATATTGTACTTCAAAAATATAAAATTTGACATACTTAACACATCCAATCAATAAACCCTAAAATATCAAATTTTAATTTATTGTATTAAAACAATTTATCTATTATCATGATTCATTTTATTTTATCCTCGGTATTTTCCTTTATTTTTATACTTTTAATTTATTTAGAATCAATAATTCAAAAATTAGAAGAATAAAAAATTAAAAAAACATTTCTAATAATATTTATTAATCAATTATATTTCTATAAATTTAAAGTGAATTCATTATAAATACAAAGCAAAATTTATTATTATAAAATTAGATTGTAATTTATTCTTTTAAGAATAAATATTGTAATTTTTTTTTTTCATTATTTATGTTATTTTTTATGTTATTATTTATTTTTTAATATCGTGTTTCTTGTTTTTATTTATTTTTGAATGTAAGATTATTTAGTTCATATTGAGTACGTGTTCTATTTGATTTATTTTATCTAAATTAAACTTCATCATACCATTGATTATATATATATATGTGTATATATACATATAAAGCAATTTATTTTAGTTTTTTATTTTTTATTTGTTTTATTAAAAAAAAAAAAACTCATTTTACTATAATCTTAATTTTTCAGTATTTTTTTTTTTACAATTATTAGTTTGTTTAAGTGTCCTACTTGGTTAAAATTCCTAGCGTACGTCCCGATATTATTGAGTGATTGCCCAAGACAGATGTAATCTAATTTCTTTGCTTAATGGAATTCATTTTCAAAAAAAGAAAAATTATTCATAAACAGAATTAATATGATATATATTATCTCATACAATCCCTTAGTATTTATACCAAATTACATTAGACAACATTATATCCAGTTATCCAATCCAATTAATTTAATCATTGGTACAATCGAGTATGTATTCCATTTTTTTTTTCAAGTTATCATTTTATATTATTAATTAATTTCATATTTTTTTAATTAGAATTATACAATATTGTTTTCGAATTTTTAGAAGAGTAATACTAGATAAATATTACAACTAAAATCACAACTATTCCAACATAACACGTGGCACATGAGGTGTCAATTGGTGAGTGAATACATATATTAGAGCATCTCCAATGCAAACATGACTTGTGAAAAAAAAAGATGCCACATAGGTTAAACAGACTTTATGTTAAAAATTGTGTCTCCAATGCAACAGTGTATATTCAACCTCAAGCTGACGTGGCAAAAAAAAAAAATTAGACATTGTCAACATGACCGTCCACTTTCAGACGGTCTGTTGCACAGCTATTTTTTAGGTTGACTCAGCAAACATTTAAAACTGACATTAATTTTTCATATATTTTTGGTAAGAAAATAAAATAAAAAAATAAAACAGGAAAAAAAGATGGACACGTCATTAAAAGAATTGTGTTTTAGACGGAAGCATTGAAGACCAAATTTTAAGTTGATTGTCTATCAAGTCTATTTTTATACCACATAGGAAGTAAGTCCCTTGACATTGTTGCCATGTCAACAATTATTAGTATGCAAGCCACTTTTGAATTGAAGATACTCTTAGGTGAGATAAATCATTATTAATGTGAATCTACTCACCAATTGACACCTCATGTGCTACATATGTTGTGTTTAAATAATTGTGATTTTAGTTGTGATATATATCATTATTCTTTTTAGAATTGTGAGTAAATTGATGGAAAGATGTTTTAAAAGTGATATTTTTTGGATTTTAAATTAAACATAATTCTATAAAAAAATAATAATTTAAAACAGTCTATGGATATCATACCAAACTTGTCCTTATTTTCTTTTTAAACATAATTCTATAGCTTTTCAAAAATCTTAAAACAGTTTATATATAGATGGCATACCGCATACCAAAACTTGTCTTTCTTCTCTCTGAATGGTCTACCAGCAGCAGACTTGTTAGAATTTATGGTTTATCCATGAATATTAAGTTTTACCTTTCTAGACTTTCTCTGTATATACTTTTAATTTTGCATTTTGTCTTGTAATCGGAGGTGAAATAATGTAGCTTATCATACGATTACTAATCAGGAATTAAAATAAAAAAGAATCAATTTAAATCGGAGGGAGAATCATGAAATTAAGATAAATTATACTTTGATTTTCAATAAACATTGTAATTACAAATCATGATATAAGTTCTCTTCCTCTCATTTGTATTCCTGTAAATGTGAACTTAGACCTTATTAATATTGAGAATATATATTCCAAATTTTAATTCTGCATTTTTGTCTTGGAAGCAGAGGTTGAGTAATGACATCATATTAATAGATCTACTTGGTGAAGGAATCTTCAATATGGATGGAGAAAAATGGCATCATCAAAGGAAGTTAACAAGCTACGAATTTTCCACCAAGACACTGAGGGACTTCAGTAATGTAGTTTCTAAAACCAATGCGATCAAGCTTGCCCAAATACTGGCTGATGATCAAGCTGCTGCCTCAAATCGATCTATTGATATTCAAGTATATATATATATATATATGTTCTTCATAGCTTACCATTAAAGCTCTATTTAATTTGAATTAATGTATATTTGATTATGATCACCTCTCAATGTAGCTTGTTGGTAAATAACGCTCATTTAGTCCGATATAATTAATGTCTAATGTATATTTGATTACAGTGGTGTTTATTGGCTGCAGGACCTCTTTGAGAAAGCAACCCTAGATTCGACATTTAAAGTCATAGTTGGTGTAGAACTGGATGTTATGTGTGGAACGTTTGAGGAAGGTATTCGATTCTCCGATTCATTAGATGCTGCTAGATCACTCATCGCGCATAGGCCTGTTGATGTCTTTTGGAAAATTAAGCGGTACCTCAACATTGGATCAGAGGCATTATTGAGGAAGTATATAAAAGAGGTTGATGAATTTGTATACAAAATACTCAAAAGTAAAATTGAAGAACAAGTGAAAAATTCATCACATGGTGATCACGGTATACAAATGAAGAAATCTGAAGATGTTTTATCAAGGTTTCTGGAAGCGAAGCAGACCGATACAAAGTACTTGAGAGACATGATTATCAATCTAGTAATGGCTGGCAAGGACACAACATCTGCAGCTCTTTCCTTCTTTTTTTACATGATGTGCAAGCACCCATATATACAGGAAAAGATTGCAAAGGAAGTGATAGAAGCAACCCAAGTGAATCAAAATTCAAGCTTTGATGAACTTGCAGCCAACGTAAATGAAAACACTCTAGACAAGGTGCAGTATCTCCATGCAGCTTTGACTGAGACTCTCAGACTCTATCCTCCAGTTCCTGCAGTAAGTACATATATACAATTATACATACATATATACATACCTGACTCTGATCAATTATCAGCCAATCTTATATTCTGCATGCTTAGAATCTTTTATTCCGTTTAATCGGTGCTTTGTCCTGATTTTATAAACTCATAATGGTTCTAAGGAGAAACTCTATATATATGAATATTTCCGGAGGCTGTAACAGGATGGAAAAGTATGTTTTTCGGATGATACGATGCCGGATGGCTTCAGAGTGGATAAAGGAGACTTGGTTATATATCTACCTTATGCAATGGGTAGGATGGAATTTTTATGGGGTAACGATGCTGAGGAATTCCGGCCAGAACGATGGCTTGGTGAAAGTGGTCGTTTCCATCCGGAAAGCCCTTTCAAGTTCACAACCTTCCAGGTGAGATGTTTAATACCGGAAGCAATTTCAGATTTTAAAACATTGATTTTTTTTTCTTTTCGAAAAACAGTAAATGAAAACGGTACCAGACTCACTCTTATTTTTTTTATTCATTTGTATATATAAACAGGCTGGTCCGAGAATCTGTCTAGGAAAGGAGTTTGCTTACAGGCAGATGAAGATCTTCTGTATGATTTTGTTAGCAAGTTATGTATTCAAGCTGAGTGATGAGAATGAAGAGGTCAAATACGATTCAAGTCTCACTCTTACATTTGATGGGGGTCTCCATCTCATTGCTACTCCAAGAGTGATCCATGCATAATTTCTACACATGACAGATGGTCGATTAAATGTTTGTCGACTACAATTAGATTGTACTTTATGTTGTACTCTCTTTTGTACAATTATGTGTTGTGTTTGTGTTTGGTGATATGTTGTAATAAAACTTATTAAAATTATACAATATTGGAGCATCTTTGTATAATATTTTTATAAATAATAAAATAATATAAATTTTATATTATTATAATAATTAATAATTTAAATATATAAATATCATACAAATTCAATATCTATTTAATATTTAATTCAATGTATATCTATTTATTATTAATTATTTTTAATTTCTTATATTTTTGTATGGATTTCATATTTATTATTTAATTTTGAATTTATTATTATTATTATTATTAAATTAAGTTATATTCAAATTATTACTGTTGTTACTATTGAATTTTTTTCATTTTTTTTAAAATATTACAATAATTCAGGGTTTTATAACGGAGGGAGAGAGATTCGAATCCACAATTTCGTGGTGTAGGTTGAATGGCTTTACCACCAGACATCATTTTGTCTGAATTTTTTTCTTTTCAAATTTATTATTTAATATAGTGATTTTATAAAATTTTCATTTTATTTTCTTAATTTAAACAATGAGTATAATCGTTATTTTGATTGTTTTTCATGCCACGTCACATTTATTTTAACTAAAACCTGATAGTGCAAGTGGTTTTCATCTAAATGCAACCTTACTTCTCTTATAACCACTGTCCATGTTCTAGTTGTCGCTATGCATGTGAATATGTGATATATATATATATATATATAAATACACTATATTGCTGAGGAATTCCGGCTAGAAAGATGGCTCGCTGAAAATGGCCGTTTCCAGCGAGAAAGCCCTTTCAAGTTCACAGCCTTCCAGGTGAGAGACATTAATCTGATAACCAACAATCATCAAATTACTCACTCACATTTGTTAATGACTTAATTTAAAAGTTATTAGATTCAATATAATTCATTTGTGTAATGAATCAGGCTGGTCCGAGAATCTGTTTAGGAAAGGAATTTGCTAACAGGCAGATGAAGATCTTCTGTATGATCTTATTACCAAGTTATTTATTCAAGTTGAGTGATGAAAATAGACCGGTCAAGTATAGAACAAGGCTCACTCTTCAAATTAATGGGGGTCTCCATCTCCGCACAACTTCAAGATTGATCCATTTATAAATTGAGCAGTAATGCTAGATTGTTTATTGAATTATTTGCTCAAATTCATGTCTAAGTGACGTGGATGCCACAATATTCAGGCAATCTAGCATTAATTATTTTCCATGTTTTGGTTTTTGTTTCTGTTTCTGTTTCGTTTTGTTTTTATGGATTGCCTTGTTTCAACAATTATATCTAATTAAGTAAATAAAGAGAGAATATAGATCAATGCACGTGAGACAAGTTTTACGTGGAAAACCCTTGAAAGGGAAAAAACCATGGCACCCTTGAGGGCAGAGAAACAATACTATAAATTATTGTAACTTTACACACTCAGATCTCTCATACAATTGTTTTTCTCTCTCCGTTTTCAAACCCCTTCTCCGTGGAATGTATGATTCTATTTATATTGGGCTCACTAGGGTTTCTCCTTACCTATGCCGTGTCGATGGTGGAGTCTCTATTCTGATTTGCGTAAGGAATCTAGTGTGGTGAATAGATTAGGATTTGTTTCCTGTTTTGACTTCTCTATTGGGGGACAGTTTATGTCCTCTTTGGAGTATGATACCTCTTTGTGCCTTATATTTGATTGAATCCTTGTTGTAGGAGGTATACTGAAATAAGGTTACCTTTTGACCGTGTAGATCTGGGCCGAGTAAAGTTATTCAGCGAGCACAATTCTTTCTTTTGGGCTGGTTTGTTTTGGCAAGCGCGTCTTCGGTCTTTATTATTCTGGGTGATGTGGCTGGTTGATGTGCCTAGCGGTCAGTGTTTCTTTTGTTGACTGGTAAAAAGATGACATGGCAATATTTATCTTCGCCTTTCCCGCTTATTTTGCTAACGTATCTTCTAGTCAAGTAAATACATATAACAATACCCTGAATACTTCGAGCCGAATAGATGACTGGGTCTTCTAATTCATTTGTTTTTGCGAGTAGTATTCATATTTACACTAGGCTTCTGGCTTTGTTGAACTGATCTTTTGAAGATTTTATCTCCCTCTTTTCTTCATTTAATTTTTATTTTCAAATGTGCGCTGGCTTTAGTGCTTGATGCTTCCACAACAAGCTTTCATTTCCAGCCACAAGTTTTCAAAAGTTTGTACTTGACTTGATGTGGTGAAGTGACAATGTGCCTGTTGGGTATCCCCCATGATGCCACGTGTCCATTGTTTGGTGGGCGTTTTTACCACTACCCTATGCACAAGCAGTTCACTCTATCAATGCTGCCCATTATTTTTTGAAATTTGAATTTTTTTTTTCTCCTTTTAAGGCGGAAACTATTTCACTGCTCATCATTCTCATTCTTTGCTCTTGGGTTATTTTGCTTCATCTCTTCTTCTTCCTCCTTTGCAATCCCTTGGGATGTTTTTGCGTTTGCAGTTATTTGATTCTCTGTCTCTTGTATCGAGATTCCGACGATTTTTCCTCCCGCTTCTTCACTTTTGTCTAAAGCACAACTTCCAAGGATCTGCCACGCCTATCTTTTTTCATAAATACTTATGGTGAGTTTTTATGGAATCCTCTCAACGTTCTTTTCTTTTTAATCAAATGATGCGAGCTCTAGAACTCAGTGATAAAGATATCGCAAATAAAATTGAGTTATACTTGCACAATTTTGACCCACGTTTTCCCGTTCCAATTTCTCTCTATATTCCCACTACTTGTGAAACCAGTGCACCCGACATTTCTCCTTCCTCGTCTTTTGGTACCGATTCTTTAGAAATGACAAGGCCTTCGAAAACCAGTGGCAGCAAGCGATGGGCTCCTAGATTTCCTAGAGAGTCTCTATTAGGTGCCCAATCGATAGTTGATTCGGATGTTAAGGACCACCAGCGTGATAGATTACATTTTTCCTTCAATCGCCCGAGCGCTTTTGACAGCGAGGTGAATGTGGTCGGCGAGCAAGAGCTTTGAAGGTATAAAAGGAGATATGATATTCCTAACTCCGTCAATCTGATACCTTCAGGCAAGCGGGCTGTGTGGAACCCCCTATAAAATGCTGTTGCGATCTATGGGTCGATGTTGGGTTGGGGGTTACACTCCCGCTTTAGCCATTCATAGTCAAGTTCTTGGCTGACGCTAAACTTGATTCTGCTCAGCTCGCGCCGAATAGTTACAGGATTTTGACATGCTTGTACCTGATGTGGAAGTTGATAGGTTACAGGTCACCTTCTCCTCACGAGATTCACCATTTTTATATCTTGAGGCAATCGGGCCATGGTGGTACTTATTATCTACAATCTACTGCCATGGAAAACTGGATTCCTGAGGGTGTAACAAACCCTGGTCAAGTAGAGATTTCAGGTGACGATAAGAAGAAATGCTTCATTTGGGGGTTTCCTTCTTCGAATAAGAGGTGGAAAAATAGTTGGTTTGTTGTGAGTTGTGAGTTATGAGTGGTGAGTAGGGAAGGGATGTCCCTACGGTCGTTCATCATAATCTTTTGGCAAGGAGGGTTCCAAGACATTTTACGTCTTTTGAGTCTTGGTCGAGAACGCTCCCCGTTGTTTTGACTAATGATGAGATATCTTGCGTTGCGGAGGCTGCTGTCATTAAGTTGGCTGAAAGAGGTCAAGAATTCCTCTTGGATAAAGAGAAAATGATTGTTCGGTGACTCTTTCAGCGTTTGTCTGCCAGGCGACGCCATTGTAAGTTTCTTTTTGACTTTTTATTGTAGATTTCCTGTTGGTTTGTGTTATGTAACGCCTTGTTTTGCTTTGTAGTGAGTGACTTTGACGTAGTTTGTGACGAGCAAGCCCACGCAGTTAAGAATTCTGAAGTTGCTAGCCAAATGCATGCTGCTGGGCTGGCTAAGGAGGGAATTGCCCCTCCAGATGGCGAAGACTCTTAAGATAGCGATGACGCGGGTGATGATCCTGCTCATAATGTAGAGCTTGACTAGCCTCGTGGTGGTGAAATCACCCTAAGACCCACCCCCAGTCGGAAGGGGAAAGAGAAGGTTGGGGCTTCTGAGGCGAATGAAGATGTTCATATTTTTGATGCCCACGTGCCAGAGACCCCTAAGGATCATGCATGTGATTTGAATCCTAGAGCTGGCTGAGGGAAACGTCAGGCTGAGGGCACTCCCAATCATATTATTCGCCCAACAAAGAGGGCTTTAAGGGTGGTGCAGTATGTGCTTTCGTCGGATGAGAAAGACAACGGTGAACTTGTGCTTACTGAGGTTCCCCCAACAGGTGGTGTTGTTTTAAGGGTTCCTGCTGGGGAGGAACGAGTTGCAGATTCAACTCCCCATTTGGAGAAAGTTGGCGAGCAAGGTGCCTCATTCCCTTCATCTGATCTTCCTAGTCCTTCAGCAAGCGCTAGTGCGCAGAATGCTGCCCCTCCGGCTGACAAATCTGGACCATTAGCCCCTTTGACAAGTGATGGGGGTCAAAATATTACTACTCCAGCCGTGGGTCTAAAGGGTACCCGTGAAGAACCCCCTGCAACATCAATTGGTCCGGGTGAAGCGTTCGGTTTTGTTTCTTTGTCAAATTTTTCTGCTATTGAGATTTTGTCTCATTTGATAAATAACAATATTTACGTCGGTAAAGGTTGGGAGCATGTAAAGAGCAAATCATGCAACAAGAAGATGGAGTTTTTTGATACAAGGTGGGTGTGGGTGTCGGGCTGCACACAAACGCACAAGACAGGAGAGGGGCAGCAGTATGGCATGGGAGACTAAGTCAAGGATGTCAGTTGCTTTATTTGTTAGTAATTGTTGATTGAGTCAAGTTGTTAGTTGGTTAATTGAGTCAAGTATCAGGGAGTGATCCTTGATTACCTCCTATTTATTTGTTATCAGTTTCACGTATTATGTAGGCTATAAATTAGCCATTTGAATTGAATAAAAGAATCATCAATAAACGTAAATCAAATTATCTCCTATCATCTATTCTCCCTCTTTCTCTCCTTATTCTAGTTGTTCACAAATTAAACCTTAACAGTGGTATCAGAGCCTTCATCTATGGAGACTCGAGCTAAATCAAGCACGGAATTTCGCAGCGAAGTTCACGACATCTTGTCTACCCATGAGACAAAGTTCGATCAGATTGGGACACGGTTCGATCAAGTGCTCGGAGAACTTCAAGCTTTATGCCTACAGCAGAACCAATTGATTGCAGACCATAATCGGACAGTAGCCGACAAAGAAATCAACACATTCGAGGCCGGGGGTCCATCGCACAACAGTCAACCAGTTCGTCACCATACCAGCTACGATCGGAACCACACCAATTTGAAACTAAATTTTCCAACGTACGCTGGCCTAGATGATCCGACAGGGTGGATCTTTAAGGCTGAGCAATATTTTGAATTCAAGGGAATCGAACCCCAACAGCAAGTTCAGCTGGCTTCATTTCATCTGGACAATGTCGCACTTCAATGGTATCGTTGGTATACGAAGAACAAGGGTCCGTTACACTGGAACGAATTTACCAAGGCTGTCCTCCACCGATTTGGTCCTACGGACTACGATGATCCGTCCGAAGCCTTATCTCGTCTCAAACAAACAACATCAGTTAATACATACCAGGAGGCATTCGAAAAACTCTCCCACAAGGTAGATGATCTCCCAGAAAATTTCTTGGTTGGTTCTTTTATTGCAGGACTGAAATATGAAATTCGCTTGGACATACGAGTGAAACAACCAAAAACGCTGTCTGACGCAATCAGCGTGGCTCACCTCATTGAGGAGCGGAACCAACTTCAGAAGAGACCTGGAAATTATTTCCGACCAACTGCAAGCTTGAACCCAAACAAAGCTGCTCCAAGTTCCACGGCAGGACTACTTGGACCACCTCTCTCTCAACGAACAGGTCAAGCGAGTGGTAATCTTGTTGGACCCATACGCCGGATTACGGGGCAGGAGGCTCGGGAAAGAAGAGAGAAGGGACTTTGCTTCTACTGTGACGAGAAGTACGCACCCGGACATCGCTGCTCTCGTCCCCAGCTGTTTATGATTGAAGACATTATAACGTGTGACGACATAGAGGAAGTGGAGATGGAATGTGATTCAGCTGCTCAAGAAGCTGTGCCTGAAATTTCATTTCATGCGATGTCCGGAACCACACACCCGCAGACTTTCCGCGTCAATGGAAGGGTGAAAAATAGGGAGATTACAATACTCATAGACGGAGGGAGTACCCATAATTTTGTGGATCAAGCAGTGGTCACGAAATTTGGTTTGCCAATTGTAAATGATAGAACATTTCAGGTCATGGTGGGGAACAAGGAAACAATCGAGTGCACCGGGCGATGTTTGGGACTCAGTTTGACGATCCAAGGGTATACAGGTCAAGCCGATTTTTACGTACTTCCGGTTGCGGCTTGTCAGGCAGTGTTGGGAGTACAATGGTTGGAGACTCTTGGACCAATTGAGACAGACTACAAACATCTCACGATGACTTTCAATCAAATGGGAAAACCATACACATTGCATGGGCTGCGTCGAACAAACCTACAACCGATGACAGAGAAGGAAATGTTAAATTTGCATGGTATGAGTTTATTTTTACAAGTTTCTTTGTTGCATGTGACACCCTTACAGGAGGCGACAACAAAACACAACAATTGCTCCACCAAATTTTTGAATATGACACCAGTACAGAAGGCAACATCAGAACCCAACATTTGCCCCACTAAGCTATTGCATGTACCACCATTACAAGAGGTGACAACAGAACCAAACAATTGTTTCCCCGAATTACACAGATTATTGGAGGAATTTGCGCATGTGTTTGCTGCACCCATAGAGCTTCCACCTGCACGATCACATGATCACCGTATTCCTCTTCAAGCAAATCAGGGACCGGTTAGTGTACGGCCATACCGATACCCATATTACCAAAAGGCAGAGATCGAAAAATTGGTCCAAGAGTTCTTGGATTCTGGTGTTATTCGCCCTAGCAATAGTTCTTTTTCTTCTCCGGTGTTGTTAGTAAAAAAATCCGACGGAACATGGAGGTTTTGCGTTGACTACCGGGCATTGAACAGTATCACGGTAAAAGACAAGTACCCGATACCAGTTATTGATGAATTGCTTGACGAGTTGCACGGAGCGCAATATTTTTCCAAATTAGACTTGCGGGCCGGCTATCACCAAATACGAATGCAGGATAATGACATACACAAAACAGCGTTTCGCACACATGATGGCCACTACGAGTTTCTGGTAATGCCTTTCGGTTTAACCAACGCTCCGTCAACCTTCCAAAGTCTCATGAATGATCTATTCAGGCCATATCTCAGGAAATTTATCCTTGTTTTTTTTGACGACATACTCATTTACAGTCAATCGTGGGCTGACCATTTACGTCATCTACAACAGGTTTTGCTCATTTTATCAGATAATAGCCTCTTTGCCAAGCGCTCCAAGTGCCGGTTTGGTGTGATGCAGGTAGACTATCTCGGTCATCTCATCTCTGCGAGAGGGGTCGCTGTGGATCCTGAAAAAATTAAATCTGTCCAAGAGTGGCCAGTTCCTACCACGCAAAAGGCTGTCAGAGGGTTCCTTGGATTGGCTGGATATTACAGGAAATTTGTGCGAGGGTTTGGTGTGGTAGCAGCTCCATTAACCCGTCTATTAACTAAGGAAGGGTTCAGGTGGACAGATGAGGCAGCCAACGCATTCATCCAGCTCAAGACAGCCCTCAGTTCTCCTCCAGTGCTGCGCCTTCCAGATTTTTCAAAACCATTTGTGGTAGAGTGTGATGCTTGTGGAGTTGGGCTAGGCGCAATCCTCTCTCAAGAACAGCAGCCGGTGGCCTTCTTCAGTGAGACATTGAAGGGAACGGCACTCAAACTTTCCACCTATGAGAAGGAAATGCTAGCGATCGTTAAGGCAGTGAGAAAATGGAGGCCTTATCTGTTGGGAAGGCCATTCGTAATTCAGACGGATCAACGCAGCCTGAAGTTTCTATTGGAACAACGAATTACGACTCCGGCACAAGCCCGATGGCTTCCAAAATTGTTGGGATATGGTTATACGATTAATTATAGACGTGGCAAGGAAAATCAAGGCGCCGATGCTCTTTCGCGTGTGGCAACATTTCAATTTTTGGGGATTTCCTTGCCAATAGCCAAGTGGTGGACTACGCTGCAGCAAGAGGTACTCTCTGATCCATATTATGAAAAAATTTCTAGCAACCAATATCCTCATATTGTCCACCGAGACGGTGTGTGGGTGCAGCAAGGACGAGTCTTGTTGAGTCCCTCTTCTAGCTTAATTCTGCCATTACTTGAGGAAGGGCATGCTTCACCTACCGGAGGGCATTTCGGGTTCTTTAAAACTTGTGAACGAATCAGCACCAGTTTCAGCTGGCCGGGATTAAGGACAGCGGTAAAAGAGTTTGTTCGTTCTTGTGATATCTGTCAGAGATGCAAATATGACACCTTACGACCTGCGGGGCTGCTCCAACCGCTGCCAATTCCCCAAAAAATTTGGACGGAAATTTCAATGGATTTCGTGGAGGGTTTACCATTGTCACAAAAACATGATGTGATCATGGTGGTGGTGGATCGCTTGTCGAAATACGCCCATTTTATTCCCATGAAACATCCGTTTTCAGCCTTGACTGTAGCTGACACCTTCATTCGCAACGTGGTGAAACTACATGGCATTCCGATGTCAATTGTAAGTGATCGTGATAAAGTTTTTATTAGTTCCTTTTGGAAATCGCTATTTCAGTTGCAGGGTACCAAGTTGCTATTTAGTTCAATCTACCATCCACAAACCGATGGGCAAACGGAGGTGGTGAATCGGACTCTTGAACAATACCTTAGGTGTTTCACAAGTGATCAACCAAAACGATGGATGGAATGGTTACCTTGGGCAGAATTTAGTTACAACACAGCTACACATTCTGGCACCAATATTACACCCTTTCAAGCGGTGTATGGGGTGCCACCACCCTCCCTTTTGTCGTACGTGCCTGGTACTACCAATGTGCAGGCAGTAGACGAGCTCTTACGTTCGCGAGAAGAGATTCTGTGTGAGCTTCGGAAGAATCTTCTAGCTGCGCAGAGCCGAATGAAATCTCAGGCTGATCAACATCGCCGTGATGTTACATTTGAGGTGGGTGATTTTGTGTATTTGCGGTTGCAGCCGTATCGCCAATCTTCTGTGGCTTTTCGGAGTTCTTTGAAGCTTGCACCGCGTTACTTCGGACCTTACAAGGTTTTGGCTAGAATTGGTATGGTGGCCTATAAATTAGAGCTTCCTGCTGGCTCCCAAATACATGACGTATTCCATGTCAGTTTGCTAAAGAAGAGGATTGGTACGGGAGATTCAGTCGGAATAGTTCTACCACCAATGTCTGAGGATTCCAAATTGGTTCCGCAGCCAGCAGCTGTCTTAGATAGGCGCATCATTCAGAAAGGTAAATATCGGCCTAAAACAGAGATTTTGGTGCAATGGGAAGGGGCACCACGAGAAGATGCTACCTGGGAGAATTTGTGGCGTTTTTCTAAGGCATATCCCGAATTTGTCCTTGAGGACAAGGACCCTTAAAGGGGGATGGATTGATACAAGGTGGGTGTGGGTGTCGGGCTGCACACAAACGCACAAGACAGGAGAGGGGCAGCAGTATGGCATGGGAGACTAAGTCAAGGATGTCAGTTGCTTTATTTGTTAGTAATTGTTGATTGAGTCAAGTTGTTAGTTGGTTAATTGAGTCAAGTATCAGGGAGTGGTCCTTGATTACCTCCTATTTATTTGTTATCAGTTTCACGTATTATGTAGGCTATAAATTAGCCATTTGAATTGAATAAAAGAATCATCAATAAACGTAAATCAAATTATCTCCTATCATCTATTCTCCCTCTTTCTCTCCTTATTCTAGTTGTTCACAAATTAAACCTTAACATTTTTCTTCATCTGTTATTCTTTGGTAAGTCTTTTTGGTCTCCCTGCCATTTTGTTATATTTTTGTTTTTCTAACTTTATTTTTTTATCCGGATGATATTTGAGATGGCGGACAATTACAAGTGTGAAAACACGGTTTCGACAGAGAACAGGCGCCTACAGGACCAGGTTTCCATTTAATGGCTGACAAGTTTTCCATCAAGGAGTCCTATAACTAGTAACTTACTCAACTGAGGGAATCCGTTGATGGGTTCCTAGCTGCTCAATTAGCTGTTAAGGAGAAGTTATTTGCAGTTGAGGAAGAAATCAAGTTGCTGAAAAAACAACTTTCTAGGAGCCAGGACTTGCTCGCGGCTCGCATGGAGGCGAAGAGGTTTGCTGAAGAGGCCAAAGAGAAAGCTAAGCGGGAATCTGAAGATTTGTGAAATCAGCAAGCTTCAAGGGATGCTATTTTCAGCGACCTGAAAGTCGAATTGAAGGTCCAGGCCATAGATCGATTTAAGAGGTCTCCCGTGTATCTTCTCTTGTGTGAGTTCGAGCAGGGTATGCGGCAGTCAAAGAAGTTTTTTGCAATGAAGGACCATTCTAATAAAAAAGCCATGAAGCGTTTTGATAAATCCCTCAAGTTGCATATGGACAGCGACGTGGGCTCGATCAAGGATCAGATAAGGCAGTGGAAAGCTCATTGTCGTTATACATGGATTGAACCTCATCCGATGCATCTTGAAGTCCCTACAAAGCGTGCTTTAAATACCTACTTTTCTGGTCAAAAGGGGAGTCTCACCAGTTCCGGCGAAGAGCTTGATTTGTGTCCCATTTCCGGTCGTGACTATGGACCTTTCATGTCCAAAGGGGATGAAGAGATAGTTTGACCGTCAGAGGATGAGATAGATGATGAGGAGGATGATGGGATGTTCCTCCTGCTGGTGTTTGATCTCCGCCTATGTATCTTAATGCTTTTCACTTTTGTTAATGTATATTTGATTAATGTTATATATCAATGTTTTTTTTATCAACTTCTGTGATTGATTCCTTTCAATTACCATTACTGAGTTTTTGGTTTTTAAGTTTGGATGCTTTTTTTTTTTTGTTCAACTGTCATTAATGAGTGTCTGGCTTAGGCTTTAAGCCTTTTATTACTCAGTTATCATTGCTGAGTTTTTTGGTTTTTCCCAATGTTTGTCAAGACTTGTTCGACCATACACCGAGTGTTTAAGCATACTGTTGGGACGTCTCCTGCTTTTGCTTAATTATTTTGGTGCTAATTTGTTCGACCCTCAGCGCTTCTTTTAGGATGTGTTTTAAGCGCTGTTTGTTGAATGCTTTACTTGCATTTCGAGGGGTCATGCTTTAGTGATGATAACGAGCACCATTTCATTTTATAGCATCTTTTCTAGCTCAGGCTATTGTGACATTATTGTCTTCAGCTTGCTATGGTGGAGGAGTACCCCCTTTCACCTTCTTTTGTGCTGCTGAGTTTAAAGCTCATTGTTGTGCATAGATGAGTAGATACTATGGCCGATTGTGGTATGATTCAGCGAATACATGAATTCTAGTAATAAATTACTCTTTATTAAATATCTCCTGCAATCTTAATAACAGAAAAAAAAAATGCTAAAAAGGGAAATTCTAAAAAGGGAAAACAATCAAAAACTTTTAAGGTAAGGAAGAAATCAAGGGTAGTAAATTTTCAGGTATTGTGTATTGCATGGTCGAGGGAGCTTGCCAGCCTCTATCCGGGCGATGTGATATGCTCCTTGGCTAGCTACGCCTGTAATGACGTAATGTGGTATGGTCATTCCCATTTGTCCACGAGTGATCCTGCACCCTTGTTTTTAGTTCCTGGGGCCATTCTTTTTAACACTAGGTCTCCGAGTATGAATCTCCTGACCCGCACATGTGAATTGTAATACTTGGCTGCCCTGTGTTAACATGCGGTATTCCTTATTTGGGCATGTTCCCTTCTTTCTTCTAGCTCATCCAAACCGTATTTCAGCATGTCAATGTTGCGTTCAGGTTGAAAGAGTTGTACTCTTGGCAAGGAGAATGTTGTTTCTACTGGGATAACAGCTTCGGTTCCGAAGGCCATGGAATAAGGTGTCTCACCTGTTGAACTCTTTTCTATTGTCCGGTACACCCACAGTACCCGTGGTAACTTCTCTGCCCAACTTCCTTTCTTGACGGCGAGTTTGGCTTTCAAGTTATGCTTAATAATCTTGTTTACTGCTTCAGTTTGTCCGTTTGTCTGCGAATGAGCTGGAGATGCACAGTAATTGTTGATCCTATATTTTTTGCACAACTCCCTGAACTTTTTATTGTCGAACTGTGTTCCGTTGTCGGTAATGATGGTGTTTGGTATCTTGAACCTATACAAGATGTTCTTTTTTCACAAAACTGGTAGTATTTGCTTCTGTTATGCGCACCAGTGGTTCAACTTCTACCCATTTCGTGAAATAATCCACCACCACAATGGCGTGTTTTGCTCCTCCAGTCGTTGTGGTAAATGGGCCGATCAAGTCAATTCCCCATATGGCGAATGGTCAAGGGGAGGTGATACTTTGTAGGCGTTCAGGCGGTTGGCGAATGTTGTTTGCAATTTTCTGGCATGCTTCGCACCTTGCCGCTATTCTTTTGGCATTGGTGAACAATGTTAGCCAGTAAAATCCCTACCTTAATGCTTTGTGGGCTAAGTTTATGATTCCAGTATGGTTCCCACATCTTCCGTTATATATGTCCTTTAGGATTCCTTATGCTTTTTCGGGTCTAACACACCTCTGTAATACCCTTGAATAGCCTCTTTTGTATAGCTCGTCATTGAGGGCTGAATATCTCATAGCTTTGTATTTCAACCGTTTAGCTTCTAATAGGTCGCTTGGGAGGGTGTCATTGATAAGATACTCTCTTATTGGTGTCATCCAGTTATTCGGCTCATTTATGATTACTCCAACTTCAATCTGTCCAGTTATACTTGGTTGAAGTAGATGTGCCATAGAGATGGTTCGGGGCCAGATATTAATCGTGGCGGAGGCAGTTTGGCTAGAGTGTCGACCTGTTCATTCTTTTCTCTAGGGATCTGCATGATCTTGTACTCTTTGAATCGTCCTAGTAATTCTTTTGCCAACTTCAGATAAGCGATTATACTTTCGTCTCTCGCCTGGTACCCATCCAGCACTTGGTTGACAATGACTTGGGAATCACTGAAAATTTCTACTTCATTGGCTCCTAAGGCTATGCATACCCTCAACCCTGCTATTAGTGCTTCGTATTCAGTCTGGTTATTAGTAGCTTTAAAATCAAAACGCAAGGCACACTCTATTGAATCTCCTTCTAGGGTTGAAACCACTACCCCTGCCCCTGCCCCGCTGCCATGCGTATTTGATGAACCATCGACGTGAAGCTGCCAACGGAAAGTTTTCTTCACCTGCTCTATCATCATCTTTGCTACCTCTGTATCTAGTTCAGTGAATTTTGCCACAAAGTTTGCTACTGCTTGGCCTTTAACCGACGTTCTTGGGATGTATTCTGTATCGAATTCACTCATTTTGATCACCCATTTTGTTATCCCACCGGACACTTCTGGTTTCTATAAGATTAACTTGAGGGGCAGTTTGTGTATACTCCAATCTTGTGTGCTTGAAAATGTGGCCTTAATTTCCTTACTGCTGTTAGTAGTGCGAGTGTCATCTTCTCGGCTAGCGAGTACCTTGTCTCGGCAGGTAATAATGCTTTGCTTGTGTAGTACATTGGTTTTTGGATTCCAACTTCTTGTCTTATCAGTACAGAGCTAGTGGTTGCTTGTGTGACTGAGACTAGCTCTGTACTGATACATATATGTATAATGTTTCTCCAATGATCGGCTTTGACAGCAGTGGTGCTCGGCCGAGGTACTCTTTCAGGGCGTGAAAAGCTCATTCATAATCTTCATTCCATTCAACTCCTTTACCTTTGTTGAGGGCTTTAAAAAATGGCAAGCACCTGTCTGTTGATTTTGCTATAAACATGTTCAATGACGCTAGGCACCCTATAAGTTTTTGGATGTCCTTCAAGGTTTTTGGGAAAACCATATCGACCAATGCTTGGATCTTGTCAGGGTTCACTTATATCCCTCTTTGATGCACCTGATATCCAAGGAACTTACCATATGGTACACAGAACACACACTTTGCAGGATTCAATGTCATTCCGAACTTGGTTAATACATCGAAAGTTTCTCGCAAATCATCTACATGTCTGTCGATCGTGACACTTTTTGTTAACATATCGTCGACATACACTTCCATATTCCTTCCTATCTAGATAGCGAACATTTTGTTGTCTAGTTGTTGATATGTCGCCCCAGCATTTTTCAAGCCGAATTGCATGACAGTATAACAATATAATCCTTGATCTGTAGTGAATGTTGTTTTGTCTTCGTCTGGTTTATGCATCTTAATTTGGTTATACCCTAAATATGCATCCATGAAACTTAACGGCTCATGTCCGGCTGTCAACCAACTATTCGATCCTTGGTAATAGGAAGCTGTCTTTGAGGCAGACTTTGTTTAGATCAGTGAAGTCTACACACATTCTCCATTGATTGTTCTTTTTTTTTTTTCACGAATACAACATTCGCCACCCATTCAGGATATTTGACTTCTCTGATCGACCCTGCTGCGAATAGTTTAGACACTTCTTCCTTTATGGCTACGCTTCTTTCTAGATTGAAGCACCTCATTTTCTGTATCACTGGCTTGCATTTATCATTTATGGCCAGATGATGCAAGATCACATTTATATTGATTCTTGGCATATCTTCATGGTTCCAGGTAAAGATCTCATTGTACTTCTTTAACAAGTTTGATATGTCCATCTTAACTTGCTCGACCAGTCTTGCTCAGATCTTGACGGTTTTGTCGAGTTTCCTTTCATCTAAAACAACAGATTCAATGGGTTCTTCTTTTTCTCTATCAGCTTTGTCTCTTGGATCTAGTTCAAAGGTCTCCGGGTTCTCTTCCTATGTTTCTTGATTGAGTTCGAATATGCCCAAAGTTTCAACTCTAGTTTTATCTTTGAAAATTGATAGGTTGGCGAGGCGAGCCATTTCTTGTGATCCTTTGAGTTCTCCATTTCTGAACTCTGTTGGAAATTTTACTTTTAGTGCATGAGTTGACGTGACTGCCTGGACTTTGTTCAGGAATGGTCGACCGAGTAAGGCGTTGTACGGCCAGTTGTAAATGTTGACAATAACAAAATCTAGCAAAATTGTTCTCCTACAAGGCGTTGTTCCAAACCTTACATGTAGCTTTACGGTTCCTAAGGACCTTACTTCTACGCCCCCGAATCCTTTCAGAGGTACATGGAATGGTTCCAAGACTTTTCTGTCCAGCCAAAGTTCATCATACACCCTAGCGCTCAAAATGTCGTCTGAGCTTATTTTGTCTATTATTACCCGGAGGATATCCTTATAGGCTATCTGGACTCCCACCATGATTGCATCGTTGGGTTTTGCATTAATTCCTTCTAAATCTTCGGCTGTGAAGGTTATCGGGTCATGTCTTTCTCTTGCTTTCTTGTGGTTTTTCTATACGGAATTCACCTCCATATCTCTGCTTTCGTACATTACTTCCCGGACTTCCAACATTCTATCTCTATTACTTCTGTCGGTGTGGGGCCTGCCAAAAATGATGTTTATTGTAGCACTTGGGCTGCTTTTTCTCGAACTCCTCCTTTCTTGTCTGCTTCCCCGATGACTGTCTTGGCGAACACTATGTTTGTCTCTCTTCAAAGTGAAATTCTTAAGGTGTCCGTCTCTGATTAAGCTTTCAATATGATCACGCAACTGAAAACATTTAGAGGTGTCGTGCCCGTGATATTTGTGGAATCGACAGTATTTCGTCGTGTCCCTTCGGGCATTGGCTGACTGTTGTTGCAGATACTTGGCAAGCCCTTTATCTTCCACCACAGAAAGTATGTCTTCTTATTCGCCCGTTAAAGGAGTGTAGTTGTTATACTTCCCTTGAAACCTATTGGGTTCGGTTGCTTCCCCTGCTCTTCCTAGGCTGACCTTTTTGACTTATCTCATCTCTTTGGCGATCACACGACTGCGTTTTCGTCCTGTCATCCCTAAATTCAAGCTTTGTATCAAGTTTGTGACCATATATGTAGCTACCCTCTTGCGCCACTTCTTCCTCTTCTGCCAATGCATAGTCACCGGTTATGTCCATCATTTCTTCGTAAGTTTTTGGTTGATCTCTCTGCAGGTCAAAAGACAATCGACCACTTTGCAACCCATTGATGAAAGCAGCTATGACAGCTACGTCACTAGTACCTTCAATTTAAGCGACTTCTTTCCCGAATTTCACGAGGTATTTTTTAAGTGATTCATTATTTTCTTGCTTTAAATTTGATAGGTGAGCAAGTGATTTTCTTTGCTGCACACTTCCCATGAATTGTCTTACGAATGCTTTGCTAAGACTGAAAAAACTGTTAATGCTTTTGGGTGGGAGTCGTCCAAACCATCTGGAAGCGAGTTCGCCAAAAGTTTATGGGAACGTCAGGCACAAGAGACCGTTATTGGATGTATATTGGGCCATGGCATTGTGGAATCCTCGGACATGCTCCTTTGGGTCCCTGTTTTCTTTGTACTACTCGATAGTCGGCATCCTGAACCTTTCCTGGAATTGGGTGCGAGCAATATGGTCGATGAACGGGTTGTCTGATTCATCATCTGAGGAAATATTATGTCCATATCTCTGAGCCATTGCCGAGACCTTCTTTGACAATTCTTGGAGGGTGACGCTACGTTGGCCGGTCGGCTTTCCTTCCGGGTCAAGCTTGCTCTTACTTGTCATCCTTCGGTAGTCATCTTCTCTACTGTCTATGCTTCCACTTACCCTCTGATCATCCATACTTTTATATCTCCTTTGTTGCGCCCTTTTTTATCGTAATCCCTTTCTTAGCTGAGGAATTATGTTTTCATATGAAATAGAACGGTGTCTCCGCTGGTTTTTTTGATATGTATTGTCGGTGGTCGTCCCATGTATCCATCCATGGCCTTGCCTCTCCAAGGATTGCTCATCTAGTAAACCCTTTCCCTTCTTCTGTTTTATTCCTTCTAGGATTTTCGATTGATCCCGTGGTGTTTCTTCCATGGTTGGTTTCACTTGGGTACCAAGGGTTGCGATATGAACTTCCGACCGTAGCCTTTCTGGTGGATGATTTCCGGGTGTACTTGTTGTCAACTCATAGAGAGATGAAACTCTCAGGCCTATAGGGAGCGAGAGCCCTATCTTGCTAGCTTCATTGACCAAATTCATCAATGCAATTTGAAAGTGATGTAAAGTCCCTGGATCGGCTATCCTAGTTTTTGGCGTTGCTACCGAATGTTCCCCAGTTACCAACGTTCCATCCCCTACTACCACGGCTGCTTCAATGACCTGATCATCATTGGGGATTCAATCCTTATCGTTGTCGTTGCTCATGTTGTGTCTGTTCGTGAGGGTTCCTCAAAGTTTCTGTTCAAAACCCCCAATTATTGACGATGAATTCTGGACTGCCACGTTTCAACAATTATATCTAATTAAGTAAATAAAAAGAGAATATAGATCAATGCACTTGAGACAAGTTTTACGTGGAAAACCCTTGAAAGGGAAAAAACACGGCGCCCTTGAGGGCAGAGAAATAATACTATAAATTATTATAACTTTACACACTCAAATCTCTCATACAATTGCTTTTCTCTCTCCGTTTTCGAACCCCTTCTTTGTGGAATGCATGGTTCTATTTATATTGGGCTCACTAGGGTTTCTTCTTGCTTATGCTGTGTTGGTGGTGGAGTCCCTATTCTGATTTGCGTAAGGAATCTGGTATGGTGAATAGATTAGGATTTGTTTCCTGTTTTGACTTCTCTATTTGGGGACAGTTTATGTCCTTTTTGGAGTATGATACCTCTTTGTGCCTTGTATTTGATTGAATCCTTGTTGTAGGAGGTATACTGAAATAAGGTTACCTTTTGACCGTGTAGATCTGGGCCGAGTAAGGTTATTCGGCGAGCACAGTTCTTTCTTCTGGGTTAGTCTGTTTTGGCGAGCGCGTCTTCGGTCTTTATTATTCTGGGTGACGTGGCTGGTTGACGTGTCGAGCGGTCAATGTTTCTTTTATTGACTGGTTAAAAGATGACGTGGCAATATTTATCTTTGCCTTTCCCGCTTATTTTGCTGATGTGTCTTCCAATCGAGTAAATACATATAACAAATGAATACCCACACCCAATATGAATATGTGGTTGTGATTAGACGTCCTTAACTTATAATTTCAGGATGTCTTTACTAGAGAATCACTATATAAAACATGGCTATATACAGGGGTGGACCACTTCGGAGGCTAGGGGCCGTGGCCCCCACAAGGTTTTTTAAAAAAAAAAAATTAAGTCATTATTTTATTAATAAAAAAACAATAGTACATAGTATATACTCTATGCACATAGACTTTATACACACAAACTCTAAGGCCCTGTTTGATTTTTCCACTTAACACTAAATGGTACTTAATGTGTTCCATTCAGTTATTTTGTTTGATTTTTTAAGTGTTAAAATCACTTAATAAACCCCTAAAACCACTTATTTTGAAAAGTGAAAAAATATCACTTTTCACTTAACACAAATCCAGTAGAATTTAATGCAAAGTTTTACTTCAAAAACTATCCTCACTAATTTAATATATTTCCAAAACTAACCACTTGATCTATAATTTTTTTATTTTTTTTTTAACATGAAATCTGTAAATTATATAATTATCCAAGTTTATTCCAAATCAATTAAAGAATAAATTATACACATGAAGTAGATTGCAAATAAAAACATGTTGATGAACTTCATTTCGTTCGTAATATACACATGAAGTAGCCCATTAGTTTTATAATATCACTAGCTAAGAGCTTAGTAATTATTAGATTCTATACAATAATATAAATTTTAAATATTATTAATAACTAAATAAATTTATTTTAGAATTAATTTATATGTTAGAGTTGTCCGTAATATATTAAAATGTAAATATATAACAAATAATAGTTAGAAGGGCATAAATGTAAAAATATTTATTTTCAGATATTTATAACTTAAAAAAACAAACAACTTATCACTTATATTCAGTTTTCAGTGAAAAAAAACAAACATGTTTTTCAGTTTTTAATTTCAGTCACTATTCAGTCTTCAGTAACATTCAGCACTGTTCAGTCTTCAGACAAAAAATCAAACGGGGCTTAAGTCTAATCACTCTACATGTTTTTTTTTTTTAATAAAATAAATTATAAAAATATTAAATATTAGTGGTGTCTCTGATCACTCTATGGACATACACTCTGAGTCTTGATCACTCTACAAACTATACGTTTGCTCACATTTTTAGAAACAATCCACCCCCAATTTCACTTTTACAATCTAAAATCCACCTCCAATTTCCAACCCTATGAAAACTTTCCACTCCCAATTCTAATCTCTCTTCGATTCTGCCTCTCTTTTGGGTTAACAACTCAATTAATCAAGATTGAAGACTCAACTCAAGGATCTAAGGTTAGATTTTATTTCAATTTTTCATCAAAATTTATTATTTTTCTTTTTTGAATCATCAATTAGTTGTTGTTTATTTGTTTTGACAGAGAGAAAGATAATATTGTAGAAACATCAATTAGTTATTGTGTCTTGGAAGCTCTCGCTTAACAACTCAATGAACTACTCAAGAACCAAGGTTGGATTTTATTTCAATTTTCCATCAAAATTTCTTATTTTTCTTTTTTTAAAACATCAATTAGTTATTGTTTATTTGATTTGATAGAGAAAATGTTGTGGAAAGTGGAAACATTAATTAATTATTGTGTCTTGGAGTTGTGATGTTATTAAGTTTATTTATGTGTAATTTTTTTGTTTGTGGAAACATTATTTTGTTGATTTTAAATTTTTAATGACACTTTGACAGCATATAACTAATGAAAGTAACTGGACTACTGTAGTATGAGTTGTATGAGCAGCGTAAAACGTGATTGATTATACATTTATATGTAATCTTTGATTTTTCCATTTCTTTACATTTTGAACTCCTATGTTGAGAAATTTATATACATATAATGGGTTGGTGGTTGATTATATATTTATATGAAATCTGATGCAAACAAAATGTCATATCAATGTGAAACAAAACGATAGTATAAAATATATCTTGCGTGTTTTCTTTATTTTGTTTATATCTTGTCACACTTGACTAGATATTTGGAGATAGTTGGAGAAGATCTTTTTATAAAAAAAATGATTCTTTCATGTTTTCTTCTTTTTGTATGTATCTTAATCAAAATGATATTTAGAGAATTGGAGATGTATCTTTTGTGTGAAAAAAATGAAATTGTTAGATATATAATGAAAAATTAGGCCTTTTAAAATTCTTAATTATCATATTTTTTGAGTTAAAAAATTATTGTCTAATGTTATAATTATTTCTTATAAATATATATTTATTAGATATATTTGGTCATTGTGTAAGTGTTGGGTGTTATATATTGTTATTTTTATTTGTTCCCATGTTTATGTTTTAATTTGACTTTTAAATTTGTTACCTTTGTAATTTTGACACCTTATATACAGGTTTTTACACATATTTGAAAACATAGTGATACTTCAAATACATTCAAAGACAAATGCACTCTCATGAAGTTTTTTTTTTTCTTCCTAATAGGTATGTTTTTACTTTTTTTAATTTAAGTGGGCTAGTGGAAAACAGATAATCCTAATTTTTAGATTGATATTGATGATTATATATATACAGATTTTCTATTATCAGTTTGTCCTGACAATAAATATATCAGGACAAAGAATGTGGACCACCAGATTTACATACTTTGACTCAAAGTGTATGTACTTGTCAAAACTTCTCCATAATCTGTAGTCCACATTCTTTATCCAGATATACTTATTGTCAGGACGAACTGACAATAAAAAGACTATATATATTTTTTTTGATAATTTTTGATTCATTGTAAATTTTTATTTATTACTACCATCACATTTCATTCTAATCGTAGAGAAATCTTGTATGTTACGGTCTTATTTTCATTTAATGAGACCGTAAATGATATTGTATCATTTATCATGGGAGCATAAAAATATAATATAAAACTCTAATTTAGAGTGATCATATTAAAGGTCTCACCTTCCTATGGAAGATTTTCTCCTATTCCTAACACTGACACAACACACGAGACAATAATAAGGGAATTATAGTGATGGCTGACTAGATGGCCGGATGATGGATCACTCTTTAAAAATAAAAAAATAAAAATCTTTTTTTTTATTATTATAAATCAAATTCATTTTATAACAATTATGTAATAACCCCTTCTTTTTTTTCTTGGGTGTGTATAGAAGAACTATAGATATATAAAATAGCTTATTTATTTTTATTTAATCAACATTTTCTTATATTAAATTAGTGATTCACCAAAGAAAACTCTCTTCTTCTTCTTTTCAATATACCACATGCGGTGTGGACTCTAAACTAGGATATTATCAGGCTCATTAAACTATAGGGTGGTACGTGGTAGAAAATTCTTAATTATATAAATATTAAAAAAGAAATGAATGAATTCATGTGACAAATAGATGCTACTTTTTATTAAAATGTGCGGTGCATTCAATTGGACTTTTTAACATTGGGAGTTTCAATTGCATTTATGCTTTTATGCCTTTTGTAACCTTTCACTGGCACTACAAGACCAGACAAAACAAGTCTCAAACAACAACAGCATGGTCATCACATGCAAATAATAATAAAAACAAAAGGCCACCTAAAAGCTACCCGTACCATACTTGATATTTTTTCTAGTGATTAATTATTGCATATTTTTTGGGTGCCAATAAGGATCAAAATGCAGACCAATTGAAGAAATCAAAGGCACTGCTTTTGATTCCTTGATTTTGATCCTCACAACATGCCCATGAACAACACCACTTTCAAGCCTGTGAAGCTTCTTGTACCCAACTGTGCTGCCTTTCGCTACTAGTTTACCATCCACATAAATTTCATGCCGTTTGATCCTCTGACCAAGCCCAATCGCTTCTTGAATCCTGACCACGTTGAATCTCAACCCTCCATGATCTGTCCCTATGATTTCAATCCAATGATCATCTTGATGATCTCCTGGAGCCCAGTAAGTCCATAAATGATCACTATCAAGCACATTTTCAGGTCCAAAACCACCACCTTCGACTCCCCTTTGGCTACTTGCTCTGATCAAGAAGCAATTCTCGGCCAAATTAGTAGAAAAGATCGTGTCGATAGCGTTTCTGAATTCTTTCAATCTTTGAACGTCGGATTCTGATATCAGGCCAGTTTTATTGGGTGGCACATTCAATAACAAAACACAATTTCGTCCCACAGATTTGTAGTAGATGTCGAGTAGATCACTTAGTTTTTTGGGTGATTGTGATTTGTGCCAAAACCAACCTTTTCTTATTGAAACATCGCATTCTGCTGGCAACCAGTCAGTCCCTTTTGGATCACCCGTGTTGAGATAACTGCAAATTATTAAAAACAAACCAATAGTTAGGTCACCAATTTGTCAATATTATATTCGATGGGCCACTTATGTTCCAAGTTTATTTAATTTGGTAGGCTAAGTGCATGACTTTTTATTCCCAACAGGATCTCTATGAAAATATTGCTGATCAGAAGAAAATGCACACATATCAGCCAATATCACATTTTAATTTTTAAGTGGATGCATAAGATTTCCTCGTAATGGGAGAAGAAAAAAAAAAGGAAAATATAAAAATCATCCTTTTTGTTTGAAAAACTATCAATTTAATCCCTTTTATTTCAAGTTGTATCTAATTAGGCCATCTAAATCAATTTTTTTAATGAAATATTACACTATTACATAAATTCGAGATTTTTGGGCGAGAGGAAATGACTCAAACCAGCAACCTCTTGGTGCAACCGTGAGAGGTTTTACCAATTGACCAAATGCTTATCGTTCCATCTTAATCATTAATGCTAGTATTTCCTTTAAATTTTGTTAAGAAAGACTATTAAAAACTAATTTGAAAATATTATATATTGAGATTCACAAAACATTACCTTTAAAATAATATTACCCCAAAAAAATCCATATAAAATTTGAAAATCATCTTATAATTAAAATATCGCTCATTAAATTACTAAAATTAACAGCTCTCCAAATATTATTATTGATCTAAAAGTATCAAAATACCCCTATTCACCAACACACAACTTAAAAGAAAAGATCTAGAAGGACTGAATTGAAAATTAAGCGAAAAAACAAGGACCTTTATGATGCAGAAAAAAACAATAAGGACTAAAATGATTATTATTTGAATAACGCGCGAGCATAGTGGTGAAATTTTCAACTAAATAGAGAAGAAGCTCTAATTAATAAACAAAAGCGACAAGAAACCATAACTTTACCAAACCTTAATAATGCAACTACCATAAGCTTAGCTTGGAAAACAACTCACAGAAAAGTGTTAATTAATTGAAGAAATATCTACTTACCCAACAATGCTTCCATCTCCGATTGACAAGGAGCTCCGATTAATGGTTGACCAACAGGTGCTTCCGGCGAACCCCTTCTCATTGCCAACCCATCTAACATCCGGACCGGCGTCTGAAAATATGTTGATGGAACTCTGCAGCTCCTTCACCATTGCAAACCAATCTGTAAAGTAGTATGACATATTTGGTGCATTTGATCCCTTCGCTCCATCGAACCAAATCTCCCTCACATCCCCATATCTACAAAAAAATAAAAATAAATAAATAAATAAATACCACTTCTAAATCAAATCCTAGAATTGGGGCGATAATTCTTTATACGAACACGACAAAAAATTTCAATTCTGACACGATTAATTAAACATGTTATGTTCGAACTCATATTTCTTCTCTAATCACCTGCTGAGAAGCTCATGTAGTTGAGCCAAGTAGTACTCATTGTACTGCAAATCATGCCCGTATCTTCGATCATGGCGATCCCACGGAGACAAATACAACCCCACATCGACTCCACGAGCCTTGGCAGCATTGACAAGCTCTTGAACAACATCACCATGGCCGTTTTTCCATGGACTTCCGGCGACAGAGTGATCAGTGTACTTCGACGGCCACAAACAGAACCCATCATGGTGTTTGGCTGTGAGTATCACGAGAGAAACGCCAGCCTCCACCGCTGTGCTCACCCACTGGTTAGCGTCCATCCCCACCGGGTTAAATATAGCCGGGTTTTCATTCCCGGTGCCCCATTCTGAGTCGGTGAATGTGTTCACACCGAAGTGAAAAAACATTATCAGCTCTCTCTGTTGCCATTTCAGCTGAGAATACGAAGGAAGTGGCAGTACAGGCAATGGTGGTGTTGGAATCTGCTCACGATGACAAACTGCAAATTTTTGGACCTGAAACATTAACGTTGTTAAAAACAAAGAAAACCATTGCTTAAACATATTGTGATTTGTTTTGCAGTTTGTTTTTTGGCAGTCTAATCAGGTACTTAAATGACCGATAGAGTGATAGAGACCATGGACTAATGTGATTCGGTAGTAAATAACGTTTATTCAACTTAACAATTTTCCAGGTCTGAAGACAATGTGTTGCATGATAAGATAGGGGACCAAACAAAAACGTGGTGGAGATTCTTTGAATGGAGAGAAGCCAAAAGAGAAGCTGAAGCAGAAAATAGGCTATCTTTTGGTTGGAATTTTGTATGATTCTTTTTTTAGTTTCTGGTTTCTAACTGTTGTTGATTTTCATCATTCACGGCCTCACGGGTTTGTACTTTTATATATCAAGAATCGAATCAAATCAAATAAATAAATTATATTATTATTATTATTATTATTATTATGAATCTATCAAGAATGAAGAATCGAATCAAATCAAATAAATAAATTATATTATTATTATTATTATGAATCTATTATCTTGCCTTTTAGGGAATATATCATATACAAAAAAGAATAGGAAATACCCCTTTTTAGTCAAAAAAATTAGGAGGTTTATTGTTTTTATCCAACATTAGTATTTTTATTATGATTAATGCTACATTACTTAAATTTGTTGCTCAAATCTGGTGTCCAAATGATGTGGCAACACTCTAATCCATTCATTTAAATCATTCAAATCTAATACAATTTAAATGAATGGACGAGAGTGTTGCCATATCATTTGGGCACCAAATTTAGACAATGTAGCATTACTCTTTTTATTATTTCTACTCAATAATTGGTTGTGAAGACTTAAATGCCCCTCATTATTTTCTTTACCTCTTCTCTCTCCTTTGGTCAAAATCTTTTTTTTTCTTTGTTCTCTCTCTCTCTCTCTCTCTCACCCCTCTCCAAATCTCCTCTTCCTTCTTTCTCTCTTCAATCTCTTCCCACACCTCCTTCCTTTTTTCTCTCGTCGGTCATTGATTGTTGGGTTTTTTGTGATCGAAGATCATCGGTTTGTTGGGTTTTTTGTGAAGATCGTCAGTTTATTGGGTCTCTCCTCTTTAAAGTTTGGGTTTTCCGATGGATTTTCCGATCATCGATTTGTTGGGTTTTTTGTGTTTTAGTTTGATTGTTGTTTATTTTATGAATGGTTGTTGGTTTGTTGATTTTCATATTTTCCAGATTTTAAAAAAAGTTCAGATTTCGTTTGTTAATTTTTTTTTTTTCTAGATTTGATTTTGTTAAAAGAAAAATTCCAGGTTTTTTTTTTATTTTGAAAATTTAAAAAATTTAAAAATTTTCTAGATTATGTTAATATTTTTTTTTCCAGATTATGTTTTTTTTTTTTTTTCCAGATTTTGTTCCATAGAAACAAAAATTCCTTCATAAAAAAAATTAACATTTACAAGAGATCAATTGTTTCAAAGATTTTTTAATTTTTTTTTGGTATGAGGAAATCTGAAAATTTTCCAAATCTATTTAAATCTGGAAAAAAATTTAGATTTCTTTAAACACACCAGGCTACCAAATAAACACACCACGGCAATCTAATTAAACACACCAGGGCAGACTAATTAAACATACAAGGTGTAAACCAATTAAACACATCATGGCATACCAATTAAACACACCAGATGTAAATCAATTACACACACAATGGCAATCCAATTAAACACACCAGAACAGACCAATTAAACACACAAGGTGTAAACCAATTAAACACACCAAGGCATACCAATTAAACACACCATGTGTAAATCAATTAAACACACCAGGGCAACCTAATTAAACACACCACGACAACCTATTTAAACACACCGGGGCAAACTAATTAAACACACAATGGAAAATCAAATAAACACACCAGGGCAAGATCAAATTAAACACGTCAACTCTAATACAATTAAGCACATCCGGGAAGAAGAAGAAGAAGAAGAAGAAGAAGATGGAGGTCAGGGAAAAAGAAGAAGAAAAAGAAAAAAAAAATAGAGAATTTTTTGTTATAAATGAGGGCAATTTTGTACAAAAAGTGGATATTTTGGTAGAAATTAAACAATAAAAATACTAATCTTGACTAAAAACAATAAACCCACTAATTTTTTGGTTACTTTTAAAGTTCTCCCAAAAAAAAAAAAATTAATTCACTCTTAGATGAGGAATCCATTTTAAGTATATAATATTATATTAAAGGATAATGATTATATGTCAACAAGGGCATAGCTTAACTGGTAGATAGATGAGCTTGGGGGTTGGGCAAGGGTAAATGACTCCCAGGTTAGTAGCTTGAATCCTACTAATGGTGAAAGCTTTCAAAAAAATACCTGGTCCCGAATTAATAGATATTGTCAACAAAAAAACAAAAAACAAAAAAGATAATTATTATATATGAAAAAGAATTTAATTCACTCTTATCGTTATTGAGTGATGGTCTATTCTTAAATTAGCTCAATTTAATAATGATTATGAAATTTGGCCAACTAATAATAAGTACACAACACATCTGAATCATCTCCTCACCTTAATTGTTTTCTCATTGTCCTCTCTTCCATCATCTCCTCATCTTAATTGTCCTCTCATTGTCCTCTCCTCCATAATCTATTGATACATGTCTAATATAGTAAATCAATGGTCTATGATATGTATTATTTATATTAATTTTTATGCTTTTACTCTACCAAAAGATAAAATAAATCAAAATCATTGATTTAGGTGAGGACAAAATGAGGTGAGTAAGGGATCCAAATCCCTCAATTATTTATTATAGGATAACTTTAATTAGTGATGATATGAGATAATATTGAAGATATTATTAAACATTTTGGATTTTAAATATATTCTTATAATTAATACATATTATTATGTTCCATTTATTATATTTAATTAGGTAGTTAATTATTTTATTATTTGATTTTATTAAATGAAATCAAATTTCCTTATTAGATATTTCAATTTTCATTGTTATCTCAATTGTTTCCTTTTTAGAAAAATTGATAATTTTATTGTTTTCCTAATTGTTTTAGGTTTTCAGTTTCTCTATTTAAAGGTCTTGTACGCCGTTATGCTAATAGGGATTTTAGTTTTTTATTATGGTGTGGATATTATCACCCATAAAACAATAAGTATATCCATCTCTAAAATTTTAAAAATAAATATTACTATAAGCACACATCTTAATGTCATTAGTACCCTTAGGCCACATTTGGTATGTGATATTGGATTGGACTATTTTATGGGATTATATTGGACTAGGATTAGACTAGATCGGATATGATTAGATATAACACTGTCTATTGTTTGGTGTAACATAGGATATGACTACAATAGTTTAATCTTATGTTTGGAATGACCTGGGATTGGATTAAAAATATTTTATTATTTATTGATTTTTCAGCGTTGGCATTTCAACGTTGGATATTGTCACCATGAGATGTCGCTGCCGAAACCAAAGGGCGACAACGTAGGAATTCTATTGTTGGCATTCAAGAGGGGTATTCTTGTCATTTCATGCCCATTTCGTACGCTAGCTTTCCTAGCCTATAAATTCACCAACTTTTACAGATCATCTATCCTATTCTCTCCTACCTATCTCTTCTTCAACCTAGGATCACCATAACTCCCCTCTTAAATTCCTCAAGTTTCTATACTTGAACCCACTTTTTCCATCCAAACCTCAACCCCAAATCTTGACTACTTCCCTAAATCATTCCTCTCTTACCACTCTACATCCCAATACCTTTCTCACTCACCATTAGACACTCACATATCTAGACACATCCTCTTCTCCCACTCTTTGCACTAGGAGCATCAAAGGAAATGAATGATCAAGCACTAAAGAAGGAGACCCAAGAGTGATTTACCTATTACTTGCTTTATATTTTATTACAATTATGTGTAACTAAACCCCTAATCTAGGGGATAGATTTGAGGAACATTTGGTTGTGGGTATTTGCTTAAGCTTTGTAATGAATCTCTATATGTGTTCTATTTATTTATTCATTAGATTCTATTCACTATATGATTAACCTATATATCCACTTGTTAATTACAATCTTGTTTAGAATAACATGTTACGCAATCATCCTTGGATTGACACCCTTGTGTGATTAAGAACTCAATAAATAGGATAGATTAGTGGAGTGTATATCAACCACGCTAATCTAAACCTAGATTTGTAACCAACCAATCCCACCATGACCCTCTTTCCTTAATCGGTTAGGCATTGTGGTGGGAAGATGTTTATGGTTTATAGTAATGACCTAAACACATCCTAGAAAATAAATGGTTAACATGTAGAGATTGTTCCATTAAAGTGGCTTAAAAAGCACTACCCATACCCACTTGCTAATATACCAATTCCCTAGCATCTATATTAATTGTTTACATCCATTTCTCTTATCAAAATTGTTGAGTATTCTATTTTTCCTATCACCATATTTTTACTTAGGTTTATTTTATATGTATGTTTGATGGTTTGACAAACCACACACTTATCCATTTATCTATGATTTATTTTATCGCATTTAGATTAGCTGATTAATTCAATTAATTACTCTAATTCTATGTGGAACGAATCATACTCACCACTTTACTAATTTTATATCTTAAGTGGTTTTTCTAGCGGTTAAACAAGGTTTTCAAAACGAACACATAAAACGTATTTTGTTGAGTACCAAAACGACCTCCTCAGAATCAACAGATTAATAGAAGATTTCACTTCCGGTATTCTCAAAAATCATTGGAATTAGTTTCTGGTATTCTAGAATCAACGGAATCGAAATATTTATCCCACTATTTATATATTTTTGTGTGCGTCGATTTTTCATTTGCATCATATGCCAAAACTATCCCTAAAATTAAAGTAAAGCTACTTATTTTAGGGAGAATCTGAAAAACTTTTCAAGGTTTGTTTAAATTCCAAAATTATACCCTTTTTTTTACAAAGAATATATATATACAGAAATGTTCAAGTCAGTGTGCACTGATATAACTATATCAATGCGTTGGATGTGGATCATTAGATTTACATACTTTGACTCAAAGTGTATACACTTGTCAAAGCTTCTTTATAATCAATGGTCCACTTGCATTGGTGCTGATGTAGAAGCGTGTACTGACCAGAATGGGACCATATATATAGTTTCAGAATTAGGTAATTACATATGTACGACTTCCTTTTCACGTTTGTATTTGAGGATTCAAGTCCTACTTTATGCATTTACCAATGTGAGGGGATATTTTTCTTGATAATTTGTGTCGTGTATATAGTATTTAATCTCGGCAAATGACATTTGATTTTAACAAACGACAGATCCTTTGATCCTTTTGGATTCAAATTTCAAGAAAAAATATTCCAACAAGTTCAGAGCTTTTTAGGCTATGACAAAGAAATTTGTCTACACCACCCCCCCCCCCCCCCCCCCCCCCCCCCCCCCCCAACCCCGAGAGATGGGGAGATCAATCTCCCGATCACATGAAGGAGTCTCCCCACACTTTATGATTTTATGAGCAAATGTGGGACAAAATTTATAATACCAAGACTGGACTACTTGACCCATGTTGATTTTCTTTGAATTCTCCTGCTACTTGGCCACTTTGGTCTTGTAAATCTTGGTAATTCAATCCACCTCTAATTAATTTGTAACAAAATTACAATTATGAATTCCTTTTGTTATAATTATTATTGGAAGATATATACGAGTCCCACGTCACTAGATAACACTTCTTTATATCATTGATAATGTCAACTAAATTATTGAACAGTTAAACAACCTATTAAAAAAAATGGATATATATCATCTCCTCGCCTTAATTTTCCCCCATTTGGAATTTATTACCAAGTGTCTAATATAGCGAATCAATAGTTTAGATTATGAGTAGAGGAATGCTAAATACACTTTCTCAACACACTCTTTTAATCCGGCCACTCTCTCTTCTTTCTTTGACAAGTGTCAATATTTTACTTTTTGACATAAAAATTGAGTCATAATAAATGTTTTGTTTGCTCATATTATTTACAACTCAAACAAAACATTCTTTTCCCAAATTACCCTTTTACTTTTTACCAACTATAATTTGTAATTTCTTTCATATTATTTACTTTTCATTCAACATTTATTTAATATGAAAAAATTGATTGTAAAAATCATTATACACACACACACAATAATTTTTTTTTTTTTTTAATTTGATAAAAGCGATTATAAATTATAGTTGGTAAAAAATAAAAGGGCAATTTGGGAAGAGAATGTTTTGTTTGAGTTGTAAATAATATGAGTAGACAAACCATATATTATAGCTCAACTTTCATGTCAAAAAGTAAAATATTGACACTTGTCAAAGAAAGAAGAGAGAGCGGATTGAGAGAGTTTGTTTGGAGAGTGTATTTAGCATTCCTCTTATGAGTAATGTTAAATGTCCCAAATTTTTTCTCAAATTTTATCTCAAATGATATGGCATATGATATGTCAACATCACATCAGTCATCACATAATCTCATGATTTATAAGATACTGACACTTCACATGCCACATCATTTGGGACAAGATTTGAGAAAAAAAAATGGAACGTCTAGCATTACTCTTAGATTATTTCTATTAATTTATATGTTTTTACTCTACCAAAAGATAGAATTAAAGTGTGTTTGGTATGGCTTTTCAATTTGAGCTTCTAGAGTAGATCTTTTTATAGTAGAATTTCTAATGAGTAGGGCTTCTAACAAAAAAAAGCTTTTGGTTGTGTAAATTACAAAAAAAGGTGTTGACAATGTAATTTTAGAAATAGCTTTTGGTTGAGTGAATTACAAAAAAAAAAAGTGTTGACAATGAATTTATACTGAAAGAGTTATGGTGGAATATCTAAAATTTATAAAGGGAAGTTGAGACAATTCATATGTTTTAAAAAAACTCAAAAAACCTTCTTGGAGAAGCCCAAAATTGGGCTTCTCCGAGTAGACATAAAATGGTTTTTTTTTAAGGGTAATTAAGACAATTTATATATTAAAAAGGTTATTTTGAGTTTTGTCAAACAACTTTAAAAAACCTCAAAATGGCTTATGGCATTAAAAAAACGTTTTTGATCCTTTCAAAAGCCATACCAAACATACACTTTAATCAAAATCATTGATTTAAGTGAGGATAATGTGAGGTGAGGAAATGATCCAAATCCCAAAAAATTAGCTCAAAAACTAACTCAAATGATATGGCAAGTGATTTTTTAATTAACCACAACATCCCATAATTTGTGTGGTAAAGACAACTCACTTGCCACATTATTTGGGTTATATAATATTACTTATAATTGAATTATAGTATTACATTATTTAGGTTTGTTACACCTTGTATCATGGATGTCAAGGAGAAGAGAAAATCTTAAATGCATTTGGTGCACCAGTCAACTAATATGTTGACAAATCAACACCTGTCAGTTTTTAAAAAATAAAATAATAATAATTGAATCAAAGGGAAAGGAGAAAGCAAGGAGTTCATTTTTGCTCAACCCCTTCAAAGGGGATGAATATTACCTCCTCCCAAAAAGATGATATGTGTCTATAATTTAACCAGGGTTAATAAATTAACTCTTTTCACTTTTTAAAAATTATTTTACCGATATTATCCCATATTTCAGTAAAAGAAAAAAAGGAAATATTTGAGAAACCAAAAACACTTGCATAGTTGCAGACAATCTAAAAAGAGAACAATACACAGCAACAACAACTTTTCTCTTTCAAAGGTACTCCACGTTCTCTCTTTTTTATCAATTAATTATTCTACATTCAATTGGTAATTTTATTTTAGAGTTTTTTTTTAAACAATTTTTTGCATTCCGATTTTAGAGTTATTTACTGCACAAAATCATTATGTCATGATACCCAATGTTACAAAAACTTAAAAAAGATGAAATCAAGTTTTTTTAATTATTAATTTGATTGATCTATTTTGATTTGTGAAGCTAATATATTTTGATTAATTCAATTGTTTGTTGGGTGGAAAATATGTTCTAAATCAGCATCATGTAGTTATTTTTTGTTCTTTGAAAGGAAATTTGGCATAATTAGTTTTTGAGAACATGAAATCAAGTTAACATGATCTGATTTTTATTTTCTTAACATAATTAATGAAATAAATTTAATGGTGTTAAAAATTACAGGTACATTAACTAATAATTTTTACCATAAAATGATAGGGACCAAGACCTCAATGACCGGCCTGTCAACTGAATTTTTCAAACTGAATGGAAACACTGCTATGAATGCCGTATAAACTACATACAAACCAAGATGCACATGGTCTTGAAAAAAAAATGCTTCTTTTTGGCGTGAATTGGTTTCGGATGGATGATTTACCTCTTTGTGTGAAGAGATTTGCAGTGGCAGATATACCTAGATAATATTTTTGTTTGTATAGAATTGGTTTTGGATGGATGATTTACCACCTCTTTGTGTTGGGAAATTAGATTTGTAGTGTCAGATATGCTGGGTAATTTTTTTGTTTGTAGAGAATTGGTTTTGGATGGATGATTTACCTCTTTGTGTTAGGAGATTTGTAATGGCAGATATGCTTGGATAATTGTTTTTGTTTGTTTTATTTTTCATTGTATGCCTCCCTTCCAAAAAAAATGAACTCAAAAGTAAGAGGGAGAAAGTTTAAAAAATAATATGAAAAGCTGACATGTGCTGATTTGTCAACCGTTCAATATATCAATGGTTAGATGCACTACTCAGCTGGTACATTGAAGATTTTTTCCATGGAGAATATTACTTGTTATCCTTATTTTGCACAATGAATAATATTCCTCAAGTAGTTTAAAAAAAAATATTCCTCAAGTAAACAAAACCGGAAAGAAAAAAATGAAAAATCAAATCAAATTAAGAACAAACAATGAAATAAACATTATTTATGTTTGTTTAAAAAAAATAAATAAATAAAAAATAAAAAATAAAAAACTATGATTTATGTTTAAAAACAGAAAATCATAGTATTGAATTTAGATCAAGTTCTAGTTCAGTGAGTTAAGGGTATTATTTTTTTATTTTTTTTTAATATAACACTTACGATGCGGCTAAGAGATTATTATACTGAATGACCGTCGTTTTTACAAAATATATATATATATATATATTTAATGTGAATCACATATATAAAATAGTAACCCATAATATGATTCCATTTCTATGGGAAATTGGGAAGACCCATATTCCTCAAAAGAAAAGAAGAAAATAATAATAATAATAATAATAATAAATAAATAAATAAATAAAAACTCTATAAAGTTCCTATGGGCTTGATTTAGGGCCCAGTTTTGCTTTTTGAGTGAGCTCTGCTTAGATATCACCAACATGGTCGCTTAGGCTATATTGAAAGAGATTCTATGTGTCTGATCGGACAATATAGGTCTGATCCAATCTGAATCCGATCCGAATCTGATTTTCAGATATGGAAGAGTGGAACGGGGCTGTGAGGATCGGACAATCCGAAAAATATATATATATATATATATGATCCGAATCTGAAACCATCTTGTTTGTCATTGCTAAAACAAACTTCTTTACAAGAGATGATAATTAAGTCATTGACCAGGGACTCCAGGAGCCTCACTACTACATGTGATGTTATATAGCTTTGATCGTTTGAGATAAGCACCAATAATAGTCTAATAACACTCATTGTCGATGATATATTGCATCCAACCAAGCAAGACTGAAATAATGGTTTGTTATGCAGACATACACTTGATTTTCGTTGCCTGACAAATTATATCGTAATTAATGTCATAATGTGAAGACATTCATCGTTCATCAAGTTGATAACTTGATATAAAATTATTATGCAAAATATACAAATTAATGTTTGCTGAAATATGTTACATGGGTGGGTTTAGTTCATTTGGCTGAATCGGTTATTAATTTCAATGGGTTAAGTTAGTCGTTTCACTTTGAGACAAAACACCACATATGGCAGTGAACGTGAGAAGTAATGGTTTGGAACTTGGAAGGTCACCATCAACCTCTACATCACGCTCTGCTAGCACAATCATTAGAGGTGTCAAATGGTTAGGGCAATCCGAGCTTGGCCTGCCTCATACCCCAACCCAGCTCAAGCTTGACCTGTGCCCTACATCAGCCCGGTCCGAGCCTAGCTCTAAAATTGATTGCCAAACCCGCATCCAATCCCAATGATTAGATGGTTTGACCCACGATCATGTGGTTGAGGGTAATAGTTTAGTGGTAACCACACCTAACTCTCAGCAAAGTTGAGGTTCGAAATTCGAATCTTCTTTTCCTAACTTAAAAAAAAAAAAAAAAAGGTAAAAGGTAAAAAGATGCTCATTTAACCCGATAATATCTCATGTTCAAGTAACCGTATATTTAAAAAAAAAATTTGTTTAATTGAAAATTTCTATGTCACAAAATAAACCATATATGCACATACACGTGTGTGTGTGTGTATTGATCATTAAAAATCAATGTAGTTGAGCTTTTGAATATCAGCTTTATTAATTTAAAAATTATTATGTCAGTATCATTTTGAATTTTGTAAAAAATGGCCTTTAATTTTTTGTAGGTAGATGCATATCAGACATGAAAAAATTGTATGTTCATTTTATATTATTTTCTAAAAAATAACGTGTCATGTACAATGTAATAAATATAAGGATAATTACCTCAATGACCATTGAATTGATGACATACTATCAAAATGGCCACTAAGTTGGAAAATTGTTCCAAAATAACCATTTTCGGTGAACTTTGTGACACTATTGACCATTACATCAAACTCCATTATAACATCATTAACTTCTTGTTCACTTGATATCAAAATGGTCATTCTCATATTTAAACTATAATAGTATAATCCCAAGTTTTTCATCCTAATTAATAATCAACATAAGAGATTTTCAATCGTATTCTTTTTTTAATTAATTTTATATTAAATTAATCACCACGACCAAGCTGAAACTTGGAGTTTGTCAAAAAAAAAAAAACGATGGAAAAGTCACGATATCAATATCAATATCAATTTAATGGGAAGATGGAAAAGAAAAGAAAAGAAAAAAAAAAAACTTGGAGTTTGAGAGATGGAAAAAGTCACAATATCAATTTAATGAGAAGATGAAGACCAGTGTTTATAGTGTTGTATTATATTTTATATTTTATTTTTGTAATTATAGATAAAGTTACTAAAATGCCAATTTATTTAACAAGTAAAGTTAACGGAGTTTGACGGAATGGTCATTAATGTCATAAAGTTCGCAAAAAATTACCATTTTAGAACAACTTTCTAATATAATGGCTATTTTGATAGTGTGTCATCAATTCGATAACCACCGGGGTAATTATCCCATAAATATCTTCTATCAGTAAAATGCATATCTAACAAAATAATAAATGATCGAATATATTCAATCAGTAAAATGTATCTAATGATTGAAGAAATGTTGTATACCGCACTCACACCTACATCACGAGATTGTGGGTTCGAGTCCTCTTCAAAAAATCCACGAATTTATGTAATATTTAAAATAAATAAATAAATTTTTTTAAAAAAAAGGCATATAACGACTAAAAATTTTGATATTTGAATTTTATTAACTTAACAATTATATTCAACCATTGATTGACTATAAAAATTGGACTATGTATTAATTATTGGTGGAGAAAGTTTTTTTTTTTTTTTTTAAGCCTTTTGTTTTTGGTAAGATTCGAGTCACTAACTTGGAAGTCATTTGCCCAAGTCTCAATCTCATTCATCTACCAGATAAGCTACATCTCCTAGAGATGCACATTTTTACCCGATGCCCCAATTCCCTGCGTCCGCATCCCCATTTGGGGATTTTCTTACATATATAAATATAATTATAATATATATTTTTATTTTTTTTTTATTCTTTGAAAACCCTAACTCCCTAAGTATATATACACATTTTATATAAAATGCACTAATGAATTTTATTTTGTATTTGTAAGGAAATGTTTGTTTTTTTAGTTTAATTTGTAATTTTTAGTCAAATGGGGAAACGGGAAAAACTGAAAAATGGGAAAAAAATGGGAAAAATGGGAAATTGGGAATGGGGATGAATATAGGTCCCCCCAAAATTCCCCATCTCCATTTTTCCATAATGGAGAAAGGGTCTAGGAAGTGGGGATGGGGATGAAGGGACATGTATTCATCCTCATTCCCCAAATGTGCATCTCTAACACCCTCTAGGGAGGGTGGAAAAAGTCTTTATTACTTAGAATTCGTATGTATTCATTAAATATAGATATTGCTTGACCTATAAAAATTGCTTTAAACTATGTATTGTTGGTGAATAAAGTCTTTGGTGAACAGAATTTATATATATTCATCAAAATATATATATATATCTTCAGTTCGAATTGGTATAAAATATATCAGTTCCTTGTATGTGAATCATTGGATTTAAATACTTTGACTTTGCTGCAAGGAACTGATATATTTTTATATCAGTTCGAACTAATATATATATACAGTATTTCTATTGTCAGTTCGTCTTGACAATAAATATATCAGCCTATCATGACAAAGAATATGGACCACAGATTATAGAGAAGTTTTGACAAGTGCATACACTTTGAGTCAAAATATGTAAATATAGTGGTCAACATTCTTCGTCCTGATATATTTATTGTCAGGACAAACTGATAATAGAAAAAATATATATATATATATAACTGCTTCATATATATATATAAATGCACATGTAACCAAATTCTTTTTGACAAAAGTCGAGTTAATGAAATTATGGACTTAAATCCGATTTCTCTCCCAAATACCTAATTTATAGTGAAAAAAAAATCAAATAAAAATAAACAAACGGAATTTAATTTAAAGATGTACATGCATATTTTATAATGAGGAGTACTTTTAAAGTGTAATACAATTATATATGAAGGAGTTTTCTCTAGTCGGGATGGTCCTAAAAATTTTACAAAATTAACTCACTAACATTAAAAAGCTAAAATCAAATTTTTTGATTAACTTTGTAGCAATAGTTACCGAACATAATTTTATGTTCGGGTTGGCATTTCAGAATAACTACAACTATGAATGACCATAATTTTTTTCCGGAGGCAATCACTTGATGAACTTGAGACACCACTAGCTATTTGAACTAGTGGTGGCCACCGTTTAGTTTTGGTTTGATGGTCACCCAAAACCAAAATCAAAACCGAAAATTCGGTTTGGTATACAGTTTAAAACCGGCGGTTTTACGGTCTCGGTTTTGGTTTTGGACGGTTTCGGTTTCGGTTTCGGTTCGGTTTATTTTATTTTATTTCATTTTTTAAATTTTCTGCCATGTGGCAATGTTTGATTCATCGATTTTTTATTTTTTATTTTTTTTGAAAAACTGGCAATTTAATCGCGGACAAAACCGACGGTTAAACCGCCAGTTTTGGTCGGTTTTTAGGAAGGCTAAACCGAAACCGAAACCGTATAAACCGGTTCAAAATTGGTTTTCAAACCGACGGTTTAGGTTACGGTTTTGGTTCCGGTTTGGACTGTACGGTTCCGTTTAAATCGGGGATAAAACCGACGGTTCAACCGGAATGGACACCTCTAATCTGAACATAAATTCAAACAAGAAAATTCAACACAACATTAATATTGATTCTGATCATTCATGAGAAAAAATGTCAAAACTGCAAGAAGCTCATGATGGTGCGGAAGCTACTGATAGCCATTAAATTTCCAACTTAACAAAAAACACCACCCATCCCTCTCTGTCAGAATGTTTTCTTCTTCCTCATAAAAGTCATGTAATATAAAAGTAAACCTAATTATGTGCGTATACCACTTGACAGTTGACAATTGACATATATTGCAATTGACATATTTATGATCTCTCTGTCCTATGTTCCTAACATCAAATTTTTCTTGCATTTTCTGACTCATGTTGATAGAAGTGGAGAACAAAACCCTTTGTTTCTGTTATTTAACACGAGGAATAATGACCATACAAATTGGTTTTAACCCCTCCATTTTAACATATTAGTTCATTTATGACCATTATGTTTTTATTTTGAGTAATTTAGAGATGGATAGAGGGGGATCCATCTTTTTTATAAAAAAAAAAAAAAAGAGAAAGATGGATGTACGGTGGAGATCTATCTCTACTTTTTTTTATAAAAAAAATATTTTCTTTTTTTAATTAATTTTTAAATGTTATATTTTATTATATCTAATAGAAGGTTAAAATAGTATATATATGATACTTCTCATATACAACCCCCTTACATAAAATGTATGTCCAAACTATTCATAATATGATGAAATTTAATGAATTTTAATGAGATCTTTTACATGGATGAAAAGAAAAAGAAATATGCTTATTGGAAAAAAATATATATATATATTTTGAATTTGGGAACTATTTTTTCTAAAAAAATTTAGCAAAACATATTTAAAAAGTGGGAAAATATAGGATAAACTTAGAAGTTAGAACAAATAGTTTCCAAATTCGAAAAATTTTGAAAATTTTCTCATAAATATATTTCATTTTTCTTATCATCCATGTAAAAAATCTCATTAAAATTCATTAAATTTTATCATGTTATGAATGGTTTGGATAAAAGATTTATGTAAGGGGGTTTGTATGTGAGAAGTCTCATATGTATGTGTGTGTATATATAATTATATATATATATATATTGATTAAAAAAAATTTAACATGAATTACAGAATGTGTAGAATTGACATAAATGAAACTAGAGGGTTATAAATGACTAATATGTTAAACTATAGGGCTTTTATTAATAATATCCCTTTTAGTAGTTATTGCTTGCATGCATGGTTTATTGAGTCTCATCTCCCAACTGTTTAAAATCACTTTTTTGACTATCTTTTTCTCTCTCTCATGCAATTGCAGGTTTCAACGTACAGAGAAAATGACAACACTTGGATACTTATCGGTCAATACCCAAGGTGCTGACTATCCATTAGTTGATAGCCACATAATCCAAAAGCAAGGAGAAAATTGAAAAAAGTGAAAGAATTTTGCTACATAACAACACCCCATTAGATGGTTATGGATGGTCAGTATGCTTCAGTACCCAAACATTTTCCCAGAGAAAAACCTTCATTTACAAGCTCCATTTAAACCCTTCACAAATACCAAAACCACTACCACACCATCTTCCATCTCTCTCTCGATCTCCGTGAAATGGGACCTTTTTTCAAGCTCAACAAAGAAAATATTTTCAAAACCACCAACACTGATATTGATTATGATCATCTCTTCTCCACCATGTTATCTAAGCACTTCTATTCAAATCTCTTGGAGCTTCTAAGATTCGTGACTCTCGTACTTGTAATATCCATTGAAGCTTATTTTATTGCTCAAAATCGGAAATTCATTTTCCATTTCATAATATTACTACTCATCATTCTTCTTTATTATATTCTGGTCAAGTTATATGATCTCTCAAGACCCTCACCAGTCTACTTGGTAGACTTCTCATGTTTCAAGCCACCAAGTTTCTGCAGAGTGCCTTTCTCTACATTTCTTGAAAACGCCTCCAAAATCGAAGGTTTCGACAGCGAAAGCATAGCTTTCATGTCCAAAATCCTCACTTCTTCAGGACAGAGTAACGAAACCTATCTTCCTCCAGCTTTACACTACATTCCACCAAAAACCCATCAACAAGAATCCATCAAAGAAGCCAAAATGGTTCTCTTCCCTGTAATGGAAGATCTTCTGTCCAAAACAAAACTCTCTCCTTGTGACATTGATATTCTCATTGTTAATTGCACTGGCTTTTGCCCTTCACCTTCTCTTTCCTCCATCATCATCAACAAGTTCTCCATGAGAAGTGACACTCGAAGCTACAATCTCTCTGGTATGGGTTGCAGTGCAAGTGTTATCGCCATTGATTTGGCTCAAAACCTTCTCAAAACACACAAAAACTCGTACGCTATCATTCTCAGCACTGAAATATTATCAACAGGTTGGTATTCTGGTCATGAGAAGCCCAAGTTGCTCCTCAACTGTCTATTTAGAATGGGCAGTGCAGCGATCTTGTTGTCCAACAAAAAGGAAACCAAAAATACATCAAAATACAAGCTCTTTTGCACAGTGAGAACACAAAGAGCCTTTGAAGACAAAGCCTATCTCTCTGCAATACGCGAAGAGGACTCTAATGGAAAACTTGGAGTTACACTCAACAGAGATTTGTTACAAGTTGCTGCAGAGATTCTGAGAACAAACATAACAATTCTCGGTTCGAAAATCCTTCCATTTTCAGAGAATCTCTGGCATGGCGTCTCGATTGTCAAGAAGAAACTTGCACACAAAGATCAAGAAATTAATTATAATTATTACGTGCCGAATTTCAAAACTGTTGTGCAACATTTTTGCTTGCCGACTTCGGGGAGGCCATTGATAAGAGATGTAGCGAAGGGCTTGAAGCTGAGTGAGAGAGATATAGAGCCAGCTTTGATGACATTGCATAGGTTTGGGAACCAGTCTTCTTCTTCGTTGTGGTACGAGTTGTGTTACATGGAAGCTAAAGAGAGAGTGAAGAAAGGTGACAGAGTTTGGCAGCTTGGGATGGGGACTGGGCCCAAGTCTAATAGTGTTGTTTGGGAGTGTTTGAGGCCCATTGTTGGGGAGTCCAGTATCGGCCCATGGGCTGATTGTGTCCAGCAGTATCCAATCACTGCCATCAATCAAGTTGATTGATTTTTATTTTTATTTTAAGTATTGTAAGTATATTTGGAACTTACTTAGATCAAACAATACATGTGCTGTCCGGATAGTTATTCTTATAAATGCGAAAGAAAACTTACATCATATGCATATGATGAGACTCGAATCTCTAATAATACTACTTAGAATTGATGTGACCCAAAAGACTATATATATATATATTATGATATATTTGGAATTGGATTGCCTTTGGAGATAGACATTTGATTAAAAATGGTTTATATGGACCCAAAAATGGTGCTTATTTGGCTCAAGTCCAAATTTAGACATTATTCAGCTCATGTTCAAGTAGGGATGGGCGTGGGGGCCCAATGGGGCGGGGGAGGGTACCCCCACCCCCACCCCCATTCCTCAAACCTCCCCCCACCACCTCCCCCAAAATCCATTTGGGGGGACCAGTGGGGGGGAGGTTCCCCCACCCCCATCCCCAAAACACATTTCCCCAATTTCATTTCCTTTTCAATTCTAAATTTCAAATTTTCAAACCGAAAAATAATAAAAATACAAAACAAAATCTAAAATACAATACAAAATAATTGCATAATGCATATATATATGTTATTTTGGGAGTTAATCTTATAAATGAACAACCATAACATTTCATTTTAATAATTTAATATTATAATTTATAATTTTTTCTAATTGTTAAAATTTTTTATATATAAATAAAAATAAAAATAATATATATATATATAAATATATATTATTTATATATATATATATAAATAATGGGGTTTTAGGTTTGGGGGGAGGTACCCCCACCACCTCCCCCAAAATATGTTTGGGGGCAAACTTTGCCCCCACCCCCACCCCCACCCCCAAAATCCATTTGGGGGCAAAATTTGCCCCCAAAACCCCATGGGGGCCCGTGGGGGATGGAGCCCCATGGGGAAACGCCTATCCCTATGTTCAAGCCCTAATATATTGGATTCTTGATAGTAGACTACAGATCGTTTGTTTTTTGCACTTAAAACTTAATAGATCTGAATTAGAATTATTAAGTTGTTGTTTTTTTTTTTAAAGTGGTCAGACAACTTTAAAATACAAAATAAATAAATAAATAAATAATAAAAACTTAAAATAAAAATTAACAATTAACAATTCCTAACTTTTAACGTAATTTTAAATCACTAGATTGCATTTATGGCATGTTTATTTTTTTTTCCTCTGTGGCTGAAATGTTTTAGGGGTCAATTGTTTTTTTGTCTGAAGACTGAACAATCCTGAATTTTTCTAAAGACTGAATAGATACAAAAATCTGAACTTGAATGATATGTTTGTTTGTTTTTTTCCTCACATCTGAATATATTGTCAACACGTTTGTTTTTTAAGAGTAAAATTGTCTAAAAATAAGAAATTTTACATTTATACCCATGTTAAACAATTATACATATAATATGGAATAAACACAATCCAAAAATAATAATTATATATAAACACATATGATCATGATCTTCTTCTTCCATTACAAACAAACTTCATTTTTACTAAGAAAAGAAAAGGTTTTTTTTTTTTTTTTTTTTTTTTTCAAAAAAAAAAGGGCAATAGGAAAACTCACACAAAACACTCTAAAAAAATAATATATAAATACATCACCATAATATCATAATAAAGTATTGATATTAAACATCAATATGAGAAGTAATTAGGGTTCTTTTTTATTTTTAAAGCTATTTAAAATAAGTAATATATTAAAATAAAAATTTCTATATCATATATAATTATGATGAAATTGGAAATATGTTATATACAGGATATTGTATCTGAAGAAAAGATTTTGGATTGTATTTAATGCAATTAAGTGATTTGCAATTAAGTGAAAAGTCATGATTTTTTACTTTTTATTTTAAGTTGTTTTTTGGTATTTTAAGTTGTTTGACCACTTAAAAAAACAAACAAAACAACTTAATAATTATGATTCAGACCCATTAAGTTTTAAGTGGAAAAAACAAACAACCGCTTAGTAAGACATTCTTGTTTGTTTTTTAAGTGATCCAAAGTTTGAAAATCGATTAAAAACATCTGAGGCAAAAAAAGTTGAAAATTCCAACTTTTGTCTGAAGTCTTTTGGGACTTCAATTCATTTTACTTTTTTTTTCCCAAACTGCCCTCTAAAAAATATCTTAGTTTCCAGTGTATCCTTATATATATTGTTATTGGTAAAATTTGAAAAGATGACAAGTCAACATAGAAACCAGAAGAAGCGGTTATCAAATGTGCCACATCACCAAAAGTCAAAACCAAGAAGAAAGTCAACCTCGATCATCGCCAGGTGAATCCAACATCCAGTCAGGTTTTCCAAACAATCAGGTCAAGATAACTTGATTAAGGTAAACAACAACGATCAAGTTAAGATAGTATGATCGGGAGAACTGGGTTGGTCGGGAATAAATAACCGATCAGGAAAACAATGCCTAGTTAGGTGAAACAAGAGGCTGGATAAGCGACACGTGGACAATGTCGTATTTAATGCATCCACGACTCGAATATGCAGAGAAAAAGAGGTTTATGTTAATATGGTCTCTAGAAGGACGCTCCAGTAAGGAAGCAACCTTCCTTATAAGAAATAGAGTTCGAATCTAACAAGGATTCATAAAAGCACACAAGATACAGAATTGGAAAGAAGATCAAGACGACTCATACAAGTTATAGTTCGATTAAACCTCATCAACCACCCCTAACTTGTACTGTAAAAATTAAGGTTTCTATGCATGTATAAATAGACCCTCAAAACACCAGAGTAGGGTTATGATGAAAATAGTTGCAAGTATTCGAGAGAGATTGACTGTGTAATTCAAAAGTTCATAGTGCACTTGTTCTAGCCGTCTCCGGCACCCATGGTTTTTTCCTTTTTTGGGTTTTCCACGTTAAATCGTGTGTTTGTATGCTTTCATTTTAGTTTGTTCTTTAATCAACACCTTAACACGTAACTATTTGGGTGACGCGTGGTCAATCCAAAAATCATCGTCAACATATATCTTGTAAACTGATGTGTGGGTAGCCCAGTCATTACAAGAAAAAATGGCTACTGGGATGAAACTTTTAAGGACGAATTTTTTTCTTTCCAATAGAATGTCTATTAGGATGAAATAAATTATTTGTCCCTAAAAATCGCAAACTTGACGATATTTTTAAGGATGAAAAATATCGTCCCAATAGGATGTCTATTGGGGCGAAATAAATTATCTGTCCTTAGAAAGTGAAAACCTAACGAGACATTTAGGAACGAAAACAATTTGTCTCAATAAGAGGTTTATTAGGACGAAATAAATTATTCGTCCTTAAAACTATAGACAATAAGTAGTAAGGACTGTATATTTCGTCCCAATAGAAAACCTTTTGGGACGAATTTTATGTTGTCCCAATAGGCCCTCTAAAAGTTTTCTTCTTATTTTAATTAAAATTTAAAAATTATTTAGTTTTAATAAGTATTTAATTTTATTGAGATTCTTAATTGGTTTTCTTCACATCTTTATAATAATTACTATTAATGAATTCATCTTTTTATTTGTAAATATAATAATAAAAATCTAAAATATGTTGTAATAATAAAATAATAAATGGTCGACGACCTTTGGCAAAATATATGAATATTTTCCCTTCTTTTTTTTCAATAAAGATTCAAGTGCAATTTTACTCGTTAAATCGTAGATGTAAGGAGAGATCTCGTCTGAAGTGAGAGTTGTATTCCTGGTTTGTTCCTGTAACCATTGATCTCATCAATTACAGTAGACTCTTTACTCAATTGATATCTGATTTAAAAAAAATAGTTTAGTAAAACATTATCTAATAAACGTTTTTTAATATCCATTTGTATATTATATAAAATAATTATAAAGATTACTGGGATCGATTTAAATTATCTAATAATAATTTTTTATAATTTGTTCATTAAAATTTAAGTTTAATAAAAATAATAAATTTAATAACATATTTATGTTATATATAAATAACTTTACTTGAAGTTGTAGTCACTGTAGTGTAAAGGTTTAAGCACTACACAGTGGGAATGTCAGCGGTTCCACACAGATTAATTGTGGAATGGGGTAGGGCTGCACGTGTGATGGATCAGCTCATGTGGTGGGGCGGGGTTGTGTGGGGCCAGTGGTGCTGGGAGAGTGTGTCTGTCTTGGATGAGGAGCACATGTGGTGAACTGGTGGGGTGGGGAGTGGGGTTGAGTGGTGTTAACACGTTTTTATTTTATTTTTTCTATTGGGACGAAGAGTATTTCGTCCCCTAAAAAAAATTTATAGCGACGAAAATTATCCTCCCAATAGTATATCTATCGGGACAAATTTCAAATTTCGTCCAACATGACAAATATTTTATATTATTTTATGTTTCATTGCAATAGATACTTTTTAAAGTTTTTAGGTCGTCCCAAAAAAGCTATTGCCACTCACTTAAGACGAACAAATGTTTTTCGTCCCAATAATCCTCCCAATAAACCTATAAGGACGAATTTTGGGTTATTGGGACGAAAAAAGAAATCATTCCAATAACCCTTTTTTCTTGTAATGAGTACAATTGATTAGAGTTGTGTGAGAAAATTATAATAATAATTATATATAATTCTATTTAATATAAAAATAATATTTTCTTGGAATATAAATTAAATGGAACTTTAATTTTATTTAAATAGTGATATATTACTTTTGGATTAACAAGATATAAGTACATAACAAATAAATACAATGATATATAACAATTAATGATGCAAGGGTATGAATGTCAAATTACAGGTTTTCAGATGTTTTTGTTTTAAGAAAAACAGCTTAACACTTAATTCAAATTTTAGAAAGCAAAAAACAAACATGTTGCTCAGACTTCAGACTTTAGACTCAATCCAGATTTCAGACCCAATTTAGATATGTTAAGTCTTTAGACAAAAAACAAACGCCAACTTAATATATTTTCTTCCTAGATTATCCAACCAAAGATAATATATTTCCAATTTTATCCCAATTTTATATTATACTCTCTTTTTTTATAAGTATTATACTATTACATAAATTCGGGTTTTTTTGTTGGAGAGGGAAAGACTCGAACCCGTAACCTCATAGTGCAGGTGTGAAGGGTTCACCACATAACCCACCTCATTTTGTCCATAATTTTATATTATAAAAATCTATTTCTTTTAACCAATTACTTATTATAAACAATTTTTCAAAAAAAAAAAAAAAAAAGTAATCATGTTGTCACTTTCAATACCCCTGTTGGTTTACCCTCAAGGCCTCAATTACATGTAAAAATAAAATAAAAAATAAAAATAAAATAAAAGTATTGAAATAGGCACCCTGACAAGAGAAACGGCAAGTATCATCGTTTTGTTCTTCTATCCAATAAACAGGTGCGAATAACAAAAACTGTTGATAGGATTAAAATGTAATGTACATATATTATATTTATATTTTCTTAAATGTGAGTCCGAATATTCTCATAGTGTGAGAAAACCCCTTATTTAATGTGAGAGTTATATTTCGGGTTGTGTTTGTAGCGAGTCTATTTTTGCTCACTCTCTTATAAGGAGGGTAATCATTACCCCTCTCTCAAAAAGATGATGTCTAGGAAGGGGTAAATTTATCAAAAAAATAATCGTGTTTGGGTAAATTTGTCTTTTCCATGGACACATGTTATCCGTTTAGAAAGGGGTAATGGTTAACTCTCTTGAAGGGGGGGTGAGAAAAAATATTCTCATTTGTAGCGGCTGATTTCACCGGTCACCGGTTCCCTATAGAACTTTACCCTGATTTTATGTCAAATAAAAAAAAAATACATAAATATATATATATATATATATAGAAAACATGAATCTTCTTAACATTTTCTTTAGGGCGAATTACACAAACTTACTCTGATTATATGAGAAATTGCACTAAAACCCACAAAAAAAAAATCATAATAATAATGACTTCCCCTTAACCAGTTGACTAACCGTTGAACACTTTAATTAATCACGGAAAATATACAATGCCTGTTTTGCCCTTGCTCTACATCAGAAAAAATAAGAAAAATATATATTTAAAATTAAATAATTTTTAAATGGTTTATAAAATTAAATTAACACAAAATTTATTTATTTTTATTTTTTTAAAAGATACACAAATTTAGGAAGATCTTAAAAAAAATAACAAAAATTAATGGGTAACATAAAATTATTAAAAAAAAAAAGTTAATAGATAATTAAAAAAAATAAATTATATAAATAAAAAATAAAAAATAAAAGAAAAGAAATCTGAAATGATTTCCATGGTTTCAGGCCGCAATGGAGATCGATCGGATCTCCACTCGCTCGACAAGACGGTGACTCAACGATGGACCTCCATCTTAAGAATCATTTTAATGTTATTTGATGAAAAAAAAAAAAAAAAAAAAAAAAAAAAAAAAAAAAAAAAAAAACTTCAGTTTGGAGGTCCAAAAAAAAAAAAAAAAAAACTCGGTACTCCAAATTGATTTTTTTTTTCCCATCAAATAACATTAAAATGATTCTTAAGATGGAGGTCCATCGTTGAGTTACCATCTCGTTGAGCAAGTGGAGATCCAGTCAATCTCCATCGCGACCTAAAAGCATAGAGATCATTTCAAATTTCTTTTCTTTTCTTTTTTATTTTTAATTTATATAATTTTTTTTTAATTATCTATTAACTATTTTTTTTTTAATAATTTTCTATTGTCCATTAATTTTTTTACGTTTTAAAATTGTAACTGTTTTTTAATAATTTTCTATTATCTATTAATTTTTGTTATTTTTTTAAGATTGTCCTAAATCTGTGTATCTTTAAAAAAAAATTGTGTTAATTTAATTTTATAAACCATTTAAATATTATTTAATTTTAAATATTTTTTTTCTTATTTTTTCTGATGTACAACAAGGGCAAAACAGACATTGTATATGTTTCCGTGATTAATTAACGTGGTTAACGGTTAGTAAATTGGTCAAGGGGAAGTCATTGTTATTATGCTTTTGTTTGTGGGTTTAGTGTAATTTCACATATAATCAAGGTAAGTTTATGTAATTTTCCCTTTTCTTTATTATTATTTTATGTAATTTTGAATTAAAAGCTTAACTATATAATTATATATAGAGTATTAATAAAGATTTTATGGTGTTTGTTTTAGGTGTGGCTTAACCACAGGGTGGTTGCCTTGGTGGTCAAAGGTTTGGGATAAAAAACTCAAGTTCTTGGTTCTACTCCTGGCAATACATTGTGGCCAGCCCTCATAGCATTTAGCTCTGCTGGTGGAAGGACAAACATGGGGCTAACGTCAGTGGTTCGAATTCTACCCAAACGAGGGCGAGTTCTGATTTACCCGCTTGCATCCTTGTGGGGCCAGGGTTGTGGGCAGATTTCTTATCTATCATACTCCACGAAGCCAACATACAGGCCACGTTGAGTCACTCACACAGTTGGGGGAGGACAGGCGGACAAGTGCCTAAACGAAATTCAAGATCCTTGATACAAAAAAGAAAAAAAAAAGATTTTATTCTCAAAATGTGAATGTGAATTATATATATATATATTATTATTATTATTATTATTATTATTATTATTATTTGACATTTATATACCTATTTAAACCAATTAATTTTTTTTTTAAGCTTTTTGCTATTGATATGATTCGAGCTGTTGACTTAAAAGTTTTTTACTTAAATTCGAAGTTCGTCCATCTACTAGTTGAACTTATGCACTTAGTGGCAATTAAATGTGAATTTATAGATGAAAATAATTAGGATCCAAATCTCTGGTTTACCTTCTTGCAGGACCTTTTACTCATAAGTGGCATGCATTGAATGGAAGCCTTGAATGGGGACATGAATGCTAGAAATAGCGTTGAACAACAAACTCTGGTGACCGATGAGCAGTAAATACAAGAAAGAAACAGATCTGATGGGAGAAGATAAGAGAAGAGAAGGCAGCCCATCACTTCAGTTAACTTTACTACTGCTGTGTGTGTGTGCTTCCTCTTCGTCCAAGACATTGATATCTTCATTATTGATTTTTTAAAGTAGAATTTAAGCCGGTAGCGGTGCGGTGGGTTAGTGCTTCTTCATATTAATTTACATCCCATGTCCCATCCCAATAATGTCAAATTAAATTAAATGGTGGGTAAATTACACAAACTTACTCTGATCATATGTAAAATTGCACTGCAACCCGTAAAAAATCATAATAACAATGACTTCCCTTTGATCAGTTGACTAACCGGTGCCCACTTTAATTAATCACGGAAAATATATAATGTCTGTTCTGCCCTTGCTCTACATCAGAAAAAAAAAATCAATATTTAAATTAAATAATATTTAAATGGTTTATAAAATTAAATTAACACAAATTTTTTTTTTATAAAGATATACAGATTTAGGAAGATCTTAAAAAAAATAACAAAAATTAATGGATAATAGAAAATTATTTAAAAAAACAGTTAATAGATAATTTTAAAAAGAAATTATATAAAAATAAATAAAAAATAAAAGAAAAGAAATCTGAAACGATTTCCATGGTTTCAGGCCGTGATGGAGATCGATCGGATCTCCACTCGCTTGGCGAGACGGTGACTCAACGATGGACCTCCATCTTAAGAATCATTTTAATGTTATTTGATGGAAAAAAAAAAAACTCGATACTCCAAACTGAGTTTTTTTTTTTTTTTTTTTTTTCATCAAATAACATTAAAATGATTTTTAAGATGGAGGTTCATCGTTGAGTCACCGTCTCGTTGAGCGAGTGGAGATCTAATCGATCTCTATCGCGACCTGAAAGCATGGAGATCGTTTCAAATTTCTTTTCTTTTATTTTTTTATTTATTATTTATATAATTTCTTTTTTAATTATCTATTAACTATTTTAAAAATAATTTTCTATTATCCATTAATTTTTTTATGTTTTAAAATTGTAACTGTTTTTTAATAATTTTCTATTATCCATTAATTTTTGTTATTTTTTTTTAAGATCTTCCTAAATCTGTGTATCTTTAAAAAAAAATTGTGTTAATTTAATTTTATAAACCATTTAAATATTATTTAATTATATATATATTGATGTACAACAAGGGTAAAACAGACATTGTATATTTTTTTTGTGATTAATTAACGTGGTCAACGGTTAGTCAACTGGTCAAGGGGAAGTCATTGTTATTATGCTTTTGTTTGCAGGTTTAGTGTAATTTCACATATAATTAGGGTAAGTTTATGTAATTTGCCCTTAAATGTTTAGAGAGACATGCTGTTGTTTACACAGCGTGAAAACTTAGGATTCTTGTATCCTTTATAGAAAACCTGTCTATATGGAAAAGTTGCAATTATGTGCTTTTTTTCTATGACAGTGATGATGTTTTACAAGCAATTTTTTTTTTTTTTAGTTTTTTTTTAGATAATTACCCTAATGGCTATCAACTTATATCACTGCTATCAAAATAGTCATCAGATGAGGAATTTGTTTCAAAATGGACATTTTTAGCAAACACTGTTACACTAATGACAATTCCATCAATTTCCATCAAATTTCATTCAATGAGTGATATTTTGGTAAATAAGTGGATTACATTAATTTATTTTAGATATTTTTTTAGAAATCAATTTTTTCTTTTGTTTTTTGAAACAAATAATTATATTTAATGTGTTTATATACGTATAGCATATCTCAAACATATATATATAGTCTTTCTATTGTCAGTTTGTCCTGACAATAAATATATTAGGACGAAGAATGTGGATCACAGATTATGAAGAAAGTTTGACAAATGTATATACTTTAAGTCAAAGTATGTAAATATAGTGGATGGAATAACCATTAGTGTAACAGTGTTTGCTATAAATAGCCATTTTAAAACCAATTTCCCATCTAGTAGCCATTTTGATAATAGTGGCATAAGTTGATGGTCACCAGGATAATTACCCTTTTTTTTTCTCTCCATGCAAGTGAAAGTGTTTTTCATTTGTACCAAAAAAAAAAAAAGTGTTTTTCATTTAATATTAGTTTTTGTGAGATATAGATTTGAGATTTCGAAAAGAGTTTATGACTTGAACCTACAACTTTAATTCAATTTTGTTTGTTATTACTGAATACCGAGCCACGTCAACTTTTGTTTGTTATTCTATATCAGTTTTGTATATCGATCAAATGAAAATAATGTTACATTGTCCAAAACTTTACCGAATTAATTGCTTAAATCGGTGATTATACACTATTAGGACTTAGGAGCTAGCCAGGGGATGTGCTGCAAGGATCCTAATCAATTTTTTTTTTTTTTTTGAATAAATGCAAAGCATTAGATTAAACAACCTCCAAAGGGATGGACTCCAGTACAGAAACAGACTCCAAACAAGGAGGGGGCTCCTCCAACCAAAAACAATCACCGGTAGCCCTTAAGGCAAATTTTGCTAAGGTATGAGCGGTTTTATTAGCACCTCTAGGGACAAAAGAAATAGGGATATTAAACTGACTAGAGAGACCCACAATATCACTGACAATACTACCGATATCAGCATTAGACTCACACCTATAATTAACCAGGTCCACAACCCATTTCGCATCACTTTCGAGAACAGCGGGAAGAAGGCCAGAATCGGCCACAAACCAAAGCCCTCTCAAGATAGCAGAAGCCTCAGCCACAGACGGAGAGAAACAAGCAGCAAAATTCTGGGCAGAGGCAAGAACCTTACCAATTGAATTTCGGATAACTATCCCCACACCAACTAGCTGCTATATATTTAATATAACTTCTTAATTAAGTTAGGGCGGCTGAACAAAAACCAATTAAGCATTAATTTTTCAAAATACATATAATTCAATTGAGCTTGTATCATCTGATTTCAAACAAGTTTTTAACATATCTCTAATTTTCTCCGTACAAATATCTCAGATTTTTTTTTTTTTTTTAGAGAATTTGACAGCAGAGTTTCAGACACAAAAGATTGCTCGAAATGTCTGTCGAACTAAACAGTTGAGAATATTAACATTCCATGTGTTTTTGAGTAAAAATTTAGTGCTGCTTTCGGTTGACAGAAACAATTTGATTGCTTTTGGTGTAAATTGTTGTACGTTATCATCTATCAATTTGCAAAATAAAAGTACCCACCCACCCCCAAAAACAAGAATTGGTTGAATTTAATTTGGTATCTGAAATGCCACATGCATATTGCAATTTTCTTGTAATTAAATTTATATGGTTATGTGCTAATTATTCTAAGAGGGCTACTTTGTCCAGATCTGGTGCCTAAATGATACGGCAACCCTCTAATCTATTCATTTAAATCATACAAATCTAATACAATTTAAATGAAGGGGGAATTGCACAAACATCTCTCGAGGTTTGATGAAATTGCACAAATATGACAGTTTTGGCCATATACACACAAACTTCCCTCAATATTTAAAGATTGTTGCACAAACCTCCCCTGCCGTTAGATGGATCCGTTAGTCAATGGTTAAAAGTGTAAAAAGTCTATAATACCCTTTATATTTATTTTAAATAAACAAAATTTTTTATAAAAAAAAAGATTAAAAAAAAGATATAAAAAATTATTTTAGATAACTGAATGTATCTTAAATCTGAAACTTGGATAAAAAAAATTGACCTTTACAAATAAAAAATAATTCTTTTTTAGACAATTTAAAAATAAAAAATATATTTTATATTTTATATTTATTTAAAGGGGAATTGCACAACCTAAATTTTTTATTTATTTTTGAAGATTGATTTTTTTTTTCCAGCTTCAAAATAAAGATACATTCATATTTTTTAAAATATTTTTTAAATATTTTTTTATCTTATTTTTAATTTTTTTTATTTCATTTAAAATAAAAATATAGGGTAACGGATCCATCTAACAGTAGGGGATGTTTGTGCAACAATTTTCAAATATTGAGGGAATTTTGTGTATATATAGTCAAAATCGCTAGATTCGTGTAATTTTATCAAATCTCGGGGGATGTTTGGGGGATGTTTGTGCAATTCCCCCTTAAATGAATGGATAGTGTTGTCACATCATTTGAATACCAAATTTGGACAAAATAGTCATTATTCTAATGGCGGTATTTAATTTTATTAAAAGAATACCATACTAATCTTGTATATGTATGTGTTATGTGATTATAATGACTTTCTATTTTGTATAAAAATTCTGATTTGTAATTGTAAACATAATCGATTTTGTATATATTTTAATTAGGGTATTATATGTTGATACCTAAAATTATAAAGACAGGAATACCTAATATTCTCTCCAACGAACAACATTAAATTTGTATCGTTACAAAATCGAAAAGACGGCATTAATTTATGAGTTTCAAGCATTTAATTAAGAAAGCAAAACACCGAGATGTGATGAAGATATTGGGTGTTGGGACACATTAACAAGAGTGACCTGACAAGTAGTGGGGAGCTAGATAGACAATGAAACAACTTTTCTGCAAATGAATTCTTCTTTTCTTTTCTTTTCTTTTTTTCTGGTAAGGTCTTTTTTTTTTTTCCTTTTTTCTTTTTTTTTTGTATTTTTTTTTTCATTACAAAAGATGAAGTGGGGTTAAAAGACATTCGGTTTATATTTATTACAATTATATTTATTACAATTATTATTATTATTATTATTTGAAAAAAAAAAAACTAACAATCAAGTTTCTGGTTCCATTTCCATACTGTTATATAATAATAATTATGCAATATCTCAATAAAAATGTTAAAAATTGATTTTCAATCTAATTAATTTAAAATTCTATAAGTTAAATTTTCAAAGGTGGGTGTGTCCATACCAATTAATTTTGTTGATTAAATTTTAAATATTTATCAATAGTTCTTGGAATTGAATTCCAACATAGTAGAGTTTGGATTTTTTATTTTTTTTTAGAATGTAATAGAGGAGAAATCAATTTTCATATTCTATAATCAATAATAATAAAATGACCACCAAATTCCCAATATATATCCTTTTTATATTTATTAATTTATTATAATTTATATAGAAAAAGCATTCCTTTCACTTTTCCAATAGCCATTTTGCGGTTTTCATTTTTTTTTTTCTCGTTAAATAAATAGTTAAATACATAGAGAACAATAAATTATTTATAAATAAATTAAAAAAGAAAAGCATTTATAAGAATAGTTGTCTCTGCCTTTATCTCAAGGAAATCGATTTCAATATTTTGGACGAGAGTTCACTTTCAGACGCTCTTATCTCATATTGAATGTACACATTTATTAGATAAGGACTCAAATTTCATGTCCAAAAAAATGTGTCCCGATTCATGTATAACCAACTAAATTGGGATATGTGTTTATATTTAATTATTATTTTTTCAACTTCTTCCATAAATATCCCATTTTATTGAGTCTATTTTTCTCACCCCCCTACAAGGGGGTATACCCCACTCCTAAATGGATGACATGTGTTTATAGAGAGGTAAATTTGTCCAAACATGATTACCTTCCTGGACACATGTCATCCATTTAGGAGGGGGGTAATGATTACCTCCCTTGAAGGGGGTAAGCAAAAATGTTCTCCATTTTATTAGACCACGAGATATTTTTCATTCCGTTCGGCAACCGATTGTTAACGAGTGAGACTAATCTCCGCTTCGGTTGAGAGCTCAATAAAATTTAGCCACGAGATGTTTCTGATGAGGTTCGAACTCGGACAGTATCTGAACCATTCGCCTCACGAGGGGTGTGGTGACCAATCACACCACAACTCGTGGTTGGATAGGTGATTTGAGTTCATTGAATAATACAATCTTTCCAACATCTAAAGATGTAAAACGTGTCGGATACGACAAATAGAAATTTGGAATGAAATCTATTAAACATTTAAACTTGACGTGTTTGAACCAACTTTAAAAAAAGAAAAGAAAAGAAAAGAATGGACTATGATTCCCTGTTGATTGAAATTTTGATAATTGGACACTTCATTGACATCAACAATCATAATCACATTGAGTCACTAAATAAGCTTTTTCTCTAATTTTGGTAAAAGGAATAAAATGGGGATTTCATTTTGTTTATGCAAATTGAGGCTAATTAGTAATCAAAGAGCTTTTATATTTTGGAAAGGGAAAACTTTAATTTTATACCTAATATTTTTAAAAAGTGAAAACATCACATGTTTACTCATCGTTCCATTACACCTTGTCGGCTATTTTTTTACAATATTTATTAATTCGGGACCATATTTTTTTTTTGAAAGCATTCGTCTTAGGTAACATTTGAACCTAAGACCTGAGAGTCATTTGCCCAAATTTCAAACTCGTCCATCTACCAGCTAAGTTACACCCATGTTGACACACATTGCCGGCTTTTTTCTTTATGATAAGATTAAAAAAAATCCTTCAAATCGTTAAATTTGACTAACAAATGATTAATTTAAGAACCGATTACGAGATCATAATTAAAAGTTAAATGATGAGATGAGATTGGTATGCTCTGATAAACCCCTCACACTTGCACCACAAGGTTATGGGTTCGAGTCATCTCTTTTTCAAAATCTTTGAATTTATATAATAGTATAATATCTTTTTATAATTAAAAAAAAAAAAAAAAGTTAAATAAGAAAAAGGACTGTTGAAAAAGAACTGTAGACTAAATTGAATTTTCTACTTTTGGAAAATGAAGTGGATAAATATGAGACATATGAAGGTTTTGCCTGTGAACGGTGATGCACAGATCAACAGATGTGATATCTGCATCATGTGATGGGGGGACCACATGATCAGAGTAGTACCATGTAAACACGTAAACAGCTTTAAAAGTGTAATAATTCTGTGTAACTGTGTACATCTTTATAATTTATAACTATTAATTAATTACCCTCTGATGCTCAGAAGTCATAACTCCATAGTCCAATCCAACTACCAACTTAGGGGTTGTTTGTTTTTTTGTCTGAAGATTGAATAGTCCTGAATTTTACTGAAGACTGAATAGTGACTAAAACCTGAATCTGAATGACATGTTTGTTTTTTTTTTTCCTCACATCTGAATGTACTGTCAACATGTTTGTTTTTTACAAATAAAATTGTCTGAAAAAAAGTAATTTTACATCTATACCCATATTAAACAATTATACATATAATATAGAATAAAAACAATTCAAAAATAATAATTATGTATGAACACATATGATCATGATCTTCTTCTTCGATTACAAACAAACTTTATTTTTACTAAGAAAAGAAAATGTTTTTTTTTAAAAAAAAATAAAATAAAAAATAAAAGGGGAGCAGAAAAACTCACACAAAACACTCTAAAAAATAATAATATATAAATACATCACCATAATATCATAATAAAGTATTGATATTAAATACTAATATGAGAAGTGATTAAGGTTCTTTTTTTATTTTTAAAACTATTTAAAATAAGCAATATATTAAAATATATATTTCTATACAATATATAATTATGATAAAATTGAAAATATGTTATATATAGAGAGGATAGTATCGGAAGAAAAGATTTTAGATTGCATTTAATGCAATTCAGTGATTTACAATTAAGTGAAAAGTCATGATTTTTTACTTTTTATTTTAAGTTGTTTTTTGGTATTTTTAAGTTGTTTGACCACTTAAAAAAACAAACAAAACAACTTAATAATTATGATTCAGACCCATTAAGTCTTAAGTGGAAAAAACAAACGACCCCTTACTCATATTAAAATTTAAGGGGAATTGCACAAACATCCTCGAGGTTTTATAAAATTGCACGGATATAGCGGTTTTAGTCATATACACACGAAATTCTCTTAACATTTGAATATCGTTGCACGAACATCCTCTACCATTAGATGGATCTGTTGGTCAATGGTCAAAACTGTAAAAAAAAAAATCTAAAATACCCTTTATTTTAATTTTAAATAAACTAAATAATTAAAAAATATTTTAGAAAATATGAATATATCTTAAATCTGAATCCTGGAAAAAAATATTATCTTTACAAATAAAAAAATAGTGTTTTAAACAATTTAATAATAAATAAATTTAAATATTTAAAAATTAAATTTATTTAAGATCAAGGGAGAATTGCACAAACTAATTATTATTATTTTTAAGATGATTTTTTTTTTCTAGGTTTCAGATTTAAAATACATTCATGTTTTCTAAAAGATTTTTTAATAATTTTTTTATCTTATTTAAAAATTTTTAGTTTATTTAAAATAAAAATATAGGGTATTTTAGACTTTTTATACGTTTGCCCATTGACTAACGGATCCATCTAACGGTAGGGGATGTTTGTACAACAATTTTTAAATATTAAGGGAAGTTTATGCGTATATGGTCAAAACTGCAATATCCATACAATTTTATTAAACCTTAGGGGATATTTGTGCAATTCCCCCTAGAATTTACTATCGACTCATCACAATTTAATCATAAGTAATAGTAATGTTGTATTGTCAAAATATTTATCTAATTTAAAATCATATGGTACGTGAGTTATCAATATCATATAAATCATCACATAATACGTTACGGCTGATTAAGGTGTACTTTTCCTTTGATGTTTGTGGTGAGAGTTCATGTCGAACTCATATTGCATGGTATTACACATATAACGTTTGATATCAACATTTTCTAGTAAACCTTCTATACACATGATGTTAGATTTTTTTTTTGAAAAAAAGTTACGATCGGTAGCTGTTATTCTTTCAAAATAAATTATATATAAAACTTTAAATCTAAAATACAAGTGATTATATCTATTATTTTAACAAGTGGATTGTAATTTTAACCATCAAATGGTACATTATAATTTTTTTTAAAAGACTTTTACATTCTAATTCCATCCCTTTACTACTAGCAAAGAAATAACAAAGACTTTTAAAATCTATTGCATAAAAGGTTGTAGTAAAAGAAAAAAAAAAAATCTTGAAATCTATTAAAAAGTAAAAACATTGCTTTTAAAAGTTCTATCATTTGTCTTTTGTCATCAAGAAGTCAAGAACTTTCATACATAAAACGTTTATAAAGTAAAAGATATAGTTTTTTTTTTTTTTTTTTTTTTTTTGAAGGAAAAGTAAAAGATATAGTTAAAACAAAATTACATGTACATGGATATCAATTCCACAAAACATTACAAAAGATCCTAAAATGAAACCAATCAATCACATATAAAACAAATGGGTTCACATTTTAATAAAACCTTAAAAGAAAATATCTCTTCTGACCAAATATTTTTGTGAGTAAACAGTCTACCAATCAAATGGGCTTTCTTGGGACCCCAAATTTTACTGTTCCAAGTACCATACCACCATTGTTCTTTTTTTTTTTTCTTTTTTTTTTTTTAAAAATTACCTGGGACAATCTAATTGTCGATATAAATTTATCATTTGAAAATAAAAAACTATAATTTAAAATTATCATATGACACATTTATATTGAACGGTCTCAACAAACGGTAATAAAAAACGACGCAAGTTTCTAAGACAATGAAAAAAACACTGTTCCTAGAGGACCATAGCCATTGCCAGGTTTGCCACATTAAGTCATTAACTTCTGCCACCGATCACCTCTCCTACCACTCTTCAAACTCATCTGGCGCATTCACTAATCAACCAACCTTCTTTATTAGTACCACGTCCCCACTACATGACACACTGTAAAAGGACCCATACCTTTATATGAGAGATTTTTCACTACATTCGGACTTATACTTTCGATCACTGAAATCATATTATATTGTACGAAAATCATATGTTTGGTGGTCATTGAAATTATACCATTAAAATTGTACTATACGAGCTTAAAATCATTTAAGCTTTTACACTCATATGTTCGCGCGATCACTAAAATCATATTATCGGTTACTCGAATTATGTTCGGTCACTAAAATCGTATTATGTGATACGAAAATCATTTAATCTTATCCATTCAATCACTAAAATCATCATAATGTTACATGAATCAATTAGGCTTTTATATTCGGTCGTTGAAATCATATTATGTTGTATAAAAATCATTTAAGCTTATACTTTCGGTCACTGAAATTATATTATGTGATACGAAAATCATTTAAGATTACATGTTCAATTCACTAAAATCATGTTATGTTGTAAGAAAATCATATGTGATTGGATAAATCTTATATTTGGGTATGAATTTGAATATGAAAGCATTTACCTCCTCAATAGTCTAATACCACAGCTTGGTTATTTTAACTCTGAAACCACCACCTATACATAAAAACTTCCAATTCTTCATCTTCATATCTTTCTCTTCTCTCTCTGTGTTTCGTTCTTCTCAGAAACTGGTCTTTTCCATCCCGAAATGGGAGAAAATTCTGTTGTGAAATGGGTTTTTCTCATTGTAATCACAAACTATGTAGTCTTCACTATTGGGTTCTCTTCAGATTTCCCAATTTTGACCAAGAACACTTACATTATCCAAATGGATAAATCTGCAATGCCAGAGTCATTTTCCAGTCACCTTGATTGGTACTCATCAAAAGTGAAGTCTATAATTGACGAACCTGAAACAGAAGGCGATGATGATCAAGACAGGATAATTTACAGTTACCAGAATGCTTTTCATGGCGTCGCTGCAAGATTGAGCGAAGAAGAAGCAGAGAGACTAGAGGAAGAAGATGGAGTAGTGGCTGTATTTCCAGACACAAAATACGAATTACACACCACAAGAAGTCCTCTGTTTCTTGGACTTGAACCAGAAGACAGCACTAGTGTCTGGTCTGAAAATTTGGCAGACCATGATGTTATCGTTGGGGTTCTCGACACTGGAGTTTGGCCGGAGAGTGAGAGCTTTAACGACACCGGCATGTCACCGGTGCCGGCTCGTTGGAAAGGAGCTTGTGAGACAGGACGAGCTTTCCAAAAGCATCACTGCAACAGAAAAATCGTGGGTGCGAGAGTTTTCTACCATGGATACGAAGCTGCTTCAGGAAAAATTAATGAGCAAACAGAGTACAAATCGCCAAGAGATCAAGATGGGCATGGAACTCACACCGCAGCGACAGTCGCTGGTTCACCGGTTCGCGGCGCAAACCTTCTCGGGTATGCATATGGAACTGCCAGAGGAATGGCTGTTGGAGCGAGAATTGCAGCTTACAAGGTTTGCTGGTCCGGTGGATGCTTCAGTTCTGATATTCTGTCGGCGGTTGATAGAGCAGTGGCTGATGGAGTTAATGTTTTATCAATATCGCTCGGTGGTGGTGTGTCGTCTTATTATCGTGATAGTTTATCTATTGCGGCTTTTGGGGCAATGGAAATGGGTGTTTTTGTTTCTTGTTCAGCTGGAAATGGAGGTCCAGACCCTGTAAGTCTAACGAATGTGTCACCATGGATTACAACTGTTGGAGCTAGTACCATGGATAGAGATTTTCCGGCTACAATTAAGCTTGGAACAGGCAGGATTGTATCTGGAGTTTCGCTATATAAAGGTCGCAGAGCTTTGTTGGAAAAAACAGGGTATGCTCTGGTTTATATGGGGACTAATTCAAGCAGTCCTGATCCAAGTTCTTTGTGTTTAGAAGGCACATTGGATCCACATGTAGTTTCCGGAAAGATCGTAATTTGTGACCGTGGAATTAGTCCCCGTGTGCAGAAGGGTCAGGTGGTAAAAGATGCCGGAGGAGTAGGCATGATTCTGACGAACACTGCCTCTAATGGAGAGGAATTGGTGGCGGATTGCCACTTACTTCCAGCGGTTGCAGTGGGAGAAATTGAAGGGAAATTGATCAAACATTATGTTTTGACAAATCCGAAAGCTACCGCAACTCTAGCGTTTCTCGGTACCAGGTTGGGAATTAAGCCTTCACCAGTTGTAGCAGCATTTTCCTCCAGAGGACCAAATTTCCTGACACTGGAAATCCTGAAACCTGATATTGTGGCACCTGGAGTCAACATTCTTGCATCTTGGACAGGTGAAATTGGTCCTTCAAGTTTGCCGACAGATCCCCGGAGAGTTAAGTTCAATATCCTCTCCGGAACTTCAATGTCATGTCCTCATGTGAGTGGAATCGCTGCGTTGCTCAAGGCTAGACACCCAGAATGGAGTCCTGCAGCGATAAAATCTGCATTGATGACTACAGCTTATGTTCATGACAATACACATAAACCTCTGAGAGATGCATCAGCATCCACATCTTCGAGTCCTTACGACCATGGCGCCGGACATATAAACCCGGTTAAAGCTCTAGACCCGGGTTTGGTTTACGACATTGAAGCTCAGGATTACTTTGATTTCCTCTGCACACAGGATTTGACTCCAATGGAGCTCAGGGTTTTTGGAAAGTACTCAAATAGAACCTGTAAACACTCTTTAGCAAGTCCAGGGGACTTGAACTACCCAGCAATCTCTGTAGTTTTTCCTGAAAAAACATCTGTTACAACCATGACCCTTCACAGAACTGTCACCAATGTTGGCCCTCCAGTCTCAAACTACCATGTTGTGGTGTCACAATTCAAAGGTTGCGCCGTGACAGTGGAGCCAACAGCTCTGAATTTCACCGGAAAACACCAGAAACTCTCGTACAAGATCACTTTCAAAACAAAATCTCGACAGACTATACCAGAATTCGGAGGTTTGATTTGGAAGGATGCAGTGCACAAAGTGAGAAGTCCAATTGTAGTCACCTGGCTGCCGCCACTGTAAAACAGAGCAGGCAATCCATTTTTAGCTTTATTATCTAGTTATGATTCCACAATAAGTATGTGCATGTGTTTTTCTTTTAAGAGCTCAGTGGCCCTCAAGATTTTATTTCATGGAATGCAGTTTCTTCCTGTTTTTATACAGTGATCTTGTAGCTTTGATTTGCATTAGATATATTAGAAATTAAATAGTATGTTCTTCAATATGCTAAAATTTGATCACGGGAAGTTTTTATTGATATATTTTGTTCAAAGCCTCCTAATTATTTAGTCAAGATGATCCCGAAAAACCTCAGTTTTGTAACATTTTGTTTGATTTTGAAACCTTAAACAAACATTACAAAATTAAGATCATGAGAGCACCCACAACTACAGATATGAAACGTTGTTTATAGCATGAATAGAATTCATCAAACACCTTTTTTTTTTTTTTTTTTGGAAAGCTGACATCATTGTGGATCAGGGTTTGTCGGGACTTGATAATATTATACTCTTCAAGCATGGACAAACTTCCGTTTAAAAGGAGGGTCTCCCCATATTTTACGGTTTAATGGGTAAATGTGTACATATATGTTTGAACCAAGGGCGAATCCAGGATCTTATAATAGGGTGGACTAAACAAAAATTAAGCTAACATTAACTATGGATGAAAGTTTTCTTAATTTATTGTTTTTCTTGATTATGGATAAATCGTAACCTACGATAGTAATTAGATCATTAAGAAATGAAAAATATATATATATATTTATTATTTAAATTTAACATGATTTGTTTTAATTAGGATAGTTTGGTAAATAAAATTATAAAATAAGGTTATTTTCATAAAAGAGTATAAATTTTGTAATAATATCACACTTTTTTTTTTTCCAATAATGAAGGTTTTCGGTGGAAATTTCATAAATTTGTGTGCCAACGACAAACTTCTTTGTTAAACATTTAAACTTTATTGAATTTTTCTTTCTAACAAATGTGAAATGTTTGAAATTCCGTAGACAATTTGTCGTCCATACAGAACATGAGGGCTAGTTTAAATATGAGTTAAAATGCTTAAACGTAAAGGAAAAGAATATAAAAACTAAATAAATAATAATATTTATATGTTCAATAGATGGTATTTTATTAAATATAGAAAATAAATATATTTATATAGGGGTTTAATAGTCTTTTTTTCAATACTTTGAATCGCGTTGACACTCTAAGGGGCTGTTTGCTTTTTTGTCTAAAGTCTTATAAGACCTTAATTTATTAGATATATGGATAAGTCTTAAAAATTAAGATATTATGATATGTTTGTTTTTTTCATTTTAGATGACTTATTACAAATATAAAATTGATTAGGTTGTGTTAGGGTTTCTTCAAAATTGGGAATTTTTGGAAAATTGATTTTTAGTATTTTATTATGTGCGGATAAAATCATAAATGTATGAATTGTTATAAGATATTTTTGAAAATTTATTAAAAAACTCTACTGTATCACTTTTTGAATAAGATAAAAGTCAAAAAATTTTACTTTTTCTAAAAGACATATATATCTTAAAATAAGATATAAGTTGAAAAAACAAACAAACTGATTTATCTTAATTTAAGATATAAGAGGTAATAAGTCTTATTGGGAAAAAAACAAACAGCCCCTAACACTTTGAACCGTGTTATTATATTGAATCAAATCGAATTAAATACCATAGATATGGTTTAGGGTAGCGGTTTTCGTGACTTTTATATTTAATGAATTTTTACATTTTTTTAAAAATCTTTTTATAGAAAAATATATATATGAAACCTGTTATTTTTTTTTATTTTTTTTTATTTTTTTTTAAGTGTTCTACTATAAGCTCATACTTTTAACCTATAATTCAAAAAATTAAAAATCTAAAAGAAAAGAATGTGCAATACGCGTGTTAATTTTATGGTCTCTTTTTCAAAAGCTATATATATATTTAATTGAAAGTAAAAAATATAATATATATTTTTTGCAAAAGGCATGTTTATTTTGGGTTTCTTTTTCAAAAAATATTTATATTTAATTGAAAAAACAATTAAAAATTAAATAAGAAATATTTATTTTGGGTTCATTGTCTGTGTCACAATGTGTTGGTAAGATTAAGGAAAATAGTTTTTTTTTTTTCCTTAAAAAACAATTATATAAATCTAAAAATTAAATAAATAAAAAAAAAATTAAATAAATCATCATATTTATTTGTTAAAATCCCAAAATATGATATTTTGTTGGAGTGAAAATTCTTGCCGACTCATTTGACAGTTGACACCTCTACAATCTCTCGAATGGGGATATAGACAATACACCATAGTCCAATCTTTATTGGCCCATTGAATTGGCCTAGGCATTTTGCATCTCTGGCTCCAACTCGATCGATTTTGTTGTATTTTTCATTTTTAATTTTTTTATTATCAATTGACAAACCTGATTTGTCCCGATTTCCATCATTTGTCCTGATTTTCTACGATTTTCCTTTAGTTTCCATGATTTACTTCCATGATATGCCATGACTTTCCATGATGCTATGACTTTCCATGATATGCAATGACTTTCCATGATGCTACCATGACTTTCCATGATGCTATGACTTTCCCTGATATGTCATGACTTTCCCTGATGCTATGACTTTCCACGATGCTATGACTTTCCTTGATCTGTTATGATTTTCCATGATGCTATGACTTTCCTTGATCTGCCATGACTTTCTATGATGCTATGATTTTCCATGAACCGGAACTTTCCATGATGCTACCATGCCTTTCCATGAAGCTATGATTTTCCTTGATATGCCATGACTTTCCATGATCATATGATTTTTCATGATATGCCATGATACTTTCATGATTTTATGACCTTCCATGTTGCTACAATAACTTTCCATGATGTTATGTCTTTCCATGATCTGCCATGACTTTTCATGATACTTTCCATGATTTTCATGACAATCTTGACTGATTGAATTTATGTAGTCGAAGCAATAATCAATTTCAACCATTGAGAAAAACATACACAGTAATTAATTTTCATTGAATTTATAACAACTACATGAAAAAAAAAAGACATCAACCACTGTATAAATAATCAAAGGCTTTTTTCACATGGGTGACTGTTGAGGTACCAAATCTCCGACACATCTCCAGCAAAACTCAATAATATCTATCAAGTGGGAAATGGGAATATTTACGAAAAAATCCAGGACTGTGGAAGGGTGACTAATTTCCAAATTCCACTGGTAGACATATCAAAAGCTTCTTGTTGAAATTGTGAGCATGTACTAGATTCACCCAGTGAAAATCTCCAACACTTCATGAACCCCCCCAAAAAAAAGCCACATGCATGCCATACCCCATCTTCATCAATAAATACCAATCAATTAAACATGCTAATATTTATAGTATAAATAATGGTGAGGGACGACATAATCCATATATCACTCACTTTTCCATCGAGAAAAAAAAATGACTAAGATGTGCTTATGTAATCTTGTCTTTTCTTTTCTTTTCTTTTTATTCCATTTTATTAATATTTTCAAGAAGATAAATTTAAGCTTAACGGAAAGTCATCAATTATTTAAGAATGATTAAATATCAAAATTTTCCATTTGTGTAAGCAATCCATAATTTGAACAAATGTCTTTTAAGTGTCAAATGGGCCGCACGGCCTGAGCTCGACCACAACCTAACACTCAAATTGAGGGCCAAGCCCATGTCTAAGCCCTTATATTTCGGTCGATCGGGTTTGACTATCAAGATTTAAAAGTTCGAAAGGCCAAGCTCGTGGCCATGGTTGGGCTTAAAGAATTAAAAATAAATAAATAAATAAGAGTGATGGTATTTTCACCCTTTTAAAATTGTATGCACACCTCAAATTTATATATTTTTGAAATTTCAATATAACTCTTAAATTATATAATTAATATTTTAATTATAAAAAAAAAACATAATTATTTTATAACTATTTTACTGTCTTTAACTGTTAATTAACTAAAAAAAAATTTTAAAAAGGGGAAAAATCAATAAAGAAAAACAAAATCCAAATTAAAAAGTGCAGAACTCAATAGCCTTCTTCCAAACCCAAAAAAAGCGGCCTCCTCCATTAAAAAGTAAGGAGATCAAATGCTGGTTCTTCCCAAAAACAAAGGAAAAAGAAATCTCATATCGTTTTCTTTTAAATATCATATCTAATAATGATTTTAGCAACCTTTTTTGTGCAATAATCGTGATATGTCTACCCTTTTATTGCTATAAGTTTATTAGGTTTCTTAGTGCTATAATTTTAATTATATATATTAAATAAGTATACTTTATTTATTTAAATAGTTATTTTAAAATTAAAAGAAAGGGCATATTTGTAATGTGTGGGGTGTTCTTATAAAATTTCATTTTTTGATGGGGTGTAAATACAAAAAGGGGTGTACAAACAATTTTTGAGGTGGTACAAATATCTTAACTCTAATAATAATCATAATAAATACAGGATTTAGCTATGGAAACCGTATAGTTGCTATGCAGTTATATGAAAGAAAATTGATTTCTTTTTTAGTTTCACAAGCTAAGGCTCAATGAAAGCAGACAATCCGCTTCGGATTGGGCTTTTGGGTCTCAAAATATTTAAGGTTCAGCCCATACCGGACATCAAATTAAATTGGGCTATAAAATTACGGTCAAACTTGGCCCATTTGACACATCTACAGGTTTTTTTTTTTTTTTTTAATATAACCTTTACAGTCTACAGTGTTTTTGAGCAATGCTTTGTTAATCAAATAGATAGCATCTCCTCAGGAAAAAAGGATTATTTATTTAATTTTTTTTATTTGTTTTAAATATATATTCTCTCGAACGGGCTATAGGCAGCCTATATCCTATAGTGTACATTATTGTCCAGTGGGCTTGCCATAGTCCAATATTTACTGGCCCATTGAATTGGCCTACGCATTTGCATCTCTGGCTTGAGCTCGAGGTAGGTTGTTAGATTTTTATTTATTTTTTATTTGGAAAAGGAGCAATAATCAATTTCATCCATTTAGAAAACATACACAGTAATTAATTTTCTTTGAATTTATAACTAGGTACATGAAAATGACATCATAAATTCATTTGTCATTATTGTGTATAACAACATCAACATTACTGAAAAGAAAAAAGATCGGTCCAATAAAAGTTTCTTAACTACATATCCATTCAAGGCACATCTTTGTAGATCACCTAGAAATGTCGGATCAAGTGATATGATATGCAACAACCATTTTATCACAACATTATAGTTGTATCATCATTTATTTATTTTACTTGATTTGTGATAAACAACTTAAAATAATGTCAACATTATTTTAGGATTTCTTTTACAAAAACTATAAATATTTAATTGAAAATAATAATTGAACAGTCTAAACCGAGTCTGTGACGATAGAGATAAGATTTTGAAAAAATACAAGTTTTTCTTGAAAAGACAACTATATATATTTAATTAAAAAGTAAAAAATGTATATACTAAACACTTAAACTTATTGAAATGTTTAAATTTAGATCTCACTTAGCAGAAAGTCACATTTATTTAAGGATGATTAAATATCAAAATTTCAATTTGTGTAGCTGTAAATGAAGCTGAATATCTTATTGTCTATTATTGTCCAATATCTCTAGAACAATTATACAGTACATTATTTGTCCATTGGGCTTGCCATAGTCCAATCTTTATTGATCCATTTAATTGGCCCAGGGCATCTCTGGCTCCAAATCGATCAAATTTGTTGGATTTTTAATTTTTAATTTTTTGATTATCATTTTGTTAGATCTTGACTGATTGAATTAATTTAGTCCAATCAATAATCCATTTCAATCATTGAGAAACTAATTACATGAAAATGACAACACAAATTCTTTTTTTAATTTTTATGTATAACATTATAACAACATCAACATTACAGAAAAGAAAACATATCGGTCCGATAAAAGTTTCTCAACTACGTATCCATCCAATCACCAAGAAATTAAATGTCGGACGTCACATAACCTATTGCAAAGTTTCCATCACGACTATAAATCAATTGATACGTAACAACCATATTATCGGTTTATCACCCCATTATACTTGTATCTATCACTTATGATGAACAACTTTTTTGCTTGAGTTGATTTTATGATAAACAGCTTATAATGTCTAACATTACTCTTATATTTGTAATATGTAAGTTAATTTTTTGATTTCTATTTCAAAAGCTATATATATTTAATTGAAAAAAAAAAAAAAAAAAAAACTTAAGAACCTATTGAGTCTGTGACAGTATGATAAGATTTTGAAAAATGGTAAGTTTATCTTGAAAAGACAACTATATATATTTATTTTTTAAAAAATAGAAATATATATGCTAAACATTTAAACTTTATAGAAATTTTATTTATATCAAACATTAAATGTTTGAATTAAATCTTATCATCCTTATATGAACTGTTCTTAATTTTACCAAAAAAAACCAGAAACTCTCCTACAATATTACTTTCAGATCAAAATCTGGATAGACAATACATTAATTTGGAGGTTTGATTTGGAAGGATGCAATGCACAAAGTGACAAGTCCAATTGTCATCACTCATCACCTGGCTGCCACCAGAAAAATCTCTGCAGATTTTATCTCATTGGAATACAGTTTCTTCATGTTTTTAACAGCGATCTTGTAGCTTTAATTTGCACCAGATTAGAAATTAAATAGTATTATATATATAAGACAACCATATTATACTTCTATCATATTAAATAGTACAGTCAACTAATCAAGTGATATGTAATAACCATGTTATCACCCCATTATACTTGTATCATCACTTGTGATGAACAACTTTTTTTTATGAGTTGATTTGTGATAAACAACTTGAAATGTCCAACATTACTCATAATTTGTAATATGTATGTTAGTTTTACGATGTGTTTTTTCAAAAGATATATATGTTTAACTGAAAAAAAATAACTAATCAGGTTAAAATGAGTCTGTGACAATACGGATAAGATTTTGGAAAAGGTAAGTTTATCTTGAAAAGACAACTATATATATTTATTTAAATATATATATATATATACTAAGCATTTAAACTTGATTGAAATTTTATTAATATCAGTACGTTAAATGATTGAAATGTTATCATTCTTATAAAATATGTAGTCTCCATATATACATAACGGGTAGTTTAAATATGATCAGTTAAATGCTTTAAAAGATAAGAATAAGAACCTGATATTTGTAAGAGAAAAATCCTCACCAACCCAAGCTGTGCAATCGTTCTGGAATATATAGCTGCTGAAGATACTAGACATGAATTTTTCTGGTGTGAAAAAGTGTTTTGGTGTTTGATTTATGGCCTTAAGAGGTTTGTTTGCTGATGATTTGATTCGATGCCTGAGATTTTGCTTCCGTTTATGTCCGTTTATGGTGTCTGTGCAATGATAGGAATGCTTTTTTACGCAATGCAAAAGTCAGGTGGCGAAAGAAACACCACCTATATCAACAAGAAGTCACCAATCTCAGGCACAAAGGAACAAGAGGCCACTCGATCGTGGAAGAATTACACCTTCGGCAATATATACTTAATTGAAAAAACCCTAGACTTATTGAACAGAATGATTCAATTTAAAAAACAGAAAAAAAGATTTTACATTATGCAAGTTAATTTTAGGATTTCTTTTTCAAAAGATATATAGACGGGATGAACAGCCTAAACTAGGTTTATGTGATAGTGTTGGTAAAAACAAGGATTTCTTTTTTTAATATATATATATATATAAATTATCAGGTCAGGTATACTTAACCGTTTTATCATACGGTTTCATTAATTCTCTCTACCGAGAAATAATGTAATTTTTTTTTTACCGAAAATTAGTGAAACCCACGATAATATCATTAGGTATATATAACCTGATAACTGCTATATATATAATTGAAATAAATAGACAGATGGAACAAACTCAATCTAATTCAAAAATTTCATGATTTCTTTGACCGACATTGAAACTCAAGACCCAATACTTTGAATTCATATGCACGCAGTATCTGACTCCAATGCAGCTAATAATTTTAGGAAAGCAAATTTTACAGATTAAATTTAAGCTTACAAGAAAGTCACTATAATTTAAGAATTAATCAATATCAAAATTCTTAATTTCAATTTGTGTAAGCAATCATCAATCAATAATGCAAAACAATATCTAATACTCTAATTAGAGTGTCAAATGGGCCGGGCGGCCTAATCTTAACCCGCGCCCAACCCGACTCATTTAATACCTCTACAAATGGCTGTGCCCAAGTCCAATCCTCATTGGCCCATTGAATTGGAGGCATTTTCATCTCAAACTCGATACAGTTTGTTAGAATTAATTGAAAAAAAAAAAAAAAAAAAAACGCCTCAAACTCAATTAAATCAAGGAATCTGATCAAAAGTTTTTTTTTTTTTTTTTTTTTTTTTTTTTTTTTTTTTTTTTTTTTTTTTTTTTTTTTTTTTTTTTTTTTTTTTTTTTTTTTTTTTTTTAGGGACCTGACAAAATCAAACAATACATGTATAGGCCTGGATATTTACTCCTACAAACTGGGAGAAAATTCTCTTGATATAGTTGTTTTTTTTTTTTAGGGACCTGACAAAATCAAACAATACATGTATAGGTCTGGATATTTACTCCTACAAACTGGGAGAAAATTCTCTTGATATAGTTGAAAATGCGTATAGTGGGATTCGAACCCCCCACCACCAATGTGAAAGGAATATGCACTATCTCAAATATCATAGATGAAGATATTGAGATGAATGTGTCACCGTATGACCGAGAGATGATAATGGCGTGATTAAAATGTATTGGTTGGGCGTGACAACTTATCTCTTTAACTAGAGGTATATAAGCATCTCTCATGTGGCAGAATATAAAGTTGTCTTGAAAAAACAACTATTTGAATTTAATTGAAAAAAAAAAAATAGTCTGCTTTGAAAAAAAAAAAAATGAACTATGTGAATTGGGTCTATGACATAAGGTAATTTTTTCTTGAAAATACACTATTGATGTTTAATTGGAAAAAAAAAAATCGTATGAATTGGGTCTCTGATAGTGTAGGTAGGATTTTGAAAAAACGGTAAGTTTTTCATGAAGATACAACTATATATATATATATATTAAATTGAAAAGAAAAAAAAATGAATTGGGTATGTGACAGAAGATAAGGTTATCTTGAAAAAACAAATATCTATATTAAATAGAAAAAAAAGAAAAAAAGAAATGGGTATGTGGTATAGAAGGTAGGGTTGGCTTAAAAACACAACTATCTATATTTAATTGAATTGAGTCTTTGACAGTGTGAGTAAGATTTTGGAAAAAGGGTAAATTTTTCTTGAAAATACAACTATATATATTTACTTGAAAAAAAAAAAATGAATTGGGTCTAGCAAAAGGTTATATTGTCTGGAAAAACAACTATCTATATTTAATTAAAAACAAATTAATGGTCTGATTTGAAAAAAAAAAAAAAAAAAAAAAAAACCCTTTGTGAATTGGATCTGTGGTAGAAGGTAAGTTTGTCTTAAAAAGACAACTATCTATTTTTAATTGAATAAAATAAATTGAATTGGGTACATGTCAGAAGGTAGGGTTCTTTTGAAAAAAACAACTATCTATGTTTAATTGAAAAAAAAGAAGAAAAAAAAAAGTTGAACTGCTTGAATTGGGTTTATGGCAGAAGGTATGGTTGTCTTGAAAAATTAACTATCAATATTTTATTGAAAAAAAAAGGTAATAGTCTAATTTGAGTAGGAAAAAAAAAAAAAAAAAAAACTAAACTATATGAATTGGGTCTATGATAGAAAGTGAGACCGTCTTGAAAAAACAACTATCTATATTTCATTGAAAACAAATTAATAATTTTATTTGAAAATTAATAGTAAAAGGTGTAAATTAGGTATGTGGAGAAGGTAAGTTTGTCTTGAAAAGACAATTAAATTGAATTGGGTATGTGACAGAATGTAAGGTTGTCTTGAAAAAACAACTATTTATATTTAATTGAAATAAAAAAAATAGAACCACTTAAATTGGGTATGTGATAGAAGGTAGGGTTGTCTTGAAAAAACAATTATCTATATTTAATTGAAAAAAAAAAAAAAAAAGAGTCTAATTTGAAGGAAAAAAAGCAAGCGAATTGGTTCTCTGACAAAAGGTAAGTTTTTCTTAAAAAAACAACTATCTTTATTTAATTGAAAAAAATATATATTAATAGTATGAACTGAGTCTTGACGGTGTGGTTAAAATTTTTAAAAAAGGTAAGTTTTTCTAAGAAAAATACAGCAATATATATTTAATTGAAAAAAAATAATTGAATTGGGTTTGTGACACGAGGTAAGGTTGTCTTGGATGAACAACTATCTATATTTAATTAAAAAGAAATTAATAATTAGATTTGAAAAAAAAAAAAAAAAAAAACTTAATTAAATAGTGTAAATTGGGTCCTATGGTAAAAAGTAAGTTTGTTTTAAAAAGACAACTATCTATCTTTAATTGAAATATAATAAATTGAATTGGGTCAGAAAGTGGGTTGTCTTGAAAAAACAATTATCTATATTTAATTGGAAACAAAATATTGAACTGTTTGAATTGGGTGCTTGACAAAAAGTGAGTTTTTCTTGAAATACAAATGTTTCTATTTAACTGAAAAAAAAATATATAGTATGAATTGGTCTCTGATAGTGTGGTTAAGATGTTGGAAAAAAAAAGTTTTTTTTTCGAAAATACAACTATTTAATTTTAAAAAAAAATGCGAATTGGGTATGTTGCAGAAGGCAATGTAGTATTGAAAAAACTACTATCTATATTTAATTAAAAACAAATTAATAGTCTAATTTGAAAAAAATAATAATGAAGAAGTGTGAATTGAGTATGTGGCAAAATGTAAGTTTTTCTTGAAAAGACAATTGTCTATTTTAATTGAAAAAAATAAATTGATTTTGATATGTGGTATTGTCGCGCAGAATGTAAAGTTGTCTTGAAAAAACAATTATCTATATTCAATTGGAAAAAAAAAAAACACACTTAAATTGGGTCTACTATACAAGGTAGGATTGTCTTGAAAAGACAACTATCTATATTGAGTAATGCTACATTGTCCAAATTTGGTGTCTAAATGATGTGGTAACACTGTAGACCATTCATTTAAATTGTACGCAACATCCATTCATTTAAATTGTATTAGATTTGGATGATTTACAGATGAACTTAATTTCAATACCACACCAGCATTCCTCTGATCGAACCACCTTCTAAATTTATAGATGATCTAAATTTCCTTTCTGGAAAAATGCCTAACACAGTCTCTCCATAAGCTTGCTCCCATCCCATTACATGGTTACACCAGATAAAGGCATGAGAGTGAAAAGCAACAGGTTTCCGAATTACAAAATTAATATTTAAAATTAGATCAAATAATATTTAAAAAGATCATAAATAGATTAAAAAATAATTGATTAATTAAAAAAATATAAAGACAACAGATAGGAGTCACAAGAGTCAAGAAGTCCTAAGAAGCTACCATTTTCATTAAAATTTTGAGCCAACAACAAAACATTTAAACTTTATTGAATTTTTATTTTTTTAACAAAAGTTGAATGTTTAAATTATGCCATCCTTATATAGATACATGTATTCCATACGTGATGAGAATTGAAGTTTAAATAGAGTTAAATACTTTCAACATTATAGAATAAGAATCTAAAAATTAAATAAACCATCCCAACTCTCAAAAACATTTATGGTCCGGCCCGGGCCCGAGCCCGAGACCGAGCCCATTCAATTGGTCTACGCATTTGCATCTTTGGGTCGAACTAGATCCAGTTTGTTAGAATTTGTTTTATTTATTTATTTTTATTATCAGTTTGTTAGATATTGACCGATTAAATTCATGTAGTCCAAGCAATTTTAATTTGAATCGTTGAGAAAATATAATCAAAGATTATTTTTCATTGAATTTATAACTTATACATGAAAATGATGACATCAAAGATTCTTTTTCCAATTCTGTGTATAAGAAACATCAATGTATATATATATATATATATATGAAAAGGAAACACGTTGGTCCAATAAAAGTTTCTTAACTACGTATCCATCCATGGTACATCATTTTAGCCGTCAAGAAATTTCAGACGTCACAAAACTCATTCCAAAGATTTCATTACGATTGTATATTAAGTGATATGTAACAACCATATTATCACAGCATTAACTATAGTAGTCTCCATACATGATGGGTAGATTAAATATGAGTTGATGCTTTAAAAGTCAAGAACAAGAACCTGATCTTTGTAAAAGAAAAATCCTCACCAGCCCAAGCTGTGCAATCGTTGTTGTATATATAGCTGTTGAAGATACTAGTCAGTAGTCATGCATTGTTCAGGTTGTGAAAAGGCAAAAGCTATCTGGTCCGGCCAGAACAGTGTTTTGGGGACTGATTTCTGGCCTTGAAGAGGTTTGCTTGCTTATGATTTGATTAAATTTGAAGATTTTGCTTTCATTTGTGTTCTTTTATGGTGTTTGTGGAATCAAAGGAATGCATTTTTACACAATTCAAAAGTCATGGGGCTAATGAGGTGATGATTTGAGTGGCTGCAGAGTAACAAAAGAGAAAGAAACACCACCTAAATCGGTAGAAGATCATTCTCAACAATAAGCTCACCAATCTCAGGCACAAAAAAGCCCACTCGAGGTAGAGAAATAAAGCTTTCGGGAATATATATTTAATTGAAAAAACTGTCACCAACGTCGGGCCTCCGGTCTCAAACTACCGTGTCGTGGTGTCACCCTTCAAAGGTTGCACCGTGACAGTGGAGCTAACAGTTCTTAATTTCACCAGAAACCCTCCTACAAGATTACTTTCAGAACAAAATCTCGATAGACAATACCGGAATTTGGAGGTTTGATTTGGAAGGATGCAATGCACAACGTGTCAAAGTGACAAGTCCAATTGTCATCACCTGGCTGCCACCAGAAACACAACAGTCTCTGCTGATTTTATCTCATTGGAATGCAATTTCTTCATGTTTTGAACAGCGATCATGTAGATTTAATTTGCATAATATTAGAAATCAAATAGTATTACATATATATAAGACAACCATATTATACTTGTATCATATTAAATAGTACAATCAAGTGAAGTAACAACCATATATCACCTCATTATACTTGTATGATGAACAACTTTTTTTTTTTTTGAGTTGATTTGTGATAAACAACTTGAAATGTCTAACAAGATTACCCATATTTTGTAATATGTATGTTAATTTTATGATTTTTTTTTCTTTCCAAAAGCTATATATATCTAATTGAAAAAAAATAACTAAACGGCCTAAACTGAGTCTTTGACGGTGTATATAAGATTTTGACAAAGGTAAGTTTTTCTTGAAAAGACAACTATATATATATATATATATATATTTTTTTTTGGTACAGAGGAGGGCGATCAGCCTGAGAGAAAAACTAGACAGGAGGGGGAAAAGGACAGGCTCTGGACAAGGCATAACCTTTCCAGTCGTCCTGAAAAATCAACCAAATATCCGGCGGAGGAGCTTCAAAAATCTGGAGATCGGGCTCCATACCATACCCCAAACGAGCCATACCATCAGCCACTCTGTTCCCTTCCTTGTACACATGAGAAATCAAACAACGCCAATCCAAATTGATAAGAGCCGAGCAACCACTAGCAATGCTAAACAGGGGGTGGTTAACAGGAATATCTTTGGCAAGCAGCTGCACCATACATAAAGAATCGGTCTCCACAAGGACATTTTGATAGCCAGAACTCCACGCCAGCGTGAGGCCTTCAAATAAACCCCACAACTCAGCTTCTAATGCAGTCCCTCTTCCCTTATGTAACACAAACCCAGTCAACCAATTCTTCAGATGGTCCCTCAAGACCCCACCAGACGTAATCACACCCAAATTATTATCACAGCTGCCATCCACATTAAGCTTCACCCAACCTTCAGGGGGAGGAGACCAAGAAATCGAGAGGAGAGAAACCTGATTACCATTTCCAACCGAAATAGTACCCAACCAATCCAAACAAAACTGCATAATAAGAAGATGAGGGAGCCTTGGAGTAACGAACTCAGAATCAAACACCAACCTACACCTCCATTTCCAAATAAACCAGATCGCAATAGCAAAAATAAGCCAACAAGGGATGTTACCATACACCAAGCTATCATTAGTTAAGTTCAACCGCATCCACTCAATAGGATCACTAGAATAGAACTCAGAGGAATTAACATCTTTCAAGATACTATCCCACACCATCGCAGAATATCTGCAACCTCTCAAAAGATGATCAGTGTCCTCAATGGCAACTTCACATCTAGGACAGAAGCCATCAGAATCCATACCACGAGCAGCTCTTTGGCTATTAGTAAGAATTTTTCCATGCAGCACAAGCTAGAGAAAATGCTGGACACTAGGAGGGAGACGGAGCTTCCAGATGAACTTCCAATTCCACACAACATTGCGTTTAGTATTCACACACCCGTCATAGGCAGACTTGACAGAAAAATCTCCGTTCTTTGACCACCCCCAAATAGCTCTATCACTGCCACTAGAGGTCCTACCAGCATGAATACTAGCGATTCTATGGACAATGTTCCAAGGGAGAACCGCAGCAAGCTGGTAAATAAGCCACTGACCATCCACCAGAAAATCACTAACAACCTGGCTTAGCATACCCACAAAAAGATCCACAAGAGCATGATCCTGAAGAATACCTATATCAGGAACCCAATCATCAACCCAAAACCTAATCTGCTCACCAGAACCAACTCTCAACCGCATACCTTTATTAATCAGTTCAGCACCAGAAGCAATAGCTCTCCAAGTACTGGAACAGACCACCCCTTTACATAACTCAGGGTCAGAAAGCGATTTAGTATTCAGGTACTTATGCTTGAGGATTTTGCACCAAATGCCACTGTCATCCTGAGAGACCCGCCAGGCTGCTTTGGCAAGGAGGGCCTGGTTCATATCCTTCATGGTCTTAATACCCAAACCACCACTCCATTTAGGGAGACAAACAGAGTTCCACTTAATAAGATGAACATGCTTCTTATCCTTAGAATGACCCCATATTTATTAAAACAAAATGTATATAAAAACTTATCTGGTCGATAATAGTATTTTGGTGTCTTTCTAGTCTTAAAGAGGCTTGCTTTCTTATGATTTGATTAAATGGCTTTTTTCTAAGGTCAAATTTGACGATTTTGCTTTCATTTTTGTCCTTTTTATGGTGTTTGTAGAATGAAAGGAATGCTTTTTTGACGATTTGGGTGGCAGAATTTACTGCAGATCAGTAACAAAAGAAAAGGAAACACCAACTTAATCGGTAGATTAAGAACATCCTCAATAAGAAGCTCACCAATCTCAGGCACAAAAGAGCCCACTCACTCAATGTAGAGGCATAAAGCTATTCGGCAATATATATTTAATTGAAAAAAAAATATATCTAAACAGGTTGAACAGACTCAATCCAATTTAAAATAACAAGATTTTACAATGGGCATGCATGTTAATTTTAGGATTTCTTTTTCAAATTAAAATTATATATATATATTATAGACTATTTTATATAATATATTGTTGGTTCAATTCAAAGCAACCGATAACTATTTTAATAATTATTTAGTTAGTAAAGTCCTTAAAAAACTTAATTTTGTAACATTACATTAACCAAATCACAGAAATGTTACAAAACTAAATCGTCTGTTTTTCCATGGTTAAAGTATTTTTTTTTTTTTTTTTTAATTTGTCGAAACCTTTTATTATTAAAAAGAAAAAAAAAAGCCATGGTTAAAGTATAACATGCAAGGTTTAAAAAAATAAAAAATAAAAAATAATTAATTAACCTGAGCAGTGCTTTTTTTTTTTTTTTTCGAAATTAACTTGAGCAGTGCTTTGTGGCATCTCTGGAACGGACTATACAGTGCATTATTGTCCAGTGGGCTTCCCATAGTCCAATCTTTATTGGCCCATTCAATTGACCCTACGCATTTGCATATCTGGGTCGAACTCGATCAAGTTTGTTAGAATTTGTTTTATTTTTTATTTTTTTTATTTTATTATCAGTTTGTTAGATCTTGACTGATTTAATTCATGTAGTCCAAGCCATAATCAATTTGACCCATTGAGAAAATATAAACAATAATTATTTTACATTGAATTTATACATACTCTACATGAAAATGACGACACAAATTCTTTTTTCATTTTTATGTATAAGATCAACATTAATAAGAAAATAGGTCGGTCCAATAAAAGTTTCTCAACCACGTATCTATCTTGACCGCCAAGAAATATTGGATATCACAAAACTCATTGTAAAGTTTTTATCACGACTATATATTAAGTGATTTGTGACAACCATATCATCATTTGTGATATACAATTTTATTTTCGTTGATTTGTGATAAACATCTTGAAATGTTTAATATAATCCCTTATTTCGTAATAAGCTTATATTTATTTAATTGAAAAAAATATTGAACAGTTTGAAATGAGTTTGTAAACAGTATGAATAAGATTTTGAAAAAGGTAAGGCTTTCTTGAAAAGACAACTATATATATATATTTAAATAAATAAAAAAAGTTAATAATAAGAAGCTAATCTTACTAAATGAATTATCCTCACCAACCCAAGCTGTGCAATGGTTGTGGTATATATAGCTGCTGAAGAATATACTAGTCATGCATTTTTTCTGGTGTGAAAAACGGCCTTAAGAGGCTTGTTTGCTTATGATTTGATTCGATGGCTTTTTTTCTAAGATCAAATTTGACGATTTTGCTTTCATTTGTGTCTTTTTATGGCGTTTGTGGAATGACAGGATTGCTTTTTTACACAATGCAAAGGTGGCGAAAGTAACACCACCTATAACGGTAGACTAAGAACATCTTCAACAGGAAGTCACCAATTTCAGGCACATAAGAGCAAGAGCCCACTCGAGGTGGAGAATAAAACTTTCGGCAATATATACTTAATTGAAAAAAAACATAGACTTATTGAACATAAATACAGAATTAATTCGATTTAAAAAATAAAAGATTTTTTTTATTAAACATGTTAATTTTAGAATATATTGTTTTTCTTCAAAAAATATATATAGATTAACTGAACAGCATGAATTAGGTCCGTGTGACAATGTATATGAGAATAAGGATTTTTGAAAGCTATATAGATTATTAAAAAAAAATAGACAGACTGAACAAATTCAATTCAATTCAAGTAAATAAAAATATAAAATAAAAGATTTTGCAATAGGCTATTTAATTTATGATTTCTTTTATGATATTGAAGCTAAGGACTACTTTGAATTCCAATACACACATAATTTTCAGAAAGAAAATCTTACAGATTAAATTTAAGCTTCAGAAAGTCACTATAATTTAAGAATTATTCGATATTAAATTTTTTATTTTTTTTTGAAAAGTATTCTATATTAAAATTAATTATTTCAATTTGTGTAAGCAATCATCAATCAACAAATAAATCAAACAATTTCTAAAAGAGTATCAAATGGGCCGACCTAGCCCGACTCATTTGACACCTCTACAATGTTCTTGAGACGTGTTCACAAATAGATAAGATCGGGCTATACCCTAGTCCAATCTTTATAGGCCCAGTAAATTGGCCTGGGAATTTGCATCTCTGGCTCAAACTCGATCCACTTTGTTAGATTTAATTGAAAAATAAAACACCTCAAACTCAATTAAATCATTGAATCTGATCAAAAGTTTTTCATATTTTCATATTTATAAAAATGTTATGTTTTTCACTTTTTTGTTGGGCATGCCTCACCTTTTGAACCGAAGCATCTCTATTGTGACAAGGTAAGATTGTCTTTAAAAAAACAATTATCTTTAATAGAAAGATTTGAAAAAGAAAAAATGAAAAAACTGAACTGTTGTATGTGTAAATTTGATGAAAGGACACGTCAACATAGAAACAATAAAGACATAGACACGTCATCCATTGACTCGTCAACAGGAGGAAATCAGTCAAAAGGAGTGCTAGTAGGCATGTTCGCCGATTCAAAGGAAAAGAGTGTTCGCCGCAGCCGTTTACCCAGTGAAGAGGCAAAATGCGCTCGCCAGTCTAAAGGCGTTCGCCAAAGATACACAGCCGGGAAGGGTAATCCAATTCTAAGTATATTTCCACGTCAACGCGGGGGTCAAATCTAGACAAGATTCAAAGATTAAATCCTATTCCACACAAGATACGAATCTCCTTCAAACAAGGAAGAGTCCAAACAGGAAACAAACCCTAAAGAAGTTATTTGCAGATTCCAGACTCCTTACACAACACAAAATAAGGATTCCCCGATCAACACGGCATATAAACCGGAAGCCCTAGAGAGAACCCATATAAATAGAGCCTAAAACCCCATGAAAAAGGGTTGGAGAATATAGAGAGAATAGTCAGGCTATTGTATGAGAATCTTGAGTGTGTAAATCATAACAAAAGTTATAGTGAATTTTCTCGCCCTCAAGGGGCACCGTGGTTTTTTCCCATTCAAGGGTTTTCCACGTAAAACTACTTTGCATGTATTGATTTTTCTTTCTTTGTTTGTTCTTTTTGATTAACGTATTATTGTTGACCGAGTCAATCCAAAAATCGTCGTCAACAATTGGCGCTAGAAGGAGGGGGCTGAATTACTGAGTTTAAAAACTTCCAGGAATCCTTACAAAACAGTCACAGCATGAGCAACGGCAGCGGCAGGGATGAAATCCCCAATAATGAACAGATCCCTCAAGCAGCGACTATATTAGGGGAGGAGACGTTGACAATAGGGGAACAATCTGCAGCAACTCCGGGGACGAGAGTAGCCAACGAAACTCTGCAACACTTTCACACCGCTTTGGTGAACCTGGTCAATGAGGCCAACAAGATAGGACTCACACTTCCCATAGGATTGAGAGCCTCGTCTCCTTATGAACTAACGACTAGCACTCCCGGAAATCATCCCATAGGGAGGGTGCGGTCAGAAATCCACGTCGTAACTCCCGGTACTCGGGCAGAGCCAATTGCGGAGGAAACCCCCCGAGATTCGCCAGAAGCCTTGGGAGAAAGAGGGCGAAAGAAGGGAGAAGATCTGCTGGACGATGATCTTCCAGAAAAACGATATCATGGGCGAACACATATGGGACCTGCCGATGACAGGATTAATAGAACCCGCAGGAGGCGGCGGTCGGTCTCGTTAGAAGACAGGAGTCCCCAGCCGAGAAGAGGGTTGCGATCAAAGAGGGTGCGGCAGCAGAGGTCCGAGAGTACAGATGATTTAGGAGGTAACAGAAGTACAGGTAGCAGGGAAGACGATTATCGAAGGGTGATAGTCAAAAGCAGGCTCGACCAAGAGGGGGAACCAACCGGTCATCGAAGCGTTACCCTTCAACAACTCTCAAAGAAGGTCTCAGCAATGGCTAAGCGGTACAGGCACAATATATCTTCAGATGATGAATCAGACAATCCGTTTGTTGATCATATCGCTCATACCCGGTTCCCCGAAAGATTTAGGATGCCAACCATTGAGCAGTATAAGGAGAATAGGGATCCAAAGGAACATGTCCGCAGATTTTGCAATGTCATGGCCCAGTACGCATCCAATGACGGCCTCTTGTGCCTAACATTCCCACAAACTTTCGGCGACCTCGCCTCTAGATGCTTTGGGCGCCTGCCAGCCAGGAGCATTAGCAATTTCTCCAGTTTCAGCAAGACATTCATAAGGCAATTCATGGGGAGTGTGCAAAGGAGAAAGTCGCTGGCTCATTTGTCGAACCTGAAACAAGAAAGTAACGAGTCACTAAAGAAGTATTTAGCCAGGTTTGGAAAGGAAGTCGCTCAAATAGAAGATGCGAGCGATGTAGCTGTCATAGCAGCCTTCACCAATGGGTTGCAAAGCGGACGTTTGTCTTTTGACCTACGGAGAGACCGACCCAAGACATATGAGGAGATGATGGACATAGCTGGAGATTATGCATTAGCAGAAGAAGAAGAAGTTGCCCAAGGGGGTAGTTACGTCCATGGTCACAAGCCAGACGCAAGGTCAGAAACCAAGGATGAGAGAACAAAGGGTCAGTCTCGCGACCACCAAAAAGAAGAAAAGGGCCGGAGAAGCAAGCCCCAAGAAAGCCGAGGTAGTAACAGAACCAGTAGGTTCCGAGGCAGGTACAGTAATTACACTCCCCTAAATGGCGAGCAGGAGGATATACTGTCTGTAGTAGAGGACAAAGGGCTCGCCAAGTACCCTCGACAACAGTCAACTAATGCCCGAAGAGATACGACGAAATATTGCCGATTTCATAAAGACCATGGGCACGACACCTCTAAGTGCTTTCAATTACGGGATCACATCGAAAGTCTGATCAGAGAAGGACACCTTAAAGATTTCACACTAAAGGGGGACCAAAGCACGGGTCGCCAGGGTAGCCATCGAGGAGGCAGACAGGAAGGAAGAAGCCCGAGGAAAGACAGCCCAAGCGCAGCTATCAATACGATCTTTGGAGGACCTCACACTGGTAGGAGCAATAGAGAAAGGATGTTAGAAGTCAGGGAAGTAATGTATGAAAACAGGGACTTTGAGGTAAACTCTGTGCAGAGAAGTCACAAAAAACCAAGGGAGGGCCATGGCCCGATAACTTTTACGACCGAGGATTCAGAGGGAATTGATGCCAAACCCAATGATGCGATAGTTGTGGGGGTACAAATAGCCCACCGGGATGTCCTCCGAGTGATGATAGACAACGGAAGCTCTGCCGACATTTTGAGCGCTAGAGTGTATGACGAACTTCAGCTAGACAGGAAAGACTTGGAACCATTCCATGTGCCTCTAAAAGGCTTCGGAGGAGCAGAGGTAAGATCTTTGGGAACGGTAAAACTGCCTGTGAGATTTGGGACAGCGCCTTGTCGACGAACCATCCTCCTGGATTTCGTGGTGGTTGATATTCATAACTGGCCATACAATGCTTTACTCGGCTGACCCTTTTTGAACAAGGCGCGGGCAGTCACGTCCACTCATGCGTTAAAAGTAAAGTTCCCAACAGAGTTCGGGATTGGGGAACTTAAAGGGTCACAAGAAATGGCTCGCCGGGCCAATCTGTCAATTTTTAAAGACCGAACTGGAGCAGAAGCCTTAAGCGTGTTTCAACTCGACCAGGAGACGAAGGAGGAGAACCTTGAAACGTTTGAGCTGGACCCGAGAGATGAGACCAATAGAGAAAAAGAAGAACCAACAGAAACTGTCATCCTAGATGAAAAAGAACCTAGTAAGACAGTCAAAGTTGGGGCGAGCATGACGAAGCAGGTCAAAACAGGCGTGGTGAATCTTTTGAGGGAGTACAAGGAGATCTTTGCCTGGGGCCACGAAGATATGCTGGGATCAATGCAAAAGTAACCACCCACCATCTAGCAGTAAGCAAAGACTGCAAGCCGGTAATACAGAAAAGGAGAAGTTTCAACCCGGAGAGAAGTGCAGCAATAAGGGAAGAAATATCCAAGTTGATCGCGGCAGGATCGATCAGAGAAGTCAAATATCCTGAGTGGGTAGCAAACGTTGTGCTAGTAAAGAAGAAAAACAATCAGTGGAGGATGTGCGTAGACTTCACCGATCTCAACAAAGCCTGCCCAAAGGATAGTTTCCCCTTGCCAAGAATTGACCAGCTGGTGGATGCAACAGCCGGGCATGAGCTGTTAAGCTTCATGGATGCGTACTCAGGATACAACCAAATCAAGATGCATGAACCGGATGAAGATAAGACATCATTCACCACGGACCAAGGATTATACTGCTACACTGTCATGCCATTCGGCCTGAAGAACGCTGGAGCAACATATCAGCGGCTTGTCAACAAGATGTTCGCTAACCAAATAGGAAGGAATATGGAAGTGTACGTCGATGACATGTTAACCAAGAGCGTCAAAGCCGAGGGACATATAGACGACTTAAGAGAAACCTTTGATGTGCTAGCCAAGTTCGGGATGAAGCTGAACCCCTCAAAGTGCGTGTTCGGCGTGCCATCTGGTAAGTTTCTCGGGTATCAGGTACATCAAAGAGGAATAGAAGTGAACCCTGACAAGATCAAGGCACTAGCCAACGTGGTTTCCCCAAAGAACTTGAAGGATGTCCAGAAACTTACAGGATGCCTGGCATCGCTGAACAGGTTCATCGCAAAGTCGACAGACCGGTGCTTACCCTTCTTCAAAGCGCTCAAGAAGGGCAAAGGGATAGAATGGAACAAGGACTGCGAACAGGCCTTTGTCGCTTTGAAGGAATACCTCGGCCGAGCACCATTGCTGTCAAAACCCATCACAGGGGAAGTGCTGTACATGTACCTGTCAGTCACAGAAGCGGCCACCAGTTCCGTATTAATAAGACATGAGAATGGGATACAGAAGCCGGTGTACTACACAAGCAAAGCATTACTACCAGCTGAAACGAGATATTCATCAGCTGAAAAAATGGCGCTCGCACTAGTAACAGCAGTGAGGAAGCTGAGGCCATACTTCCAAGCACACAAGGTAGGAGTATACACCAACTGTCCATTGAGAATGATATTGCAAAAACCAGAGGTGTCGGGCAGACTTACAAAATGGGCCATTGAGCTAAGCGAATTCGACATAGAATTTATCCCAAGAACAGCAATCAAAGGCCAAGCAGTAGCAGACTTTGTAGCAGAATTTACCGAGCCAGGCACTGAAGTGGCGAAGATGATGATAGATCAAGCAAGAAAGGACTTTCGCTGGAAACTTTGGGTCGACGGCTCATCAAACACGCATGGCAGCGGGGCAGGGATAGTGGTCACCACCCCGGAAGGAGATTCTGTAGAATGTGCCTTGCGGTTTGACTTCAAAGCCACTAACAACCAAGCCGAGTACGAAGCGCTGATAGCAGGACTGAAAGTATGTACGGCCTTAGGGGCTGACGAGATTGAGGTGTTTAGCGACTCTCAAGTCATCGTCAACCAAGTGCTCGATGAATACCAAGCAAGGGATGACAACATGGTTGCCTACCTCAGACTAGCAAAGGAACTGTTGAGGCGATTCAAAGAATATAGGATTGTGCAGATCCCAAGAGAAAAAAACGAACAGGCAGACGTTTTGGCCAAGCTGGCGTCTGCCACGATCAATATCTGGCCTCGAACAATCCCTATGGCACATCTGCTTCGACCCAGCACAGCCGAGCAGATCGAAGTAGGGGTCATCATGGAGGTATCAACCAACTGGATGACCCCAATCAGAGAGTACCTGATCAATGGCACCCTCCCAAGTGACTTGCTAGAAGCCAAGCGGCTGAGATACAGAGCAACAAGATATTCGGTCCTCAACGGTGAATTGTATAGGAGAGGATTCTCGAGAACATTGCAAAGATGTGTCGGGCCTGAAGAGGCAGAAGGAATCCTAAAAGGCAAACACAGCGGAAGCTGTGGGAATCACGCTGGAAGCATTAGCTTGGCCCATAAAGCACTAAGACAAGGATTCTACTGGCCGACCATGTTCGCCGATGCAAAAAGAATAGAGACCAGATGTGAAGCATGTCAAAAGATCGCGAACAACATTCGCCAGCCACCTGAGCGCTTGCAGAGCATCACCTCCCCCTGGCCGTTCGCCATGTGGGGAATTGATTTGATCGGCCCAATGCCCACAGCGCCAGGTGGGGCGAAACATGCCATCGTAGCAGTGGATTATTTCACCAAATGGGTAGAGGCCGAATCACTGGTACACATCACAGAAGCAAATACAACCAGCTTTGTGAAGAAAAACATTCTATACAGGTTCGGAATACCAAACACCATCATCACTGACAATGGGACACAGTTCGATAACAAGAAATTCAGGGACTTGTGCAAGAAATATGGGATCAACAACTACTATGCTTCCCCGGCTCACCCACAGACAAACGGGCAAACTGAGGCGGTGAATAAAATCATCAAGCATAACCTGAAAGCCAAACTGGCCGTCAAGAAGGGAAACTGGGCAGAGAAGCTACCACAGGTGTTATGGGCATACCGGACAACGGAAAGAAACTCCACTGGGGAAACACCCTACTCCATGGCCTTCGGAACTGAGGCAGTCATTCCAGTTGAAACAGCGTTCTCTTCGCCAAGAACACAGTTATTTCGGCCAGAGCTGAATGTTGACATGCTGAAGTGTGGCTTAGATGAACTAGAGGAAAGAAGGGAACACGCCCGAATAAGGAATGCCGCCTACCAGCAGAGAGCAGCGAGATATTACAACTCACATGTGAAAATCAGAAGATTTGCGCTCGGGGACCTGGTTCTAAAAAGAGTGACGCCCGGAACCAAGGATAGAACTGCAGGATCACTCGCAGACAAGTGGGAGGGACCATATCACATCACAGGTATAGCAGGCCATGGAGCGTATCACATAGCAAAGAGAGGAGTCGGCGAGCTACCCCGACCATGCAATGCTCAGTACCTGAAGATCTACTACCCTTGATGCTCCAGTTTAAAGAAGACCTTTTATTATGCTTTTGTTTCTTTAAATTCCTCTTTTTAAGAAGTTTCTCTTGTTTTATGACATTAGAGTTTACAGGAAATAATCAATAAAGAGTAATTCATTACTAAGAAGCCTACCATCATTGAAATCACAGATCAGCCTTGACGAACAGACCGCCCAAGGTAGAAAATTAAGCTACCTAAGTCCGGCGAACAACCAAGAAAACCGGGAGAATACCCCGTATTACAGCAGGCTTAAGGCAAAGATGCCACAAAGTAGCCTGAGCTAGAGAAAAATGTCACATAAAAAGGCAGTCGCCATTAATAAAGGCATAAAACCCCCAAAAGAAACTGTACAAGGCGTTCAGCTAACAGTGTTCGGGAAGATCCCTGAAAACTAAAAACGCTGGGGGTAAAGCGAAACTAGCATTCAAAAAAAAAACAGTGAGCAAAAGCGGGAGACATCCCAACAGTTTGCTCGCATAAAACCTGGTGTATGGTCGGACACGTCCTGACAAACACTTGGTAAAAAACAAAAAACTAGCAATTATAAAGCTAAGTGATAAAAAGGCTGTAGAGCTTGAGTCAAAAACTCAGCAAGGGCAGCTGAACATAAACACATAGCATTAAATAAACGGCGAACAGAAAAGAAACGCATCGCAAGAAAAAGTAGTATTTTATTTACTTGTCAAAATATTTACAAAGACAAACAAAAATAAATAATACACGTGATCAAACGCTCGCCGGTGGAAAGCCCCCATCATCATCCTCCTCTTCCTCACTTGCCTCATCCTCTGATGGCCAGACAACATCCTCGTCCCCTTCAGGCATAAAGGATGCGTAGTCCCGACCAGCCACAGGACCCAGGTCAGGTTCAGCACCAGACCCAGTGAGGCTCCCCTTCTGGCCTGAATAGTAAGTGCTACTAGCACGTTTTGTGGGGATCTCCAGGTGCATGGGAAGGGGCTCTACTTGAGTATAACAGCAATGGGCTTTCCACAGCTTCAGCTGACTCTTTATCGAGCATACCGCATCATCCATATGCCTCTGAAGGTTTCGGTCATAACGTCTCAGGGCTTTCTCATTAGAATGGTCTTTTAAAGCGAAAAACCTCTTTGCCTGCCTCATGCCTCTTTCAAACTCACGGAAGAGGAGCGCATCATATGCAGGAGATCTCTTGAAGCGATCGACGGCCTCAACTTCCCAAACGGCCTTCAAGTCCTTCATAAGAAGATCCTGAGTAGCCTGTTGGTGCCGCAGGTCTTCAGACTCGCGTTCAGCCTTCTCATTGGCCTCATTTGCCAGACTCTCTCCTTCCATATGAGCGACCAGGGCATCCTGACTATCGGCGAGCTGCTCCTTTAATTGCTTGATTTGCTCTTCAGCAGCAAGAAGCTTCTCTTCGGCAGCAAGCTGAGCGGCTAAACAACCATCGGCGAGCTCCTGCATTTGAGCAATGTGTTGCGCGTGCGATTCTTCAGCTGATAGTTTCTCAGCCACCGAGCGAGAGATTATTTTTTGCAAGCGTCTGCTATCACTCGAAGCCGCATTCGCTCGCCTATAGGCGCTTGCCATCTCCGACATCATCTGCGTTTAGAGTAAAGTTAAAAAGGGGAGGCAAAGCAGGAGAAAGTAAAAAAGAAGAAACGAGACCAGTAAAATTACCAATGAGTGGCAATTGAAGAAGAATTCCATCTTGTTGTTGCATGATTTTCCCTTCACCTTCTCCCAACCCTCGCCAAAATAGATATCATTATTGATAAAATGATTGAGGAGCTCGGCGGGAGAGAAATCTGACAACGAGACAATTCCCGAGCCTTCACCTTGGTCGGTTGGACCAACAGATGGCCCTCCTTGAGAACCCCCCAAGTCTGTAGCAGGGGCAGAGGATGGACCAGAGACGTCAGCCGGAGCAGTGGTGTCCCTACCCTCGGCAGTAAAAGGAGATGAGGGCCTGGGGGTATCCTCCTGTACAGCGGGATACCTCGCTCTAATATTCGCGGGGGACACCGAAGGACCAACGTTGTCCGGGGCAGGGATCGGTGCAGCTGAAAGGGTAGTAGTCTCTGCACCACCAACTTCCTCTGAACGAGAGGCTGGATCAGCACCCCGAGGGACTGCAGAACCTGACTCACTGACATTGACAGCCTCAGGGCGAACAGGCTCCCCATCCTCCTCCTCGTCAGATGAGACCACAAACTGAACCACCCTCGATGCCCGCTTCAAAGGACGAGTAGCACCCTCGGGGGTAGTCTCTGCATGGCGTTTTCCCCGACCAACCCTTGGGTGAAGGTCATTGGAAGGGTCCTCAGGGGGCTCAGGAACGTTCGCGTCAAAAATCGGAACATCCGTACTCGCTGCAGGAGTCGCAACTTTTTCTTTCCCCTTGCAGCCTAGAGTGCGTGGCGAAGTGTCAATCCGGCTTTCATGGGGCTGAACAACCGCCCCAGAAACAACAGCAATACCTGCACTCGCCGCAGGAACCCCAACCTTCTCCTTGCCTTTAAGGCTAGGAGCTTGAGGAGGCGCATTCCTACCACCAGCTTGGGGTTGCACAACAACATCGGCAACGTCAGGAACGCCACCCGCTCCCACATCCGGGGAGTCGTCACCCTCGGGTGGCGCAACCCCCTCCTTAGGCAAGCCCGCAGCATGCCTTTGACTTGCAGCTTCCGCGTTCTTCACTGCCCGGGCTTGCTCGTCGCAAATGATATCAAACTCGCTCACTAAAAGGTAAAAACATAGTGTTATCCAAGGCAAAAATCAATAAGAAGTTTTAGGAAAAAACAAGCTGGTAAAGAGAAACTTACAGCGACGTCGCCGACCGGACAGACGAGAGAAAACACCAAGAGTGACCATCCTGGCTTCATCGAGGAGTTGCTCCTGACCCCTCTTAATCAAACTGAGCACCGCAGCGTCAGTTACGTTCTTCACCTCATGAGGAGTCAGAGTCGGCGAAGTCTTCGTCCAGGCATCAGGAGACGTAAAGTGTCTCGGTACCTTGCTCGCCCGTAGGTTTCGGCGAGTATCAGCGGGATTATTCCTTCCCCACTCGCCACCCGCGAAGAACCAGCTGTTCTTCCACCTCTTGTTTGAAGTGGGGAAACCCCAAATAAAACCTATCTTCTTCTTGTCACTCGAAACCTCCACTTGTCCTGCGTTGGACACTCCCTCGGGAATCCAACTCTCCACAGCAGTCGACTGGAGATAGAAAGTGCCGCCATGGCCAGATTGCCGCAGGACGTAGAAATGACGGATTTCGCGAGGAGTTGGCGACCGTCGACCCATTATTTTCCACATCACAGCCAGGGCCATCAGAATCCTGTAACTGTTTGGCGAGAGCTGTGCCGGAGCAATTTTAGCGTCAGCCAGAAACCTGGCTATAAACGGCTGAAGGGGTAGAGTCACTCCACAACCGAACATCGACCCGTAGATGGCGACCGCGCCGCTCGGCGGATTCCATGCTGCTCGATCGCCCGAGGGAATAAGGACAACCGAACTCGGAATGTCATATCTTCTCCTATATTTGCTAAGCTCCTGCTCGCCGACTACGTTTACCTCAGTGTCGAAGGAACTGGGACGTTCGGCTGCAAAACACAAAGCGTCTCGCCGATGGTCCTCAACATCTGAGCCCACCACCGTTTGAGAACCAACGAGAGAATCTCTAGGGGCTCTAGGTCCTCGTCGACCACTGCCAGCAGCATTTGGGGTTTTTGCCATATCTGGAGAATCACTGTCAGAAGTCGAAATAAAAACAAAATCAGGAGCATCGGATCCGGAATTAAGAGAAGTATAAAGTGGAATAGGTACAGGAGAAGCTGGGTTATAATCGCGTAAATAAGACTCAATTTTATCTGCAACCTCCTTATCACCAAGCTCAAGGGCTTGCATCATTTGATTAAAAAGAAAATGACGTTGAGAGAAATCCATTAACACTCACCAGAGATAAATGAAAGAAGATGGGTAATAGAAACCGTGCTCCAAAGAAAACCACCGGAAAACTTAAAACAGCGTCGAAATCTGAGATCTTGGGGAAACCACCAGAAAATCAAGAAACGTCGAGTCGGAGATTTTTGAAGACCTTCTCTGAAGAGAGCACTTTTTGTGAAAAATAAAGGAAAGCAGAAGTAAAAAAGAAGACGAAGTGGAAACAGTTTCGTCCTTTTAAAGGGGGAAATTCGAAATTCAAGAAAAAATAATAATTAGAAAAACGGCTGTGATAAAGTACCACCGCCTGTGAGTAAATGCTGTGGTGAAGGTATCCATCAAACGAAGGACACGTGGCGTCATGGGGGTTCACAACAGATGCGACATTACTGCAGGCGTGACAGCAGTTGCAGCGCGTCATATCAATAACATCCCGTTTGAAATTCTGTGGCTGAAAATGAAAGCTTGCCGTGGAAGATTTAATATCAGAAGAAGCACGTGGCAGAAATTAAAAAGAGAGGGAAAAGACATCTGCAAAAAAATCTTCAGAAAATGAAGAAGGTCATGAAGTACAAGTAAATCATATAAACACTGCTCGCCGAACCAAAGAGACCAGCCTACATTGGATTAGCTCGAAGTATTTATGGGGGTATTGTTGTATGTGTAAATTTGATGAAAGGACACGTCAGCATAGAAACAATAAAGACATAGACACGTCATCCATTGACTCGTCAACAAGAGGAAATCAGTCAAAAGGAGTGCTAGTAGGCATGTTCGCCGATTCAAAGGAAAAGAGTGTTCGCCGCAGCCGTTTACCCAGTGAAGAGGCAAAATGCGCTCGCCAGTCTAAAGGCGTTCGCCAAAGATACACAGCCGGGAAGGGTAATCCAATTCTAAGTATATTTCCACGTCAATGCGGGGGTCAAATCTAGACAAGATTCAAAGATTAAATCCTATTCCACGCAAGATACGAATCTCCTTCAAACAAGGAAGAGTCCAAACAGGAAACAAACCCTAAAGAAGTTATTTGCAGATTCCAGACTCCTTACACAACACAAAATAAGGATTCCCCGATCAACACGGCATATAAACCGGAAGCCCTAGAGAGAACCCATATAAATAGAGCCTAAAACCCCATGAAAAAGGGTTGGAGAATATAGAGAGAATAGTCAGGCTATTGTATGAGAATCTTGAGTGTGTAAATCATAACAAAAGTTATAGTGAATTTTCTCGCCCTCAAGGGGCACCGTGGTTTTTTCCCATTCAAGGGTTTTCCACGTAAAACTACTTTGCATGCATTGATTTTTCTTTCTTTGTTTGTTCTTTTTGATTAACGTATTATTGTTGACCGAGTCAATCCAAAAATCGTCGTCAACATGAACGGTGTTAATTGGATCTATGAACCAAAAACATTGAAAATGATTATTTACTTGGATTTATAAAAAAGACAAATAAATACAGAAATAAATACATATACTAGTTTATTTTCAATGTTTTTGGTTCATTTGTAAATTGTTATTTTTAGGGATAAAATTGTCTACAAAATAACTTCTCCTTTACAAGTTAACATTCCTCCATTTTGTATCATTTCATTAATTTTTATTTGATAAACGTATGAAGGTATAATGGTTAATTCATACAATTGAAGCTTAAATATAGACATTTTAAACTTTTTAACGGTCAAACTCAGTCAACACAAACGAAATGCTAACGGTGTCAGTCCATATGGGAGGTTTCTAAAATAAAAGCATTTATAACTATACATCCAATAATAGTTTAAAGGTGATGAGAGGTTTTTAATATTAACCCTAAAAAAACAGAAATAGAAGAGCTTGATTTGGTTAGTGGCACAAGGTAGGAATGTAGGATTGTCTTGAAAATACAACTATCAATATTTAATTGAAAAGAATTAATAGTCTAAATCGAGTCTTTAAAAAAATTGAGTTGGGTCTGTGGTAGGTGGTAAGTTTGTCTTGAAAAAACAACTATCCATATTTAATTGAAAAGAAAAAAACAAAAACAGAGCCACTTGAATTGGTATGTGGCAGAAGATAGAGTTGTCTTCAAAAAGTAACTATATATATTTAGTGGGTGTATTAAATTGAGATTTTAATAGACAATTTTAGGAAGTAAAAGTCGGTTGGTATTAGATTAAGACTTTGTTAGATAAGTCTGGTACTATTCGATCATGACTTTTAAGATTTTTTTTAAAAAGTCCATAATATCTTGTGGTATTGGATCCCGACTTTCAAGAGATAGTAAATTGTCTGGTGGTATTGGATTGAGATCAAGATTTGTAGGATGTCATGACAAAATGGATTTTCTAGACTTTTCAGTGATATGTATAAATAGCTAGACCCCAAAATTGTCTTGCCATCTCCCACAATACTTTCAAGACTTTCCACTATTTTCAGACTTCTCAAATCTGCTATGCAATTCTTATCGTAAGGCTTTCTTCTTCTTCTTCCTTCTCATCTTCAGCTTCCTCAACTTTCATACCCTCATCAAATCTTCATCACAAATTTTCAACTTCCTCAACTTCCATACCCCATTAGATCTTCATCACAAATCCACCATCACATGAATTTTTTTTTTTTTTTTTTTAAATTTCTCTCATATTTGGTTATGGTGGAGCCATGCTTTTGAAAATCTCTTCACCAAAATATCAAAAAAAAAAAAAAATTGGTGAAGGTCTGGCTTGTAGCGTGTTTGCTGTCGCTGCTTTTCTTTAGGCTGGTCTACTGTTTTGCTTTCTTTGCTTCTCTCTTTGTTGGCTTTGGCCTGTTGCTTTCCTGTTGTTGCCTTTTTTGGCTTTTAATTAGAAAATTGAAAGTGGGTAGGGAAGATGATGATGAGAGAATGGGTGGTGGATCGATGGGTAAGATGGTGTGGGTAAGGAGGTGGAAGACGAAGAGAGTGGTTTTTTTTTTTTTTTTTTTTTTTTTTTTTTTTTTTTTTTTATAGTTGAAGAGAATAAGACTTGAAGGCAAGAAGAATGTGAAAAATAAATAAATTATAATCATAGTTTTTTTTTTTTAAGTAAAAATTATTTGTCAAAATATTCCTATGAACAAATCCTAATAGTCTATAAATAAAGTCGGGATAATCCTAATAATCTATAAATAAAGTCCAAAGACTCTTTTAGAATTTTAAAAGTCTAGTACATATAATTTTAATTGTCTTTAAAATCATATAAATCCATAAAATCCTAACACATAAAATTGTCTATTAAAATCCTAATCCAATACAACCCATTAATTGAAAAAAAATAAAAATATGAATAGTTTGATTTGAAAAAAAAAAAAAAAACCTAAACCGTGTAATATTTAATTAAAAAAAAAACCCCGAGTGAAGGTAGGGTTGTCTTGAAAATACAACTATCTATATTTAATTGAAAAAAATAAATTAATAGTCTGAATTGGATTTCTAAACATGGGTAAGATTTTCGACAAATGGTAATTTTTCTTGAAAATACACCTATGTATATCTAATTAAAAAAAAAAAAAAAGAATTGGGTTGGGTCTATGGCAGGAGAAAACATTAATAGTTGTTTTTTCAGGACAACATTTGTTGTATGTGCATATCCGGCCAAAAGACACGTCAGGAGAATGTGTAGAAAAGGTGGGTCAAAGTATAGCCACGTCACTCTTGGACCAATCAACGAAGGGAAATATAGGATAAAAGGCGTGCTAGCTGGCCCCCTCATCCAGAATCAATCCGGACTAGAAGCATGCTCGCCAGAATAGGCCGACCAAGAAGATGGCAGCCTGTGTTCGCCAACCTAAAGTGTTCGCCTAGATTTATGTCATCAGGAAAGCAACCTTATTCCAGTATATCTCCTACAACAAGGATTCGACTAGATACAAGGCACAAAGATCAAATCTTATTCCAGATAGGGTACAAACCGTTCTTAACAAGAAGAGTCCGAACAGGAAACAAACCCTAAACTCACCAACAAACATCAGATTCCTTGTACAAGTTAAAATAGGAACTCCCCTATTAATACGACATAAGCAAGGGAAACCATAGCAAAACTTGTATAAATAGGACCATAAATCCCATGAAAAAGTGTTCGAGATTAGAAAGAGAACAAGGCAATTGTATGAGAGATCCGAGTGTGTAAAACTACAATAATCCATAGTGTTATTCTTCAGCCCTCAAGGGGCACCGTGGTTTTTTCCCATTCAAGGGTTTTCCACGTAAAACTTGTCTTGCATGCATTGATTTATTTCTTTCTTTATTCGTTTTGATTAAGATATTATTGTTGAGTGAGGCAATCCAAAAATCACCGTCAACAACATTACTTTCTGCCTATGGAGAAAATCTTCAATGCACTGGGTGCAAGAGCTAAGTGTGGCGCCTAGCAACTCAAATGTTAACACCTCGGCATGTGTCAGCTAAAATAATAATAATAAATTTGATGGAATGAAAGAGAAAGAATAAAATTATGATGAAAAAAATATAAAAACTAAATAAAAAAGTTGACACATGCTGAGGTGTCACCATCTGAGTGGTCGGGTGCAACACTCAACTCATGCACCTGATGCGGTAAAGATTTTCTCCTATGAAGGTAATGTTATTTTGAAAAAACAACTATCAATATTTAATTGAAAGAAAACTAATAGTCTGAATTGGGTTTCTGATAGGTGGGTAAGATTTTAGAAAAAGGGTAAGTCTTCTTGAAAATACAACTATGCATATTTTTTTTGAAAAAAAAAAAAAATGAGTTGGGAATGTGACTGAAGATAAGCTTGTCATGAAAAAACAAAAAAAAACTATATTTAGTTGAAAACAAAAAAACTATATTTAATTGAAAACAAAAATAGAACCACTTGAATGTCTCTGGGTGAAGATAGAGTTGTCAAAATACAACTATCTATATTTAATTGTAAAAAAAATAAATAGTTTGATTTGGAAAAAATAAAATAAATGAACAGTGTGAATTGGGTTTGACATATGATATGATATTCTTGAAAATACAACTATTTCTTGAAAATACAACTATATCTATATTTAATTTTAGGGATAATATTGTTTTAGTCCCTATGGTTTACCATATTATCCATTTTAGTCCCCGTCGTTCCAGTTTTGACCACTTTAGTCCTTCTGTTACGTTTTCCGTTAATAAAATGGTTTCTGACAAGGACAGGGGTCAAATGACCCTACTGCCCCTGATTATTTCTGATACCAGTTAAAGGACCCTAATACCCCTGATTATTTCTGATTAATAAATGAATCAAATTAATAAATATAATTCAATTCTGATTATTTCTGATTAATAAATGAATCAAATTAATAAATATAATTCAATTAAATAAAACAATTTAAAAATAAAAAATAAACAAAACAATTTAAAAATCACACACAATCCATCTACAACATCATCATCTTCAACATTCCATATTTTCACAGATTTTCACACAGTAATTACCACCACCATTTCACCCATAAACAATTCATCTTCTTCACACAGCCAAGCCCACAGACACAGAACTAGTTCATCTTTTTCACAAATTCCAGATTTTACATATAAAAAAAATAAAATTAAAAAATTAAAAACCTTTGAATAATATCTCCACCAACATTGCTCACCTCCACACACACTTCACCGATTTTCTTTTGCTGCCGGCGAACAGCTCTCCGTCTCTGATCAAACCACAGCCGTCTTCCTTGACACACTTCACCAATAGATAAACCCAGATCAATAACAACCTCACCAATAGATAAACCCAGATCAATAACAATCACACCACCACATTCAAACCATTCAAAAATCATTCAAACATCCATTCAATCTAAAAAACCCTAACCTCCAAATCCAATCACGACCAAATCCCTAACCCCCAAACCTAGAATCGGACCAACACACCACCACCATAAATCTCGGCACCACTTGCACACCCTTGATCACATTGTAAGAGAAATCTCTTGAAACCGCAGCTAGAGTCAATGGTAACCAGAGAAGAGTGAAACCCAGAACCCATGATCTGGTGCAGATCGAGCTTCCCAAACCCAGACCAGGCGCTGCTCGTTCGGTCATCGCTGCCGTCTTCGTCGCTACTTCCGATCGTCGTCATTGGCACTGGTCATCACCGCCGTCGTCTCTTGGGTTTTGGGAGGTTTGATGTTGATGATGGAGTGTGTGAGAGAGAGAGAGAGAGAGAGAGCGCCACCGTGGTCGCCATGAAATAGGGTTTGGTGAAGAAAATGGTGAGATGGGTGGCTGGTGAAGAAGATGAGGAAGAAGATGATAAGTGGATGAGTTTTGTTTTGTTTTTAATTAATTTAATAAATAGATAAGTGTATCGAGGGTTTGATGTTTTGTTAATTATTATTTTATTTAATAAATATGTTTTATTAAATTTATTTAATTTAATAAACCAAGCTTTGCCTAATAAATTTCTATTAACATATTAATTTAATTTTTTATTATTATTTAATTTTATTACATTTATTAATTATTAATTTATTTTTATTTTTAATTAATTATAAATTTAATTAGTTTTTTTTTTCATTTTTTAATTATTTATAAATTAATTAGTTTTATTTATTAACATTCTAGAATGGTAAAATAATAATAATAATAATTATTTTAATTGTTTTTTATTTAAGGGGTATTATCACTAAAGTCCCTACTTTTTTATGAATTGTCATCTATTTAAACGTCTTTGTCATATTAGTCACTTTAGTCCCTTATTTTTTCAAAATACATCACTTTAGTCCCTTATTTTTTCAAAATACATCACTTTAGTCCATTTGACCAAAAAACTAACGGTCAACTATAACAAAATGTGTAAAAATACAATTTTACCCTTTATTGTTATTTTTAAATTTTTTCTTTTAGTCCCTCTAGTTTCAATAATAGCTGGTCAACCCCTAAAAAAAATTAAAATGCCTCCATCAAGGATAGAACCTTCAACCTTAAGGTTAAAAGTCACAAGCTTTAACCAACTAAGCTATTCTAGCTTATTATTGAAGGTTTGTTGATTTAAATGTATATATAGTTATATAATTTGTTTAAACTAATTTAAATCTGTTTATATAATTTAAAATAAACTCATATTTAATAATAATATATAAAAACATATTCATGAAAATGAAAAAGAAAATAACAAACCAAAAGGAAACCCAGAAAACCCAGAAAATCAAAGCCTGTAACTTTTTTTTCTTTCTTTTTTTGGTTTTTTTTTCTCTTTAAAAAAAAATATTATTTCAATTTGATAAAAATAATAAAAAAAAAAAACCTAGAAAATCAAAGCCCATAAATTGAAAGGGGAAAAAAAAATCATATATAATAATAATATATAAAAACATAATTTAAAATAAACTCATATATAATAATAATAATAATAATAATAATAATAATAATAATAAACTCATAATTATATAATTTAAAATAAAATAATATATAAAAACATATTTATGAGAATGAAAAAAAAATAACAAAACAAAAAGGAAAAAAAGGAAAAAAAAAAAGAGAGGAAATTTTCAATTTATGGGATTTGATTTTCTGGGTTTTTTTTTTTTTTTTTTTTTTTTTATCAAATTGAAATAATATATTTTTTGAAAACAAAAAAAATCCAAAAAAAGAAAGAAAACAAGTTACAGGCTTTGATTTTCTGGGTTTTTTGGGTTTCCTTTTGGTTTGTTATTTTCTTTTTCATTTTCATGAATATGTTTTTATATATTATTATTAAATATGAGTTTATTTTAAATTATATAAACAGATTTAAATTAGTTTAAACAAATTATATAACTATATATATATTTAAATCAACAAACCTTCAATAATAAGCTAGAATAGCTTAGTTGGTTAAAGCTTGTGACTTTTAACCTTAAGGTTGAAGGTTCTATCCTTGATGAAGGCATTTTAATTTTTTTAAGGGGTTGACCAGCTATTATTGAAACTAGAGGGACTAAAAGAAAATTTTTTAAAATAACAATAAAGGGTAAAATTGTATTTTTACACATTTTGTTATAGTTGACCTTTAGTTTTTTGGTCAAATGGACTAAAGTGATGTATTTTGAAAAAATAAGGGACTAAAGTGATTAATATGACAAAGACATTTAAATAGGTGACAATTCATAAAAAAGTAGGGACTTTAGTGATAATACCCCTTTATTTAATTTAATAATGAATTATAAATTTAATTAGTTACAGTTTTGCCCTTCTTATACAACATTCTAAAAGGGGTAGGGATGACTTTACCATTTTACCCTCGCTCTATTAACGTCAGTTTCAAAATTCCTGACGGAATTGGACGGTAGGGATTAGAAGAGGAATTAATTGAAAACATTTGGACTAAAGTGGTCAAAACTGGAACAACGGGGACTAAAATGGATAATATGGTAAACCATAGGGACTAAAACGATATTATCCCTTAATTTTATTTGTTTTAAAAGCTATCTATATTTAATTGAATAAAAAAAACAACAACAGAACAGCTGGAATTGGTCTATGGGGGGTTCAGCTATCTATATTTAATTGATAAATAAATAAAATTATTAGCTAAATAGGGTCTCTAGATTTTAGAAAAATGGTAAGTTTTTTCTAGAAAATACAACGATGTATTTAATTGGGAAAAAAAAATTAACTTAGGTATTTAGTAAAAGGTAAGGTTATCTTAAAAAGACAACTCTATATTTAATTTAAAAAAAAAAAAAAAAAAAAAAAAAAAAAAAAAAAAAAACCGAACTGCTTGAATTGGGTCTGTTGCAAAAGTTAGAGTTGTCTTGAAAATACAACCATCTAATAACTGATAAAAAATAATTAATAGTTTGAATTGGGTTTTTGGCCGTGGGTAAGATTTTGGAAAAAAGGTAAGTTTTCTTAAAAAAAAAAAATTAGATGGAACTTAAAATATATATTAAAATAAAATAAAAAAGAAAACAAAAGAAAAGAAAAAAAAAAGAAAAAGAAAAGTAAAGTGGCGCACATGCTCTAAAACAATAATCTAAAAAGGTATGCAGACCTCAACAGAAGGTAATGAAACATGAACTAAAAAAAACATAAATTAACCATTCTCTTATGCCTCAAACGGTAAAAGGGCATAAGTTTTCTTTAAAATACAACTAACTATATTTATATGAATAAAAAAATTGAATTGGGAATGTGGCTAAAGGTAAAGTTGTGAAAAAAACAACTAAATTATGGAAAATACTTGGGTACTGACTGATCAGTACCCAAAACATACTGACCACCCATAACCACCCATAACCACCCAATGGGGTGTTGCCACGTGGTAAAATTCTTTCACTTTTTCTAATTTTCTCCTTATTTTTGGATTATGTGGCTATTAACTAATGGATGGTCAGCACCTTGGGTACTGACGTACCCAAGTGTTGTCCATATATTTAATTGAAAAAAACAAAAACAAAACCGCTTGAATTGGTCTGTAGGTGAAGATAGAGTTGTCTTGAAAATATAACTATCTATATTTAATTGTAAAAAAAATAAATAGTTTGATTTGGAAAAAAAAAACCTGAACAATGTGAATTGGGTCTGACAGATAGTAAGTTTTTCTTGAAAATACAACTATATATATTTAATTGAAAAAAAAATGTATCTATATTTAACTGAATAAAAAAACAAAAACAGAACAACTTGAATTGGTCTGTGGCTAGAGGTAGAGTTGTCTTGAAAATACAACTATGTATATTTAGTTGGAAAAGAAAATAATTCAATTGGGTATGTGGTAAAAAGTAAGTTTGTCTTGAAAAAACAACTCTATATTTAATTGAAAAAAAAAATTAATAGTCTGAATTGGGTCTCTGATAGCGTGGGTAAGATTTTGGAAAAATGGTAAGTTTTCTTAAAAATACAACTATGTATATTTAATTAAAACAAAAAATTGAATTGGGTCTATGACAAAAGGTAAGGTTGTTATGAAAAAACCTCTATCAATATTTAATTGGAAGAAAAATTAATAGTCTAAATTGGGTCTCTGTCAGAAGGAAAGGTTGTCTTGAAAAAACAATTATTTATATTTAATTAAAAACAGAACCTTGAGAAAACAGCTATCTATATTAAATTGAAAAAAAGTTAATAGAATGATTTAGAAGAGAGAGAGAGAGAGAGAAAAAAAAAAAAACTTAATGGTGTGAATTATGTATGTGACAGAAGGTAAGTTTTTCTTAAATTAACAACTATCAATATTTAATTTAAAACAATTAATAGACTGAATCGAGTCTCTCACAATGTGGGTAAGATGTTGGAAAATTATTATTATTTTTTATTTAAATAAAACTACGTATATATTAAATTTTTTTTTGAATTGGGTTTATGTGCTATAGCTGAAGGTAAAGTTGTGTTGTAAAAACATTTTTCTATATTTAATTGAAAAAAGGAAAAAAAACAAAAACAAAAACATGTCCACTTGAATTGGGGCAGAAAGTAAGAGCGTCTTTGAAAAAACCAACTATCTATATTTAATTGAAAAAAAATTAATATTTTGGTTTTTAAAAAATGGTAATAATGTGAATTGGGTCTTGACATTTGACAATTTGACAGAAGGTAAGAAATAATAGTTTGAATTGGGTTTTGATAGTATGCCTAAGAATTTGAAAATTGGTATGTTTTTTTAGAAACAAATATATATATATATATATGTTTGAAACGTTATCGTCCTTGTTACAAATAATATATTATTATTATTATTATTATTATCATCCTCATAAAATATGTATTCTGTTGTAAAAATTGAAGACAGATGAAGAACATAAAAGAATAGATGAACAAAATAAAATAAAGTGAAGTAAGAGAAACACGAGAGAGAGAGAGAGAGAGAGAACAAATTGTGTAATGATATTAGATCATCAGTTGCATTAACAATACAAAGGTCACATATATAGGCAAACAAATGAGGGGTGTATATTGTAATTTTCTACCCATATTGTGCCACCATCCAACACGTTTGCTGTCTCACCTATATAGGCTGCCACCTGCCAGCATGTATCTTACATGCAAGCCAAATTTTTGTATGCTACCACGTGCACTCATGAGATGGAATTCCACATAGTTCACAATACTCCCCCTTAGAGTTTCACCGTTTGTATTTTAATTTGCTAGGAAAAACCTAGTGGGACAAAAACCTTAGCAAAATATATACAGTGATCTTCTGGATCAAGTGGTGTGGATGTGTTCATAACTGCCTCATTAAAACTTTTCCGGTAAAACCCATTGGGACAAAATCCGATAAAAGGAAAAAGAGTACAGTACACATATGTTCATTCAAAATTTTGCTCCCCTTATTTGAACGCTCCCCCTGAATGAAACTTCAACATCAATCCTATAATTTGCAAAGTCGACACATGTCAATCCTATATACCAGTTTCTTAAAGGTTGATGTAGGCAATGTTTTGGTAAACAGATCTGCAAGATTATCTGTAAACCGTATTTGTTTAACATCAATTTGTCGGCTCTGTTGAAGTTCATGAGTATAGAAGAATTTATGAGAAATATGTTTGGTTCTATCTCCTTTGATATAGCCTCCTCTAATGTGAGCAATACAAGCCACAGTATCTTCAAATATTGGTGTCGGCATCCATGTAGATAATGAAAATCCACATGTATTTTGAATATGATGAATAATTGACCTTAGCCACACACATTCTCGGCTTGTTTCATGAAGTGCAAGGATCTCAGAATAATTAGAGGATGTAGCAATAAGAGTTTGCTTTGTGGAGCACCAGGAGATTGTTGTGCCATTATAGATAAAAACATATCCCGTTTGTGAACAAGCTTTATGGGGATCGGATAAATACCTGGCATCAACATAACCAAGTAAACCTGAAAAATTGTTATATTTTGAATAATATAATCATAAATCTCTCGTTCCACGAAGATAACGAAAAAAAAAATGTTTAATCACATTCCAATGTTTTCGAGTTAGTGCTGAACTGAATCTAGCAAGTAAATTTACTAAAAATACAATATTTGGTCTAATACATTGTGCCACATATAATAAAACACTAATTGCATTAAGATATGGTACTTCAGGACTAAGTATCTTTTTATTATCTTCTGTTGGTTGGAATGGATCTTTCTTAGAATCAAGAGTTCTAATAAGTGTATGAGTATTTAATTTATGAGCATTATACATATGGAATCTTTTCAAAATCTTTTCAACATATGCTGATTGATGGATAAATATTTCGTCTAATTTATGCTCAATCTCTAGACCGAGACAAGAGTAGTTTTAAGTGAACGGGTGAAGATGGGGTAAGGTACTTGTGGAAGGGCGGATGGGTGGGGAACAAAAGATGGGATTTCTTATTATTCGGGATTTAATGGAAGGAAAAGGGAAGCGGATCGGTAGATTGGATGATGGAAAAACCAGCTTGAGAACTGTGCGGGGAGAGGGAGAGTTCGAATGCTGGGAGAATCGTACGGTTTTATGAAAGCATATGCTATGGTTCGAATTCATAGTCAATCCTATCTCTAGGAGCTCGGTGCATATGAAGCCATTGCTTGCTTCGATTTGCCAGTGGCCCATGAGAGAAGAGGTAGGGCTAAGCAGTCGAAGGAGTAGTAAAGAGGGAAACACGGGAGGTGAACTAGTGTTGAAGGATAGCTTGGAAAAATGGAACTTTGGGATGGTAGCAAGGATGGATATGTGGCCAATAGATTTGTAATAGAGGAAGAAGGCGAAGGCGTAAAAAACTGGATGAACCAACGTTTATTGGAAAAAGTCGGAGAGGGTAACCAGTGGTGTGGTACGTAGTGGGTAAAAAAATAGGAGAAAGACTCGGCCCTTATGGGCTAGGCCACACACATACCGAAATATCACAAGTACAGACGTGACTGGATGCCCGGAGTGAGGGTGCCAGTGTCATAGAATTACCTTAGGGAAAAAACGAAAAGAATGATCGAGGGGCTGGCTTGGACACTGAGGACTCGAGCGGACATTGGTTGAAGGGAATAGGTAGTCACTTAGGGGATTGGAACAACCGAACATAAAGACGGAGGTTTGAGGAAAGATGGAAGACGGGAGCTTATGGGTGGGGAAGAGTGAGTGCACTTGATTGAAACACTAGTGTAGGGGGACTCGGCTTCTGTCGTCGGTAGCATTTGTGGTTATAGTTGAATTCAGACCTTTTCTCTACTTGAACTACAGGAGCTTCCTCTATGGCTGGGCACAGATTGAGATCTGATTCTGGTTTTTGATCACACAATAAAGTTTTGACTGAAAGGTGAGGCTCGAAATTACAATGGGAAGCTGAGTGCCAGCTCTTCCTTCTCGATAGCAGGGGGAGATACCGCATATGGGTTTGGTGGGGCTGGGACTTTTCTTACTAGGGCTTAGATGGCTGGAAGGTTAGCTTTCGCTGTTCAAGCTTGGATTAGGCCTTGTTCAAGCCACCGGGAAGCTCACGAGGGACATTCTCTTCCTTAGCGGGATGGCAAAGTGAAATAACAGGACCCAGCTAGAAAGTAATTTCCGTTTGTTTTTTGGGATTCAAGATTTTCTATCCTTTTTATGTTATTAGTAAAGTGCCAACGAACCTTGCATTAAAAAACAAGTAGCTCGATCCTTCCAGATGATAGATGGATCGGAAGAAGCGTGCGGAAATAAGAGATAAAGAAGGTAAGACTTATGGCAATGGGCTTGCAGTCGTTATAGTTTCAGCTTGAGCTGTAGGTTCGAGCGTCGGTTCCGCTAGTTAGGAGAGGTGTGGACTTGCCAATATCTACTGGAGGGGCCGAGTTCTTCTTCCCGTTCTCGACGAGAATTCGACGATGGCTCCATACTGAGCGAGGCTCGGATAGCCCCCTCAAACCCCCCAACCTAGAAGATAGATTAGAAAAGGAAAGTAAGGTGTACGCTTTTTATGGGTGGGGAATTCGGCAAAGTATGGTTCGCATGATCGGGCCGAGAGAGGTAAGGAAGCGGGTAAGGTTGAGAAAGAAGCAGCCCCGAACTGTAGCAGTGGGGGCACGGTTGCTCCTAGTGTTGATAGTCAGCTTTAGGCAAGGGGATATTAGGTTGTGGGGAGATGGTGGTTTGGTCGATGAGAGGGTGTCGGCTAGGTCTAAGCAGCCTAGATTGTGTAGGGAGCTCCAGAGCCTAGTGTTTAACTTAAACTTCGAAGAGGACTTTGTGGAAGGTAGTCGTAGGAGAGGGAAAAAGAAAGACCAAAAGTGCTCAATTAGGTTCAAAATCATATCTTCAAATGTGAGAGGTCTTGTGGGAATCGAGACAAGAGAGTGACCCTGACGGAACGGAATGAAACCTTGACAGTAGGGGTGGGCACCAACCCGCCAACCCAACCCAACCCGACTAACCCGACCCAACCCGACTAGATTGGGTTGGGTTGCTTTTAAGATTGGGTTGGGTTGGGTTAATAAAATATAACCCAACCCAACCCGACAACCCGACATAATTAATAAAAATAAATTAAATAACTTTATTTATGATTATATTTATTATGAAATCTCATATTTTAAAATATTTAAAATTTTTACTCATGCACCATTTATAATATTATAAATGAAAAATATAAATACATAATTTTAAATATTTTATATGATAATATATAATACATTTATTAAAAATATGCAATTATATTGTCTTCATCTTTTATATTAATTGGCCACATCCTTGATTGTATTTTAAAATACTTTTTTTCTTCTTAGGATTCAATTAATAATTTGGTAGAAAAAAGTATAATAATTGTATAGAAGCTCAAACTATTATGTTGATTGAAATAAATAATAGATTATCCAACCACGAGATATTCGACGGAGTGATTATAATTGTAAAATGAATGAGATGCTTAGATGGAGACTTTCCAAGTTGAATAAATTGTTATATATATATATATATATTTAATTATGCAACAGTATTATATGTTGTGATTTGGTTCTAATGCCTTTAAGAAATCTAAACTCTATGTAATATTATATTAGGGTGAAAAAATTATTTTAAATTTAAATTTTCATATAACAAAATTTGAATTCGAATATATTTTTTCTATTAGGCTTAAAAGCCCAACCCGATCAACCCAACCCAACCCAACCCAACCCGATAACTATTGGGTTGGGTTGGGTTGGGTTAAAATTTACGTTGGGTTGGATTGGGTTGAAAATTTTTCAACCCAACCCAACCCAACCCGAAAACGCCCACCCCTACTTGACAGAACAGGTACGGCTAAGTACGGAATGAAAAAGATAGTCAAAGAAAATCACCAATATGAGAAATAGTACCATCCCATATTATATCTTATCGGACCCGGAGTAATGTTTTTGAGATTACCTGCATCAGCAGACGCACCGGTCTTGGTATACCGGGATCCTGCGAATCAGAGAGACATAGCCGCCAATGCTTTAGGGATATCTTGGGACTGATAAGAGTAATCAAACCAATTCCAACAACGCAACGTAGATGACCATCTGACACACAGTGTCAGCAATTGATGAATATAATATTCATGAAAGCAAGTTCAAACAATATTCAATATTTATTATTTAATAGATCTTTCTCTTTAAGTGCTTCTTTACTTTAAGACAATTCAAATGAAATTGTAGCAAGGCTTCGCCGATTGAGAACAAAGGCTCCCCGCCGCTTAATGGGGCAAGCGACAAAGCCCCAGTTGTGAAAACTCTTCCCTTCACGTAATTCCTTATTCTGAAGCAAAAAAGGCTTCTGGAGAGAGGGGCACCCGTGGGCAGACAACCGGTCCTATAAAAAGTATAAGGGGGGGTGGTTCCCTTTTGAAATCTGTAAACTTCAATAGGAAAATCCAAGTGAGTAGATCCTTATACTCAAGTATCGTACAACAGCCCTATACTCAAGTTTGTCTTTCCTAGGTCTTTTATTTCAAATTCCCTTTTCAAATATTCAGCAGTTTTCAGATTCATATCATCAACATAAACTGCTATAATAGCAAATCTAGATTCTGATTTCCTTATGAAGAACATATGGGTGTATAATATAATTATTATACCCTTATTTTATCAGATATTTACTGAGACGGTTACACCATATCTATCCACATTTTTTTAAATCCATATAAGGATTTTTGTAGGTTCATCAAATACAGATTACGAGATCTCAGTTTAAATGCTTCTGGCATTTTAAATCCTTCCGGGGTTATAAATATCTGCATTGAGTGAATCATATAGATAAATGATTACTAAGTTTAGAAGACGTATTTCAAGTCTTTTAAAGGCAGCCAAATTTATTAAAAATTCGGAACGTAATCTCATTCATCACTATTGAATACTAAGTTTCTGTAAGAAACCTTGTACTACAAGTCGTGTCTCATATCTTACGATCTCGTTTTTCTCATTACGTTTCCGTATAAAGACCTTTTAGTATCCAACTAGTTTGACATCTTCAGGTGTCTGGAGAACTATTGGTCTAAATATTTTATGTTTGGCTTATGAAGTCAATTCTTCTTGAATTGCTTTTTTTCATCTAGGTAAATCATTCCTTTTGTATACAATCATTGATATTATGAATATCATAATTATCATTTATAATTTCAGTGGCACTACTGTGTATAAAAATATATCATCAATGATTGTTTCTTTATGATTTCACATTTCTCTCATATGATTTATAGAAATTTTCTCAATTTCAATATACTTGAATCTCTGTTAAGATTTCTTTCGTTTAAATGGATTTAGTCACTTCAGGGACTTTGTGTCTCTTTAGATATATCTAACTCTTATAAAGTTGATTTAGAGAAAGTGGATTTATTCATAACTTGAGTCTTGTTTACATTAGGATCCTGATAATTTATTTTCCTCTTCTGGGAATAATATATTTTGAAATAAAAGGTTTATGAACTTATGATATGAATCAGATGATTTATTTGTTACATTTTACTCAGATTGTTTTTTAGGAACAATCACCTGACCGAGATTTATGAGATAGCAACTTATAAAGTTTTGTCACTTTTAATATATGAAGTAACTAATTAATAATTATACGATAACCAATTATCTTAAAAATGAGCATGTCTATGACCAATTTCTAGTTGTAATGGTAAGTAATAATGATAAGCAGTGGGTCAGAGATGAATAGAATGTCTTCATATAGAAATTGGTAATTGTATCGAAATAATAAAGTTCTCGCAATTACCTGGAGATGTTTGATAAATGACTATGCTCATCCATTCTAAGTATGAACATGTGGAACTAGATGCTCAACATCAATCTCAACTAATCTGTAATATTCATCAAATGCCTTGGAAGTAAATTCACCAGCATTATCAAGACGGATTGACTTAATCGGATGATTGGGAAAATGTGCTCGAAGCCTGATAATCTGTGCGAGTAATCTTGCAAAAGCGACATTGCGTGTTGATAATAAGCAAACGTGTGACCATCTGATGGATGCATCAACTAGGGCCATAAAATAGCGGAACGATCCACTTGGTGGATGAATAGGTCCACATATGCCCCCTTGAATCATTTATAGAAATGACGGAGATTCAAAGCCAACTTTAGAGAGATAGTTTTATTACTAATTTCCCTTGTGAACATGCAGTACATAAATTTTCACGGGATAAAAGAATCTTCTGGTTTTTTAATGGATATCCATGAGAATTTTCAATGATTCTACGTATCATTGTAGATCCCGGGTGACCAAGACGGTCATGCCAAAGCATAAATATTTTTGGATCTGAGAACTTCTAGTTCATATCTGCATAAACTTCTACACCTCTTATAAGAGTGTAATATAATCCAGATAATAAAGCACGCAACTTTTCCATAATGAGTTTCTAACCTGAATTATGAGAAGTAATGCACAGATACTCAATATTCTCATCATCTATAGTTTCTATGTGATATCCATTACACAGTATATCTTTGAAACTAAGTAGATTTCTTCTGGATCTACTTGAATATAAAGCATCATTGATACATATTTTAGTATTGTTTGGTAACAATATCATGGCTCTACCAGAGCCTTCTATTAGATCTGTTGGACCCGATATTGTATTAACATTTGCTTTGAGCAAGGTTAAATTCAGAAAGTATTTCTGATTCCCTAGAATCGTATGTGTCGTTGCACTATCAGCCAGATATATATCTCTTGTATCTTGCTTTTCAATATCACTCAACTTATCATTTAAAGACATATTTATTCACAAAGAAAAATAAAGTGCATATTAGATAAAGTGATCAAAAGTATAAACATATAGATATGAAAATATATCACTTCATAAAACAAAATCATGAATCATATTGACTTTTCGAGCTTCTGGTTCGACCATGAACTGTAGGTTCATAAAATTCAGAAAACTTCAGGTTCTAAATAGAAATTACAAATTGACTTTCTAGATGAAAGAATCATAACTTGATCCAATTCATAATTTCTGATTCTAATAAACTTTGACATAAAAGTTTTAATATCATAATTTAAATTGAATTCAGAGCTTCAATTCTGATTAGAACTTCATGTTCAAAACTTAAGAACTTCAAGTTCAGATTCAATACTTTATATTCAAAATTAGAACTTCAGGTTCTATATAGAATTCGAATTTTGGAATTTCATGTCCCAAGTATGGCATTCATATACATAGTGATGAATCCAAAATTCCATATTTTTAATGAAATTTAAAATTTAGAACTTCAAATTCTGATTAGTTTGTAAAAACCGCACCAACTTAAATATTATAATGATAAATCCAGAAACTTCAGATTCTGGTTAGTCGGTTTAGCCGAGCTTGGTTTAAATTCTAAAAACTTAACGGTTGACCTAGTTAGGCTCAGCACATAATTTATACAAATCTAGAAACTTCAGGTTCTGGTTAGTTGGCATACTCAGATACATAAATTGCATAAAATTAAATAGATGCGTAAAATTAAAATAATAAATAATGTAATAGAAATAAGGTGAAGAAGAACGAGAGAATAACAGAATGAGATAAAGTGAAGAGGGAGAAAATTTACTGTTTGCCTTTATTGATCATTTTGGATTACATCATGACCACAATTTCAGCTATGTAATGATTTTGAATAAAGCAGAATTATACTCAGGGACTGATCTAAAGTCTTGAAAACGTAAATGTTGCCACTGAAACCTGACATTTGGTAATGCAACATTGGGTTGGTTATCAAATCGGTCTTTTAGTTCTTACCATAGAACTTCTAGTTTTGTGACAATTAGGTATTGGGCTTTTAGATTCTTATGCAGATGGTGACGGATAATAACCATGGTAGTAGATTTGTCTTGTTCATATGCATCGGCCCCATTTTCAATAATGTAATACATACCTTCTGATTTTAGGAGTAATCTGGCATCAATAACCCAGGACATGTAATTGTCTCCAGACACTTCTAGTGTAGTAAATTTCAAACTTGAAAGCTTTGCCATTATTACAGCTTTGCCATTATTACAGCTTTGCCATTATTACAGCTTCTGGTTATCTGAAAATCACAATCGGAGTCAGAACTTTTGGTCTAATAAAAATCCGAGAAATTTAAATCTTCAGATATATAAAAGAATAAATCCAGAAATTTCAGATTCCGACAATGATAAATAAATCCATGAACTTCAGGTTCTGGATGTGTGACCAAATTGTTTAAATAAAAATTGTAAAATAAAATGCGTAATAATAAATGCGGAAAAAGTAAATCCAGAACTGCAGGTTCTAGTAGGTTGGCATAACCAATCTCATAAAAGCGTATAAATAAATAAATGCGGGAAATTAAATCATGTAAAAGTAAATAAAATGCAGGAAAGTAAATTGCGTAAAAGTAAAATGCGAGAAAGTAAATTCAGAACTACATGTTCTAGTATTAATAAATAAAAATTTGGAAACTTCAAGTTTTAGTAATAATAAATTCAGAACTTCAGGCTCTGGTAATAAATCTAGGAACTTCAGGTTCCAATGATAATAAATTCAGAACTTCAGGTTTTAGAAATAACAGCATCGTGCTGATAACGTGTTGTAAATTAAATTGGAGTGACAAATAATATAATGGAAACAAAATGAGAGAGTAATAATATGATAAAGTAAATAATTAATAAGAGATAAATAAAATAAAATAAAAGAAGAGATGAGAGATGAGAAGCAAGAGACATAGGCGAGAGAAATATATTGCCTTTGTTATAGATTTTGAAAGCAACAGTTGAACAACAAAAAACCAAAATATTTACAAGGCAAAACCTATTTATAGGTGGGAGGACTAATCAAAATATGACAAATAAAGTGCCACTATTCAATGTGCACGAGGACAAAAAATAAGAAGCTTGCATGAGTACTAGCTTCTTCAAGAAGCCAAGGACAAAATTGTGGTGGAAATTCAAGGGGAAGTATTATAACATATGTGTGGCTTTCCATCACAATTTTGTCTTTGGCTTCTTGAAGAAGCTAGTACACGTGCAAGCTTCTTATTCTTTGTCCTCATGCATATAGAATAGTGGCACTTTGTTTGTCATATTTTGGTTTTTTGCCTTGTAAATATTTCTCCCGCCTATCTCTCTTGCTTCTCATCTCTCATCTCTTCTTCTATTTTGTTTTATTTATCTCTTATTAATTATTTACTTTATCATATTATTACTCTCTCATTTTGTTTCCATTATATTATCTGTTGCTTTAATTTACAACATATTCCATATGTAATAGACTAATAGGTAGTTTAAATTTAAAATTAAAGAGTACGAATCTAAAAATTAAATAAATCATTATATTTAACTATTCAATATTGTATTAATAGATAATATTATATGTACTGAAAAAATAAATGTATTTATCTATGAGAAATGTTTTTTTCCCCTCAAGTGTTCTAACTATAGATCCATAGTTATATCATAATTTTTTATTTTTTTTTAAAATCTAAAACAAACCTTTTCACCAAAAAAAATCTATTCACCCAAAAATAAAAATAAAAATCTAAAACAAACGATTTTGGCATTTTGCAATATGTATTTTAAATTTTTAATTGTAGGGTTTCTTTTTCAAAAGCTATATATATTTAATTGAAAAAAAATATATTAGACAGTTAGAATAAACTCAATCCAATTAAAAAAATAAAAATCTAAAATAAAATAAATATAAAAATCAATGTAATTTTATAAAGGTTTTGATCGAAATTAAAGTAAATAATCCAGAGTAAAAATCTGTAGGATGACTTTTATGAACTTCTATAAAATTTTATCTAACAAAAAAATATGCACTGCCCAAAAACTAACCTTCTCTTCCATTTATTCTTTTTTCCTTCCAAAAGCAGGGACTCCATTTTCTCTCTCCTCACGATCTCACTATCTGCATTTCAACCCTCATCTTCTGAGGTTTTTTCTCCTTCAATCATTTTCAAAATTTTAATTTGTTTTCTCATCTAACTCATGTATTTTGATGAACTAAGTTGGCCCATCTATGGTGTGGAGCTCTTTGTAACAGCTGCTGTAAAAGGGATCCTAACAAAAATTAATCCATCAAAATACCCGAGTAAAAAAGCAAACAAATTGAAATTTTAAAAATGATTGAAGGAGAGAAAAATCTTTTGAAATACAGAGAGTGGTAATGTGAAGAGAAAGAAAGAATGGATTCTATGATTTTGAGCGTGAGGAGAGAAGAGAATGGAGCCTGTGACTTTGAATGTGAGGAGAGAGAGAGAGAGAGAATGGAGCATTGGAGCCTATGATTTTGAAAGGGAAACAGATAAAGAGGAACGGAAGAGAGGCATCATGTGAGGGAAGAGAAACTTTAGTTTTTTGGGCAATAGGACAGAGAGTTAATTACATTTTTTTTTTGATTAGATAAAATTTTATTCATCCAACGACCATAGGATCATCTCAACGCTACAATGGAATGGATTGTGAAAATTTTATACGTCATATATATGATAAATAGAAATTGTATTAAAATATTTTTCTCCAATGCAATCATTTTTAATATCTACTCTCAGAGGCTTGTTAAACAATTATTTTGTAGGAAGACACAGTATTAAAGATAAATATTAAAAAACTATTAAAGAATGTGTCCGGTTAAAATAAAATAATAAAAAAGAATTATAAGTTATTAATAAATTGTATTTTCACATGATAGTATTGGAGACAGATTTTTCTTTTGAATATCTATCAACTATATTATAATGCACATAAGAAGCAAAGTCACAAACTATTTTTACATCGGAAATACTTAAAAAAAAAAAAAAAAAACATCCTACAAATTTTTTGCTCTCCAGGATACTTGACTTGATCAGAATAACTTTCTTTTACAGATAAATGTGATTGTCACGTATGTGACAACTTTAGAGAGGTAAAATCTTATTTTATTTTTATTATCTTTTTAAAGAAACAAAATATAACTTGAAAAATACAATTTCTCGACACTTGTCCCCGCTCACCTGTTAGCCACGTGTACCATTCCTGGCTCGATAAGTTCAATGCTCAAATCACTGGCACTGCCATTTCATCGAAACCGCTGATTTTCAGAAATTTTTCATAACATGAAAATGCAAATCGGAGATATTCAGCTGCATTTTCATTAAAATTTTGAGCCAACGACAAAACATTTGAGCTTTATTGAATTTTATTTTTAACAAAAGTTAATTGTTTAAAAATATATCATCCTGACAAAATATTTATTCCATAAGTTAAATTCTTTGAACCAATATGAGCCGCATTAATATATATGCTAATGGAATTTTGCTTTATAACTTATAATTCAAAAAAATCAAAAGATTTTGCAATAGCTATGTAAATTTTTTTTTTTTTTTTTTTTCCAAAAGCTATATATCAATTAAACAAATTGCAAAAAAAATGTTCATTTTAGGATTTCTTTTACAACTTAATATATATAAATATATAAAATTGAAGAAAAATAACCTAGATGGACTTAAGACTGGGTCGGTTTGTTAGTGTGGGTAAAATAAGGATTTCTTTTAAATATATATATATATATATATTTATTTATTTGAAGAAAACAAAATCTAGACAGGTTTGTGTGTTAGTGTGGATTATGGAGAGAATGAGAAAAAATTGCATTGCTTTTCCATTGACTGACTATGAGAACATATCTACAATTACAATTATAATCTTTCCTAACCTAGAGAATCCCTTGACTTAAGGGACAAGAATATATATATACAATTACAATTATATTCTTTCCTCACCTGGAGAATTCCTTAACTTTAAACAAAAACAAATCAAAAATCAAATCAAATTTAGAAATTAAAACAGGAAACTAACTATATAATTATAGATTATAAGACAATACAATAATTAAATTAAATCATTTATTTCCTTCCATATGCTCCCGCAGATGGAGCTCTGTGAGGAGATTCCAATCTTGTCCTTAAGAGTGAGATGGCGTTGACGTGGAAAAGGCTTCGTGAGGGCATTCACCAATTGATCCTCAGAGGAAACGTGGGCAACACGAAGAGCACCATTTTGAACTTGGTCTCAGATGAAATGATAATCCAAAGCAACATGTTTCATGCGAGAATGGAAGACTGGATTAGAGAACAATTGAGTCGCTTCGACATTGCCACAATAGATCACATGTATTTGAGGTAAAAGAACACCAAGTTCAGTAAGAAGAGAGCATACCCAACTTAATTAAGCAACAATGGCAGCAACGGAATGGCATTCCGCCTCGGTAGAGGATCGAGCTACTGTGCGTTGTTTCTTGGAGCTCCAGGATATGGGATTGCGTCTAAGGTACACAATGTAAGGACTATTGGTGGTATAATCATCCTTACTCCTAGCCCAATATGCATTAGAGAAGGCATGAAATGATATGGAAGATTGGCGATAGAGAACTAGACCATCATCAGATGTCCCAAAGAAATAGCATAGTAGTTGTTTAGCGGTATGCCGATGCTCAGTGGTAGGGCGGTGCATGAATTGAGAAAGTTTTCTCATCGCAAAGGTAATGTCAAGCCGTGTGAGTGAAAGATATTGGATGCTGCCAACAATTTACATGTACTCAGATGAATCGGATAGTGTTGTACTTGTAAGAAGATCAAGTGTCAGGTAGTGGCCAGTGGTGTGGTGTGGTGAGGTGATAAGTTTGGAAACTGTCATGCAGGTGCGTTAGAGAAGATTATGAACACATAGTTGTTGAGACATAAGCAAACCATTTTTGTGTGGAAGAACAAATCATCTTGTTGCCAAAGGCTTCCATCAGCGGCCTAGGGTTGACCACCACGACACTTTTAGCCCGGTGGTCAAACCGACCACAGTACGTCTTGTTCTCAATCTTGCAGTCAGTTGTGAATGGTCCTTGCGCCAACTCGATATCAACAACGCATATCTTCATGGTAATTTATCCGATGATGTTTTCATGGCACAACCACATGGTTTCATTGATCGCAACCAACAACATCATGTCTACCAGTTTTGTAAGGCCATCTATGGGCTTAAGCAAGCTCTGCGAGCTTGGTATCATGAATTGCACCAGTTCCTTGTCACTTCTGGCTTCACCAACTCTCACATAGACACATCTCTATTTGTCCTCAACACAAGTGGAACTACGGTATAGTTACTTGTTTATGTTGACGACATTATTATTACCGGTGAAAATAAGACCACTGTTCAGAAGTTATTGATATACTAGCTCACCGGTTCTCCTTCAAAGACTTAAGCTCTCTTTCCTTCTTCCTAGATGTTGAGATTATGGAGAGAATGAGAAAATATGGCATTGCCTTTCCATTCATCAATTATGAGAATATATATATATACAATTATAGTTATAATCTTTCCCAACCTAGAGAATCCCTTAACTTAAAGAACAAGAAAATATATATACAATTACAATTATATTCTTTCCTAACTTAGAGAATCCCTTAACTTAACTATTCATAAGTTTATTGATATACTAGCTCACCGGTTCTCCTTCAAAGACTTAGGCTCTCTTTCCTTCTTCCTAGGAGTTGAGGTTATGGAGAGAATGGGAAAATATGGCATTGCCTTTCCATTCATCGATTATGAGAATATATATGCAATTACAATTATAAACTTTCCTAACCTAGAGAATCCCTTAACTTAAGGAACAAGAACATATATATACAATCACAATTATATTCTTTCCTAACTTAAAGAATCCCTTAACTTAAGGAATAAAAACAAATCAAATCAAATTTAGAAATTAAAACAGGAAACTAACTATATAATTACAAATTCTAAATTAGATAATACAATAATTAAATTAAATCATTTTTTTTTGAAAGGGAAATATATTAATCAAGAAAACCAAGGACAACAATCATCTCTGAGAATAGAGGAAAGGCAAGGAGGGAAAGAATCTTGCCAAAGAAAATCATCAACATACACCACAACCATCTTGGCCAAGGAATGTGCAACCTTATTCACATCTCTAGGCACAAAGGAAATAGGGGAATGAATTTGGCTAACAAGATCCTTAATATAACTAATAACAGAACCAATATCAACAGCAGAACAATTCTCAACATTATAAAGCTCAACCATACTTTTAGAATCGCTCTCAAGCACCGCAGGAAGCAGACCTGTACTGATCGCAAGGCGAAGGCCCCTCTAAATGGCGACAGCCTCAGCCACCTGTGGAGAAAAACAGGGCCTCCAACTTCTGCACAGAAGCAGCGTGCACCACACCAGCAAAATCTTTGATGACAACACCAAAGCCAACAATCTTATCTTCCACTCTCAACATAGCATCAGTATTGATTTTGAAACAACCAACAGTCAGAGGCACCCACTTTAAGATCCTATCAGGGATATTAATCCGAGGAGGATTCACAACAACCAGATTAGCCACACGAACTCATCAACATAATCAGCAGCCCATTCAAAAATATCACCACCATACACATGAATTGCAGAATGAACAAATTGATTCCTCTTGAACCAGACCCTCCAGAACACAACACACAAAATCTCCATCTCCTTCGCTTGCAGGAAACGAAGGCACCGAGCAATCAGCTCCAAGAACTGTAAATCATCATGAATAAAAACACCCTTCAAGAAATAACAAGATTTTCTAACCTCTTTCCAGCCATAGCAACCCCATAACGAATGAATGGTCGTCTTAGGACAGTTGCGGTAGACAGGACAGAAGCTCTCCACCTTCATACCCATATTCGCTAGATTATACAAGGTTGGAATCCAGTTATGACATGCACGCCAAATGAAGGTCTTGACTTTCAGAGGAACTCGAATTTTCCATAAAGTCTTCCACCAATCAGAGACGCTCGAACTAGAGGGATTATCCTAAGAGGATTTAATCAAACTGAGCTTGTATCCACTTTTAACAGAGTAAATACCAGATTTCTCAAAATGCCAGATCAACGAATCATCCACCTGAGAAGCTCCAAGAGGCAAACTTAAGATGGCGTCAGCCTCTTCAGCCACAAAGGAGTTTCGCACCAACTGAACCTTCCACTCACCAGAATCAGAAATAAGGGACCTAACCAATGCATTTTCACCCAATAACGGAGGGGATTAGACTCTAAAAGAAAGAGGTTTAGGCAACCAATGGTCAGAATAGATAGAGATGGAAGACCGAGCACCAACACGCCATCTAGAACCAGCCACAATTAAATCTCTCCTCCACATAATACTGCTCCACACATAAGAACTAGAATTATCAATGTCAGCCTTCAAGAAATTAGAGGTAGGAAAATACCTTCCTTTTAGCACTCTTGCAACCAACGAATACGGCCTAGTGATTAATCTCCAACATTGCTTGGCCAACATGGCCTGGTTAAAGAGGGAAATGTCCCGAAAGCCAATTCCTCCCATCTCTTTACTGATACAAAGACGATTCCACGAACACCAATGAAATCTATTATCACTCTCCGAACTACCCCACCAAAAACGATTACACAAGCGATGCATATCATAGATTAAGCCCTTCGGGAGACGGAAAAGGCTCATAGCATAAGTCGGAATGGCTTGAACCACTGCTTTCAAAAGAACCTCCTTCCCACCAGTAGAGAAAAGACGACTCTGCCATCCCTGTACCATCTGCCAGATCATGTCCTTGATATTAGCAAACAACTGACGTTTATTCCTGCTCGCAAAACTAGGGAGGCCAAGATAACGCTCGTGAAATTTCACCAAGGCCACCCCAATAATCCTGGTAAGGCGAACACCAATACTATGGGGGACCGATCGGCTAACACATAAAGCAGACTTATTGAAATTAATTAAATTAAATCATTTATTTCCTTCCATAGACCATTTGTATTCAGGTTCCTAAACTTTAATGACAAGAAGTGTGTTGTTTGTTAGTCCCATTGCAAATTGGCTTGACTTCTTTAGATGTGAAGCTGTAGCGTTCAGGTATGTGTCAATAACGCAGCAAACTTTGCATTTGAACTCTTGTTTTGAAGCATCAAATACGAAGATAGTTCCATCCACTAAGCCAGCATACACCATCTGGCTATTGCATGAGTATGTTGCTTGAGAGATTGACATAGAGCTTATGGAAGACACTGTAGCAGGCATTTTAGTTCCTTGGCTTCGTACATCGCTAGCTGAGTCTTATGAACAAAAATGAAGCGATATATGAAGCCAAGGAACTAAAATGCCTGCTACAGTGTCTTCCATACGTACACAAATTCTTTTTTCATTTTAGTGTACATATGATTTTGCCTATCACAACTTTTTTTTAGTTTATTTATGATGAACAACTTGAAATGTCTAATATAATCCCTTATTTTGTAATAAGCATATTAATTTTAGGATTACTTTTCAAAAGCTAAAAAAAAAACTGAACGGTTCCGGTTCCGGTTTTGGTTTGGGATTCCTCCAAACCGTCCGAAATCGACGATTTAACCTCCCAAAACCAGCGGTTTAAACCGCCAGTTTATATATATAAAAAAATCAACCAATCAGAAGTTGCCACGTGGCACTTTTTTGATTTTTTTTTTTTTGAAAAACCGCCCAACACCGAAACCGAACCAAACCAAACCGTCGGTTTTAAAACCGAAACCGGAATCAGAACCGAAACCGTACCAAACCGCCGGCGGTTTGAAACCGGTAACAAACCGGTTTTTTCGGTTTCGGTTTCGGTTTCGATTTCGGTTTTAGGTGGCCTAAAAATCGAAACCGACGGTTTGGAACCAAAACCGGAACCAAACCGAACCGGTGCCACCTCTAGTCCGTGGCTGAAGGTAAGGTTGACATAAAAAAACAACTAACTATATTTAATTGAAAAAAAGTAGTCTAAATAAGGGTCTCTGACAATGCTGGTAAGATTTTGGAAAAATAGTAAGTTTTCTTGAAAATACAACTATGTATATTTAATTAATTGCTTTTTTGAATTGGGTTTGTGGCAGAAGCCAGAAGATAAAGTTGTCTTGAAAAAATAACTATTTATTTTTAATTAAAAAAAAAGCCCAAACAACAGAACTGCTTGAATTGAGTGTTTGGCAAAAGGTAGGGTTGTCTTGGAAAAAATAATTATCTATATTTAATTTTTTTTTTTTTTAAAAGACTGAACTATGTGAATTATGTATGTGACAGAAGGTAGGTTTTTCTTAAAAATACAACTATAAATATTTAATTGAAAACAATTAATAGTCTAAATTGGGTCTTCGACAGTGTGGGTAAGATTTTGGAAAATGGTAAGTTTTTATTGAAAATAAAACTATGTACATTTAAAAATAAAAAATAAAAAAATTGAATTGGGTCTATGGACTATGGCTGAAGGTAAGGTTGTCCTGAAAAAACAACTTTTTATATATTTAAAGAAAGAAAGAAAGAAAGAAAGAAAGAAAAAAAAAAAAACCACTTGAATTAGGACTGTGGCAAAAGGTAAGGGGGGTCTTGAAAAACAACTATCTATATTTAATTGAATATATATATATATTCTGATTTGAAAAAATGGTAATAGTGTGAATTAGAGATGCACATTTTTCCTAGGGCTCCAATTCCCTGCGTCCCCATCCCCATTTGGGGATTTATTTTGGGGGAAAAATAGGGAAATGAGGAGAGATGGGGATGAAAATTATCCCCAAATTGAAATGGGGATGGGGATCCCTATCCCTATTTCTCCATTTCCCCATAATTATATTGAAATGGGGATGGGGATGCCCATCCCCATTTCCCCCAAACATATATAAATATAATTATAATAAATATTTTTAATTTTGTTTTAATTCTTTGAAAACCCTAACTCCCTAATTATATATACACATTTTATATAAAATACACTAATGAATTTTATTTTGTATTTATAATGGAATGTTTGTTTTTTCAGTTTAATTTGTAGTTTTTAGTCAAATGGGAAAATGAGGGAACGGGGGAAATGGGGAAATAGGGAAAAACAGGGAAAAACGGGGAAAATGAGGAATTGGGGATGGGGATGGATATAGGTCCCCCCAAAATTCCCCATCCCCATTTTCCCCAAATGGGGAAACAAGGGGGTATGGGGGAAGGGTCTGGGAAGTGGGGATAGGGATGGGGATGGGGGGACCTATATCCATCCTCATTCCCCAAATGTGCATCTCTAGTGTGAATTAATGGGTCTATGACAATTTGAACGAAAGGTAAGTTTTTATTGAAAATACAACTATCTTTTTTTTGTTTTTTTTAATTGAAAAAAATTAATAGTTTGAATTGGATCTTTGATAGTGTGGGTAAGATTTTGAAAAATGTTATGTTTTCTTGAAAACCAACTCCATATACAATACGTCTGGTATTGGTGGTGTGCTGAGAGATTCGAGCGGTAAAGTTCTTTGTCTTTTTTCGTTTCATTTGGGGATTCTGGACTCGAACATAATTGAACTTTTGGCTATCAAAAGAGCAACAGAGCTGATTGCTAAAATACGAATTTAAATGGCCGTGCCATCGATATTGTTAGTGACTCGAAAGTGGCAGTGTCGTGGGTTAATCAAGGGGAGTTCGGGAATGTGGCTCTGGTCAATGAGATTTATGATGTCCGTGAGTTTCTAAAGGATCCGAGTCTCGTGAAGGTTGTGTTTGATTCAAGAATTTTTAATTCTTTTGCCGATAGTTTGGCAAAGATTAGAGCAAATCGGGCAGGGGACTTTGTGGAATGGGGTGATGTTTGAGTTGTTTTTGTTTGTTGCTGCTGTGTTTGTTTTTGTGGTTGTTGTTTTTGTGTGCCTTTTTGGTGCTGCTTCTTTGTGTTTCTGTTTGAGGCTGTTGTTTTGCCTTTGGCGTTGCTGTTTGTGGTGCAGCTTCGGTGGTTGTTTTTGGGTTTTTTTTGGTTTCGGTGCAGTGTGCCTACCTTTCTTGCGGGTGGCTTGTGCTTGTGTTTCTTGCGTGCTCTTAGTTGAGCCTTGGCTTTTGCCCTTAATTCAATAACCTTTTCAAAAAAAAAAAAAAAAAAAAAAGAACCCCTATAAATTAATATTCTTGGGGCCTACCCTTGAGTATTAATTTAAAGGGGTTATTAATTTGAAGGGTTTTATATCGTAAAGTGTTATTTTGTCTTACGAAATGTGTGGAAGTCGTTTCTTGTTTATGGAAGGTTCCTTTTCAGGATCCCTTGTTTAGTCAGTTTTCATCTTCGGGGGAATATATATATATATATTAGGATTCCTTGTTTAGGAAAGATTTATTAAGAAAATTTCCAATTCCTTTTGGGAATATGATTACTTAAGACTGAGCATACTCACCATATAAATAGTAAGACTTATTCTTTGGTTGTATATCATAAGAGAGATATCAAGATATACCTAAAAATTCTATTCCTAACAGCTCTTAAAAATTCTCTATTTTCTATCTTCTTTGCTATAACAAGAGGAAAATTCAAAATATGAAGAATAAAATCAAAAATATCAAACATGGTGGTCTTGTGTAAACTAGCATCTTGAAGTATTTTTCTAGTTTTTGATTATTATGTAATATATTTTATACTCTTATGGAATTATTAATTTATGCGACAGTCAGAACGAAATTTTACACTGGGTTTCAAAAATAAATTATTAATTATTACGATAGAGGGGTTTCTTAATTTTTTACATTGGCCTGAATCGGGACCGGGATTTTTTTATTAATTTAGAGATGATATTAATTTATAGGAGATAAATTTATAGGGGTTCTACTTATATATTAATTTGTTTTTATTTATATCGTTTGTTTAAATGTTTGAAACGTTATCATCCTTGTTTCAAAAAAATAATAATATTATTATTATTATCATCATAATAAAATATGTAGTCCATATGTAATAGGTAGTTTAAATTTTAAAAGTAAAGAATACGAACCTAAAGATTAAATAAATCATTATATTTGAAGAGTCCGAAAATCTCCAGTTGAATTTTTCGTAAGTCGGTGGGCACTGACAATGGTAGAGCGAAAAATAGTAGGTCGTGTGCTACGAGATCCTGTAAAAAATAAGAAGGTAAAATAGAGTGAGAGGGGTGTGTCCTATTTGGGACTCTCCGATGCTCGAGTTAGATAATTTATCAATAAACAAAATAATTTCGAGTCAACAATAAAAATAAATAAAATCTAAATTGAATAAAAGCTAAATCAAACCGTAAGTAAAGTTGGTCGCGTCCTAGGTGGTTTCGTTCGGAGAGCCTTAGGTTCGCTTGGGCTGAGTGTTGAGTAGCAATTTAAATTGCTAGGAACTCATAATAATAATATAATATGTGCTGATCGAGTGGTATGGGCGTTGGTCGAACAACCCAAGTAGAAGAAGAGATTAATTTTAGTGGATGACCTCAGGTAAAATGGAATTGTAGAATGGATGTTTGATTTTTGGCGAGTGGTCTTGCAAAGTGTAGTATAATTACACTATATTGAATTGAAGTGATGCCTTTTGTCTCCTTGTGTGGGAGTCAGGAAAGAAGAATCTTGGGCATTGAAAGGAATTGCATTATTTGTCTTTTTGTGGGTTAGAGAGCGTAGAGAGATTTTTTTTTCATATGTTGATGGGGGCTTGTATTTATAGGCTCCATCACCTCCACTGGTTTCAATGTTCAGTTGACTTCAATCCCTGAAATCAAGCTCATCGTGGTAGAGATTTTATGAGAGATTTACCCCCTTTCAAATCAGCTGTTACAACTGTTAATAACAAATGGTAACTGAAGTTGGATTAAATCAACAACCAATTTTCAGCTGATAATAGTCTCGGGTTGACCCGTTACATGTGGGCCTAACCCGTAGTAATTGTTTGGTTTTACATTGTGCCTGTCTTCTGTTGGACTTTAGTATTTGGGCTGTGCTATTTTTGTCTACCACAATATTTATCTGTTCAATGTATTAATAGATAGTGTCATATGTACTGAAAAAATAAATGTATTTATCTATGTGAAATGTTTTATTTTTTCCTTTAGTGTTCTAACTATAAAATAAATCCATAGTTATATCATATTTAAAAAAAAAAAAAAAAAAAAAAAAAAAAAAAAAAAACTCTAAAACGAACCTTTTCACCAAAAAAAAAAAAAAAAAAAAAAAAAAAAAAAAAAAAAAAAAAAAAAAATCTAAAACAAACGATTTTTGCATTTTGCAATATGTATTTTAAAATTTTAATTCTAGGGTTTCTTTTTCAAAAGCTATATATATTTAATTAAAAAAAAAAAAAAAAAAAAACACCTTTGACCGTTAGAACTTAGAACAAATTCAATCCAATTCAAAAAATAAAAATCTAAAATAAAAAATTTTACGATAGGCACGTTGATTTTAAGATTTCTTTTACTACATTAAAGCTTTAAAGCTCAGAATTACCTTGAATTACTCTACCCACATAATGTGACTCCAATGTAGCTCAAAATTTTTAGAAAGTTTTAACACTCTCTAGCCAGTCCAGCGGACTTGAACTTACCAGCAATCTCTTTAGTTGTTCCTGAAAAACCAATGCCGTGCCTCTGGTCTCAAATTACAATGTGGTGGTGGTTGCGCCATGCAACAGCTCCTGAATTTCACCAGAAAACACCAGAAACCGGGAGGTTTAATTTGTTTTGGAAGGATGCAGTGAACTAAGTATTCGCCTCTATATAGTTACATCTTACATGTGTTTGTTTAAGAGCCAATAGAGGTCCCCAGATTTAATTTTATTGGAATTCAGTTTCTTCATGTTTTTAATAGTAATCTTATAGCTTGCATTTGCATAAGAGTAGAAATTAAATAGTATGCTCTTCAAAGTGCTAAAATTTGATTACACAGTTTCAAATAATATATTTGGTTCAGAGCCTCCTTGCATGAAGAAAATGAATCCCAAATTAAAAATTTTAATTTAATTTAATTTAATTTAATTTGTTTCCTTTTAATTTGGTTTCAGTTTCACCTTATACTGCTTTTGGCAACTTAAGAAATATTTTCTAATATATATGTATATGTGTTTGTCATACTACATATTGAGAATAACTTTCTTTTACAGACAAATGTCACAATGATCACCACGTATGTGCTACTCTAACAGCAACTATAGAGAAGCAAATCTTATTTTCTTTTTATTATCTTTTTAAAGAAATAAAATAAAATTTGAAAAAGACTACAAAAAAAAAAAAAAAAAAAAAAAAAAAAAAAAAAAAAAAAAAAAAAAAACTTACTAACTTCATTTATTTTAAGCTTTAGCTTACTATTCGATCACCTGTTAGTTCATTTTTGATGACTGATCTCCACTTTTTAGCAGAATTTCAGGGAGTACAGACGCCGAAGGATTGAGATTTAGATGAGGAGCTTGCCTCATCAGACAGGTTCTGTGTACTCGAAAGGAGAAGGAGAATCAGTCGGAGAAGCTTCCTTGTGTTGAACAACTTCAATGTCTAAATTTTCGTTAGGAAGAAACGGATGACGTAAAAGTCCACATTTCTATTTAAACCAAAAGTTAAATATCCCACAAATCCTACAATTTCTCTGCACTTGTCCGATTGTCTCCACTCACCTATTTGCCATGTGTACCATTCCTGAATCGATAAGTGCAATGCTCAAATCACTGGCATTGCATTTCATCGAAACCGCTGATTTTCAGAAATTTTTCATAACATGAAAATGCAAATTGAAGATATTCAGCAGCATTTCCATACACATTTTGAGCCAACGACGAAACATTTAAACTTTATCGAATTTTTATTTTTAACAAAAGTTAATTTTTAAAAAATATATTATCCCGACAAAATATGTATTCCATAAGTTAAATACTTTGAACCAATATGAACCGTATTAACATGCTAATGAAATTTTGCTTTATAACTTATAATTCAAAAAATCAAAAGATTTTACAATAGCTATGTAAATTTTAGGGTTTATTTTTCAAAAGCTATATATCAATTATAAAAAAATTGCAACAAAAATGTAAATTTTGAGTATATGGTAAATGTACAAGCTTAGAGCTTGGGTAAATAACTCCCAATTCGGCGACTTGAATCATATCAATGACAAAAACTTAAAAAAATAAAATAAAAAATACATGGTATAGATATCTGCATAGATATACCGTTAAAAAAAACATCTTATATTCAAATCATTCATAACATGATGAAATTTAAAACATTTTAAAGATTGCATGTATGATAAGAAAAATGAAATATACTTATGAGAAAATTTTCCAAATGTTTCAAATTTGGGAGCTATTTTTCTGAATTTGTCCTATATTTTTCCACTTTTTAAAATTGTTTTGCTTAGAAAATTTAGAAAAAATAGTTTCCAAATTTTGAACTTTTGAAAAATTTCCCATAAAGTGATTATTTTTTAATTTTGTTATATATATGTGTGTTGGTGTGTACTTATTCTTATGAGCGTGTTTTAAGTATAAATACCTTCAAACTCATTCTTCATTCTTTATATACATATATCTAATCGGAAAACAAATATAGATTTACCAATAAGTTCGGAGTTTGGGCTGAGTTTGGGTCTGTGCGTGTGGGTATCAGATAAGATTGAAGATTTGTTTTTTCAAAAATTATATATATAATTTTAATTGAAAAGAAAAAAAAAAACCTAAACCGACTGAATGAACTAATTTAATTCAAAAAATAAAATCTAAAACAAAAGATTGCAACAGACACATTAATTTTAGGATTTCTTTTACGACATTGAAGCTAAAGATTACTTTGAATTCCTATGCTTACAGGATGTGACTTCAGTGCAGCTCAATTTTTTTTGTGAAGTATTCAAATAGATACTGTAAGTACTCGATCTCTACCCAGTCCAGGGTCTTGAACTGCAGCATCGGGCCTCAAAGTACCATGTGGTGGTGTCACCCTGATTTTTTTTTTTTTTGATAGAGGTGTCACCCTGATTTTATTTCATTGAAATGCAGTTTCTTCATGTTCTTAACAGTGATTTTGTAATAGACATGTTAATTTTAAGATTTTTTTTTCCCATATATATATATATATATAATAAAAAATAACCTAGACCGACTGAATAACCTGATCTTGGTTTTGGTTAATTTTAGAATTTTATTTTCAAAAGACATACATTTAATTGGAAGAAACCTAGATCGATTAACTAGTTATGTGTGGCAGTCTGGGTAAGATTAATAATAAGAGTAATTTTTCTTGAAAAAAAATAACTATATACATTTAATTAACAAATAAAAATTTAAAAATATATAAAATTGTTTTATTTGATATGTAAAAGTGAAAAGCAAAATTGAACCCTATTAATTCGAATTTTATAAAAAATAATTTGGTTTTGATTTCACGTGTAAAGTTTTTGATTTTAATAATGCAAACAATGTTAATAATTAAGCCCCTTACAAAGTCACACCTACACCTATATCAATAAAGTTAGAGGTTCGAATCTCATCCCCTGATCCCCATCCCAAACTCTAAAATTGTAACAGTACTTCAAGTCAAAGGTCAAGCTCGTGTTGTTGGGTGACTAAGCTTGAGTAACGACTATATATAAAGGTCTGTAAGTTCGAAGGGCCAAGCTTGAGCATCTTAAACGTTTTTTGAGCAGTAATGCATGTGTATGAATAGATAACTTCTCTCGAACGGAGTGGACAACTCAATTTCCAATCTTTATAGGGCAACTCAATTTCCATATTCATTTTCGTCTCGGGCACGAACTCTAGTTAGATTTTTTTTTTCAAAAAAAATTATTTAATTATCAGTTTCTTAGATCTTTGAAACCACTAATTTTTATAAATTTTTCATGACATTTAGATAACTGAAAAAATAAATATATTTATGAAAGGATTGTAATTATTATGACATATATATGTGCTACTCTAATGATTTCATAGAGAAAAAAATCTTCATTTTCTTTAGGTTTCAGCTTACTATTCCATCATCTCTTAGCTCATTTTGTAGAGCTCATTTGACACACAAGGTTCTCTATGCAGACCTCAATATGTTGCGATATGTGAAAAATTGAAAGAACTTTAAGGAAAACAAGAAGCGTCGTGACACATATGTAGTCGTGAAGATAGCGAGTGAAAGCTGGCTACATAAAGAAGAAGAAATAGAGTAAGATTGTAAAACATAAGAAAAGTAAAACATAACACGCAGCGATTTTGTGCAATAATGAACTGCGGAGGTAATGAGAGTTTGGGGTGTATTTATTTCAACGAGATTTTTCAATGATGAACGTTTGTTAAAGAATGATAAGAGATGATGATAACGATTTGTAGCAGAAATACAGGGAGGCAGTAGGGAGCACAGGTGCCGAAGGATTGAGATGAGGAGGCTTGCCTCGACAGGTTTTATCAATTTGAAGAAAGGGATGGCGTAAAAGTCTACATTTTTTTTTTTTAAAGTAAAAAGTCTACATTTCTACTTAAATATCCCACAAATCCTACAATTTCTCTACATTTTTATCCACTCACCTATTTGCCACGTGTCCCACATTACAGACTCTGAAAGCAGAAAACTAAGCAAAAAACACAAAAAGTAAGTAAAACCGGAGAAAACTCCATTGAAGAACAGAGACAAAAAGAGAAAGAAAAGGGCAAAAGGCAGGTACTTTTTTTTTTTTTTTTTTTTTTTTTTTTTTCCGATTAATACGAGAGAGAGAGAGTCAATTTATATTAACAAGATTCCTTTGAATTAAGGGAAAGCAACCAATGAGAGAGTAAGAAGAGTTGACCGGTGATTTCTATTTCAACAGAATTCCTGCCAAAACCTTTTCTGGCTCATCAACTAATATTGATGACTTACATACATGATGATCACATGATCTTAGACAGCCTACCGTACTCCAATTGGAACTGCCAGCATAGTAGCACAACCCATGAATGTTGAGCTGGAAGTAGCTTGAGACTGCAAACAAAGTTTGGCTTATTGCAGAGTTAGAATAGGTTGGTGAAGTAGAAGCTAGCTGTATGAGCTGATCTTGCTTCATCTCTGAAAGATTCTATAAGAGTATCTTCGATACAAGAGTGGGTTGTGAAAAAAAAAAAATCACATAGGATAAATAGACCGTGTATTAAAAAAATAGCTCCAATGCAACTATGCATATCCAACCTTATGCTGGTAAAAAAATTATTAGACATTATCAATATGACCGTCGACTGTTTGTTGCATAACTATTTTTTCGGTTAACTCAGCAAGTATTTAAAATTGATATTAATTTTTCATCTATTTTTGGTAAGGAAATAAAAAAGAAAAAAATTGGACTCATCATTAAAAATAAATGTGTTTTAAACAGAATTGTTGGATACTAAATTTTTAGTTGATTGTCTATTCAGTCTATCTTTATACTACAAAAAAAGTAAGTCTCTTGACATTGTTGTCATGTCAATAATTTTTTGTATGCAAGCCACTTTTACATTGGAGAAGCTCTCAGGGCAATCTCAAATCAATGTCATTGCCATTTCATAGAACCGCTCATTTTCAGAATTTTTTCGCAACATGAAAATGCAAATCGAAGATATTCAGCAGCATTTCCATAAAAAATTTAAGCCAACAACAAAATTTTGAATAAAGCTGAATTAAACTGCCAAATATAATACTTTCAACCGCATTAACATGCTAAATTAAACCGAACATATCCAATTAGGCCTTTTGGAGTTAATGAAATTTTGCTTTATGACTTGTAATTCAATAAAATCAAAAGATTTTGCAACATGCATATAATTGTCGGGGTTCTTTTTTATGAAGCTATATATATTTAATTAAAAAAAAATATAGACCAACTGAATAGACCCAATCCAATTCAAAAGAAGAAAAAGATTTTTGCAATAGAAATGATAATTTCAGGAGGTTTTTTTTTTTTTTTTTTTTTTTTTTTTTTTTTCAACTGCTATATAATAGGGTAGAGAATGGTTTGGTTCAGTTTTGAACAAAACTGAATTGAAATGCGAAATGGTTGATTTTCAATACTTTGAACAAGTTTGAACCGCATTGACATGCCAAATTGAACTAAACATATTCAATTAGGCCTTTTAGAGTTAATGAAATTTTGCTTTATAAATTATAGGGAAAATCGTATTTTAGTCCCTATAATTTGCCTTATTCTGGGTTTATTAGTCCACGGTTTTTTGGTATTGTAACTTTCAGTCCATCTGTATTATGACAATATGAATTCCAGTCCCTACCGTCCAATTCTGTTAGGGTTCCGTCAAGTCAACGAGGGTCAATGAGGGTAAATAGGTAAATTCATCAGTGGGGACAGGAAGGGTAATTAGGGTTGAAGGGTAATTAGGTAACTTGATATATATAATTAATAATATATTAAATAAAAAAACAAATGAGTGGATGAGATCATGCCACGTCATTTTACTAAATATTAAAAAAATAAAATATTAATTTTTTTCAATTTACCCTAATTTTATCGAAGAAATTGGAAATCAAATCAAAGAAATCCCTAATTTTATTCTTTTTCTTTCACCATCATATCCAAACCCATCAATCTTATTCTCTATCTCTCACCACCACCACCACCACCACCACCATCAACCACCTATTGTCAACCACCTAGAAGCCGTGAAAGCAGAAGAAGAAGAGAGAGATCTCGTCGTCGTCGTCGTCACTGCTTCCGGTTGTCGTCGTCGCTTCCGGTTGTCGCCTCCGTCGTCGTCGAATTGATTTGGATTTCATGGATGGTGAATCGGTGGTTTGGGGGTTTGTATTTGGGTTTTTATTTGTTGCAAAAATGAGTGGTCATAGGTATTTAGTTGGTGGTGCTGATGGGGTGCCATGAAGAAGATGAAGATAGAGGTGGGTGACAGAGAGAAGAAGATGAAGATGGTGCCGTGAAGAAGAAGATGGTGGAGATGGGTCTTTGGTGCCGTGAAGAAGATGAAGATAGAGGTGGGTGACAGATAGAGAAGAAGATGAAGGTGGTGCCGTGAAGAAGAAGATGGGTATTTGGTTGTATTTGGGTTTTTGTTTTTTAGTTTTGGGAAAGCATTAGGGTTAGAAGAAATTTCAGTGCAGGGACAGAAAATGTGCATTTCATTTGTTATTTTACTTGAATTTATTTGGTTTATTTGGTTTATTTTGCTTGAATTTGTTGATGTATTACTGCTTGTGCTTGTGATGTGTTTGTTACTTGAAATTTTTACTTGAATGTGGATTTCGAATTGGGTTGGGTCTGGGTGATGATTTTTTTTTTTTTTTTTTTTTTTCCGTTCTTGATTTCTGTTTGATTTTAATTTGATTTAGGTTTGATTTTAATTGACTTTGAATTGATTTCGAATTGATTTTGGTTTGATTTTAAATTTATTTCGGTTGATTTTGGCATCCAGTTGATTTTGTTTCCTTGATAAAAGATCTGCAGATCAACAATTTTTTTTTTGTTTTTAAAATCTTTTTTATTTTTGTTCTACACCATATTTACTATATATATATTTTTATTTTTCGTCTTTAAATTCCTTTTTTTTTTTTTAATTTATGTTTTCAAACTTTAATAATAATAATAAAAAGATATGGCAGAATTCTTTTTTTTTTATGGATACTGGTGATGTTAATTTGATTTTTTCCACGAGTGAAGATTTTTTATTTTATTTTATTTTATTTTTTTGTTTTGTTTTGTTTTGTTTTATATTTATTTGTTTTTTTATATCTGTTATATATATTTATATATTAAATATGTTTTTAATTTTTAATTAAGGGTAAAATGGTCATTAAATGAGTATCAGATAGTCAGAGGGGCATTAATGTCTTTTAGTCCGACTGACATGGCAGAATCTGTCTTTTGACGGATTCTGTCACAGAAGGACTAAAAGCTACAATAAAAAATAAACGTGGACTAAACGTGGATTAAGGTAAACTACAGGGACTAAAATGCAATTCTCCCTAAATTATAATTACAAAAATCAAAAGATATTGCAATAGGCATGTAAATTTTAGGGTTTCTTTTTCAAAAGCGATATATATAAATATATATATAATTAAAAATATATCTATACAAAAAATATAATCTAGACCAATTGAACAGACCCAATCCAATTAAAGAAAATTGCAGTTGAAATGTTAATTTTAGGATTAAAAAATCTACATGGATTAAAGATTGGGCCTATTTGTCAGTGCTGAGAAGATTAAGGATTTTTTTTTTTTTTTGGATCGGTAAATCTTATTAAGCAAAGCGGAGAAAATCGCACCAAGAAAACGAGAGGTCCATGGGGCAAGCTAGGGTTTATATATATATATATATATATTTAATTGAAAAAAAAAAAAACTAAACTTAACAGATTGGGTCTATATGTCAGTGTGTGAGGTTAACGAATTCTTTTATATATATATATAATTGGGTGAAATTGGAAACTAGCCAAAAATTAAGGAGGTTTATTGCTTTTAGTCGGAATTAGTATTTTGATTGTTTTTTTCAAACAATCTACTTTTGGGACAAAAGTGCCCTTCATTCAGAAATTTTGCCTGGTGTGTTTAATTCATTTTACTTGGTATATTTAATTCGTTTGCCTGGTGTGTTTAATTCGTTTTGTTTGGTGTGTTTAATACTTTTTGCTTGGCGTGTTTAATTCGTTTTTGCCTGGTGTGTTTAATTCATTTTGCCTGATATGTTTAATTCGTTTTACCTGAAAAAAATAACTTTTTTTTCTATATATATATATTTTTTCTTTTTCTTCTTCTTCTTCCCAGGCCTCCATCTTCTTCTTCTTCTTCTTCTTCTTCTTCTTCTTCTTCTTCTTCTTCTTCTCGGATGTGTTTAATAATTGTGTTTCTTGGTGTGTTTAATTTGATTGTTGTGGTGTGTTTAATTGATTTACAACTGGTGTGTTTAATTGGTTTACACATGGTGTGTTTAATTGGTATGTCCTGGTGTGTTTAATTGATTTACACCTGGTGTGTTTAATGGAGTTGTCCTAGTGTGTTTAATTAGTCTGGTGTGTATAATTGATTACAACTGATGTGTTTAATCAGTGGTCTGGTGTGTTTAATTGAAAAAAAACAAAATCTGGAAAAATGCCTCTAAATTTTTAAACAAAACAAGATCTGGAAATTTTTTAAAAAAATCTTGAATTTTTTTTAAACCTTCAAGTCCAACTAACACTCAAATCCAAACATTCAAAACCACAACCACCCTTAAAATCAACTACATTTACAACCACAACCACCCTTAAAATCAACAACTAACACTCAAAAACCTGAATTTTTTTTTTTAAAAAAATCTGGAAATAATTTTAAACAAAAACAAAATCTGAAAAAAAATTTCAAAATTAAAAAAAAAAAAAACTGAAATTTTTAAAAAAAAAATCTGGAAACCGAATCACTCTTAAACCCAGATCGGATGATCGACGATCAGAAAACCCAAACTTTAACACAAACGAAATCTGAAAATTTTTGTTTATAAAAATTCTGAAAATTTTTAAAAAACCTAGAAAAAACGTGAAAGAGAAAGAGGAGAGGAGAGAAAGAGAAGAAGAAGAAGGAGAAAAAATCGGACGACCGATGATCGGAAAACCACCAAATTTGAAATTTTATGTTTTAAAAAAATCTGAATTTTTTTTTAAAAAATCTAGAAAAAAAGAGAAAGAGAAAGAGAAGAAGAGGAAGAAGAAGAAGAGAAAGTGAGAAGACAGAGGAGAGAGGAGGAGAGAAAGAGAGAATGAGAGAAAGAAGAAGAAGAAGACGTGAGAACAGAGAAAAAGAGATAAAGAGGAAAAAAAAATCTGGTGAAAATGAGAGAGAAAAGGAGAGAGAAGAGATTTTGAAAAAAAAAAAAAAAACAGGGGCAATAATGTCTCTACAAGGGATTTTTGATAAAAACAATCAATTTACTAATTATGGCTAAAAACAATAATGTCCTTAATTTTTTGGTTAAAAAGAGGTATTTCCTCATATATTTATATAGAATGACTAAACAACTTGGACTAGGAGAAAATCTTTAATGAGACAGCCTCATTGATATGTGGTGAGACCGTCCAATAGAAGTGTAGTTTTTTTATATTTTAAAACTTAAAAATACTATACTTCTGTTGGACGATCTCATTGCAAGTCAATGAGACCGTCCCACCAAGATTTTCCCCTAGACAAGAGAATGGCTGGGTGGGCATATGTGTCCGTGTGGGTATCATATAAGATTAAGGATTTTCATTTTCAATATATATATATATATATGTAATTGAAAAAAAAAAAAAACACCTAGACATACTTAATGAACCAATCCAATTCAAGAGTGATCTTCTAGCTTTCAATTAGGCATTCTAGAGTTAATGAAAATTTTCTTTATAACTTATAATTCAAAAAATTAAAAGATTTTGCAATAGATATGCAATATATATATATAATCAAAAGCAAATCTAGACCCATTGAATAGACCCAATCCAATTCAAAAAAAAAATTGCAATAAAAATGTTAATTTCAGGATTGAAGTACATGTTGTAAACTTGTAAAGACAAGTAATTAAGACAACGAACATTAGGTGACAAGCTGGACGGACAGCCATGAACAAAACTGAACCGCATTCATTTCATTTTCATAAAAAAACAATTTCCTCTTGGTTTCGATTTTCATCGCCTTGGGCTTTTGACTATTGTGTTGACAGAGAAATTTTCTTTAACAAATTGAAGATATAGACAGTTTCTTTCACAGACAAGTGTCCTATGTGTCAACGTTGCAGAGGACAGGTCGCTTTAGCGATGCTGATGCTCTCAAAGATCCCCACATATGAACTACACAGTAACAGATAAATTAAAAAATAGTTTCACACAATAGTTTCCTATTCGACCACTTGTTAGCTCCTTTATAAAACGAGCCTCAACTTTTTATAGTTCTTTTGACATATGGCTTTCTCTTGAAAAATTGACTAGCGAAGGCCGAATATATTGGGAAAATATTAAAGAAAAGAACCAAGTGTTGTTAAGCAGAACAGGGAAGAAGCATACGGATGACTTCAGAACCAGCAACATGCTAAGGACGACGCCGTATTTTTCGACATGCAAAGAATCAGAATTCAGAAATGACTTTAGAAATAGCAAACTATGTTTCATGATCGGACATGTTTTGGAGGATATGTTTGCAAACTATTACAGCGTTGAGGTGCAAAAAGCCCAAGTAGGGATTTTTGTTTCTCTCTCTAGATTATTGGTCCATTTCAGGCCATCAATTACATTTGGTTGTTCGAGCTTTAGACACCAAAAATGGAGAAAGGAAGATGACAGGTGTTCTTGGGCAGTTGTCCCTACAATTAATTAATTAATATTTCATATGATCTGAACTGGCCGTTAGATTGATCCTACGGCCATAAAGGGATCCCAAATATTTCCGGGATCCCTCACCTGATCATCAGTCATCAGTCATAATAAATTGAGATTTATTGTGATTCGGTCAGGATGACAACTTTATCTCAAATGCAAAAGCCAATTGTGCCTAAAGATTATACTTCGAATGTGGTCATAGTTCACATTCACGATTTAAAACAACTTGTGTGTTTATTTATTTTTTATTTCTTTTTACAATCTTTTTGGCCATTGAATTGATCCAACGATCATGAAAGATTGGGATCTGATGTGATAAGGTCATAAGGACTATACATATATTTTTAATTTTAGAATTTCTTTTATATATATATGTATATATTTAATTGAAACAATAAAACCTAGACTACGAGCAGAACAGAACAGAACCAATCTAAAAAAGAAAAAAAAGACAAGACCACTTAACAACCTAATCCACTTCTCAAAAAAAAAAAAAAAAAAAAAAAAAAAAATTCTAAAATAAAAATATTTTTCTTTTCAATTAAAAAAAATATATATATATATATGATAGTTCTCTTATTAGGTCGTCCTGAAATTATAGACCAACCACATGTTTTAATAAGTATAAATGCTTTTTTTTTTAAAAAAAAAAATCAATATTTTATTTAAACACGTGGCTGTGGTTGGTCGTTATGAAATTATAATTTTAGGACAATATTGATAGGAGAACTATCCTCTCTCTCTCTCTCTCCATATATATATATATATTATTCGGTGTGTGAGATCCCATTATACCATTATCTATAAACGTGTAAGATCTTGTACATGAAGGTACAGTATATAATTAAGAATCTTGAATGGTTCTATTTAATTTTAGGATTTATTTTTGTAAAAGATATATATATATATATAGATTTTCTATTATCAGTTCGAATTGACAATAAATATATCATGATGAAGAATGTGGACCACTAGATTTACATACTTTGACTCAAAGTATATGCATTTGTCAAAACTTCTCCATAATCTATGGTCCACATTCTTTATCCTGATATATTTATTGTCAGTTCGAACTGATAATAGAAAGACTATATATATATAATTGTAAATAAGAATCGTACACCTATATGTATTTATTTTTTTAAAAAAAAATAGTATAATCAATTAAAAAAAAAACACTAGTATATTCAAAAAAAAAAAAAAAAACACATATACAAACTAAACATAGCCATTCCAATTCAAAAATTAAGAAAACTAAAATAAAATATTTTGCCATTGACATGATAATTTTAGGATTTCTTTATCAAAGGATATATACATTTAATTTGAGAAAGAAACCTAGATCGACTAAGATAGTCTAGGTAAGATTAAAGAAAAAAAAAAGAGTAAGTTTTTTTTTGTTGAAAAAACAGATATATATAAATAATTAATAAATAAAATTTTTAAAAATATATTAATCTATTTGTTTTATTTAGTATGTGAAAACCAAAACTGAACCACATTCATTCCATTTTCATAAAAAATTAATTTGGTTTTTATTTCATTACATAGACTTTTGACAACCGAAAAGACAAAGTAACTTTCTTTCACTGATTGAAGAGTTCATTTTGCTCATCCCTTTTAAGTGGTGAGTATTGGTGAGTATTAACTTGTACTAAAAACATGATATGTGTCTAGGGATGGTAATTAGATTCAAACCCGTGAGACCTGACCCGGATCCGACCTGCGTGGGTCAGGTTTGGGTCCGGGTCCTCACATTCGGGTCACAGGTTGGGTCCAAAATATTAGATCCGATTCGGGTCTAAATCGGGTCTGGGTCTAGATCCATAGAATTGGACCTGGATCCAGACCCATAGACTCGAATAGTGAGTAAGTTAAAAAAAAAAAAAAAATTGAAGAATTTGAAATTGAAATTGAATGCAAATAATAAATTTCTCTTTTATATCCTCTATTAATTAATTAATTTATATATTTAAGTATATATATATTTTTAGTATTTTATTGTTTTTTTTTGGATCGTGGGTCCACGGGTCCAGACCTAGACTCGCGAATTTTCATAGGTCCTCGATCGAGTCTGGGTCTACCTAAGACCCACGGGTCCAGACTCGAACCTGAACCAGAAGCCGAACTCGAAAATTTTCATGGGTCTGGATCCGAGCCTAGGTCTAATTTTTTTTATCAGGTCTGAGTTCGAGTTGGGTGTTTGGGTTCAGTAAGACCCGACCCGAACCGAACCCGATCCATTGCCATCCCTACATGTGTCAATGGAGAGATAAATTTATCCAAACATTTTATCTTTTTAGATAATTTTATCACCCAATGGACACATGTCATATTTTTAGATGGGATAATGTTTACCCCTTGAACCTTTTCAAGGGTTGAATAAAAATGGACTCCAAAGATTGAAAGAGACAGACCACTGTTACTGATTTTCTGTAACAGACATGTGTCTCATGTGTCAGTGATGCAACATACTTGATGCTCCCAATGATCACCACGTATGCACTAGTATCAACAAGTTAGAGAAACAATGAAAAAGAAAAAAAGAAAAAAAGAAAAAAAAATTGCTTCAGATGAAAGCTTCCTATTCGACCACCTGTTGGCTCCTTCTTGGGACGAGCCTCAATTTGTTAGAATTCTTTTGACACGTGTGTCTCTGCAAAAACAAATTGATTGATGAAGACATAATTGAAAGAAATTTAAAGAAACGAACGAAACGTCATATCACACGTGTCGTGAAGGCAGCAAACCTTGATCGGTGTTGGGCAGGACGGGCACCCGTGAGCATCCACCCTCAAAGTAGTTGCCTACACAGAGAAGAAGAAATAAAGTAAATTTTATTAGAATAACGCCAGAAATCACACATTTTCAATCACAATTTATGTGTTGTAATTGAAAATATGTGACTGTGAGTGTGATATCTTACGTTACTCAATTTATTTATTTATTTATTTATTTTTCAGAAAAAATCTATTCTCTTACATAGAAAAAAATAGTTACATTTCTCTTGTGAACTAGGTCGTATTTGATGATTTTGTGCAATAATGATCTGCTACAGGGTTGAGAGCTTGAAGTGTATTTATTTGGACTAGGTTTTTCAATAACGGAAGTTTGTCAAAGAATGTTGAGCGATGATGAAAAGGAATTTCAGGATAGATGCAGGGAGCGTAGGCGCCAAAGGATTCAGGTGAGGAGGCTTGCCTCGACAGGTTCTATGCCGTCCACGAGCCGTACTCGAAAGGAGAAGCTGCCTTGTGTTGCGGAGGGCAAGCGTATACGATCGGCTTCGGAAACCAGCGTCATGCATACCAAGACTCCGTATTTCTCGGCCTTTTACGGCGAGGGGAGGGGGATGACGCTGAGGGCTCTGGCAGCAGCTCCTCCTAGCAAGTCGGAGGATCCCGAGCCAGTGTTTGGGTCGATGTCAGTGTCGGGGAGGGCACGTGACATGGAGGACGCGATTACTATACAGCCTAGTCTTTGCCGGCCGGACATTAATCAGCGGCAACCAGTGCATTTCCTAGCTGTTTACGACGGTCATGGAGGGTCTCATGTAATATCTTAACGTGCCCTATCTTAATTTTTATTTTATTGATGAAACGTCCACTGAATTCTTAAGTGACTTTGAAGTCTATTATGAGGGCTATTTGGTCATTTAACAATTGAGCTGTGTGCAGGTGTCGACATTATGCAAGGAGAAAATGCACGTTTTCATAGAGGAAGAGTTAATGCGCGTGAGTGGCACGTCAAAGGGTGAGAGTGCAGCAAGTGGTAGCCGTTCAAGACAGGATCGTCTAAAACGAAAACAAAGCGCCACCGTCGTGGAATGTGAAGAAGAGTGGAGGAGAGCGATGGTGAGGAGTTTCCTGCGGATGGACGAGATGGCGCTTACCACGTGTGCGTGTGGTAACTTGGGTAACGGTTGTGTTTGCCCCTCGCTGGAGTTAGCTCTCGGTGGGTCCACCGCTGTAGTTGCAGTTTTAACGGCCGGTCACATCATTGTTGCCAATTGCGGGGACTCACGCGCCGTCCTCTGTCGAGGTGGCAGAGTTATTCCTCTCAGTCGTGATCATAAGGTTAGTTATCAGGTTTTGCTTAAAATTAAATTCTAACTCATTAGTCGCTACCAACAGCTGACACGTGCCTTGCCTTTCTGCAATTTTCTAACAGTCCTCTGCTATTAAAGGATAATTAGGGTTTTTCTTGATTGGGTAAGGCTATATGGATAACGGAAAATTGTATTCCTGTGACGTCCAAACGGGTTTGATGTGGAGAATGCTTGCCAAATTAACACTGTCACGAATAATACTGTACTTTGAAAGTTGGATGAATTTAGGGTTGCAAAATATTAATACTCAAACAATTTTATTATGATGTGTTTAGCTGCTGAATGGGACTTGTAATTTTTCTAATTTTTCAAACATTTAACTTTTATGGATTTTGATTTGGTTTTAGATTAAATAACTGGCAAGTGGTAACTGCTCATATAATTAAATTATACAAAAGTTAGGGTAGTATGATCCTTTAATACTACCCTAACTTTGGTGTAGGATATTGAAGGATATAGAACTTTGGTGTGATTTCACTTGTTAGCAAATAACCTGGTCAAAACCTAATGAATGATACCAAACTTTGTCTCTTTTGAGTGGTGGCCGGGGATAGAGAAAATGTTGTTAAAAATGTTTTGATGAGATACTATATCAGGAAGGAAATAAACTAGTTGATCAAAACATGACGAATGATATTGAACTGATTTCACTTATTAGCAAATAAGTTGATGAAAACCTAATGAATGATATCGTACTTTGATGTGATTTCACTTGCTAGTAGTCAATTCAAGTTATGTGACTTTGACTTTGACTTTGGTTTGGTAGGCTCTATTATAAAATGGGTCAACCATAGATAGATTCTTTAGGTCATGACCAGGGATGGACGTTTTCCCATGGGACCCCATCCCCCACGGGCCCCCATGGGGTTTTGGGGGCAAAGAATTTGAGGGTGGTGATGGGGGCAAAGTTTGCCCCCAAACAAATTTTGGGGGAGGTGGTGGGGGTACCTCCCCCCAAACCCAAAACCCTATTGGGTCCCTCAAAATAATATATATATATTATTTTTATTTATATATAAAAATTTTAATAATTATAAATTATAATATTAAATTATTAAAATTAAATGTTATGGTTGTTCATTTATAAGGTGTAATTAACCCCCAAAATAATATATATATATATATATTATGCAATTATTTTGTATTGTATTTTGGATTTTGTATTATGTTTTTATTACTTTTTCGGATTGAAAATTTGAAATTTATAATTGAAAAGGAAATGAAATGGGGGAAATGGGTTTTGGAGGTCGGGGTGGGGGAACCTCCCCCCAAAACGTCACCCCCCCACATTGGTCCCCTCAAATGGATTTTGAGAGAGGTTGTGGGGGAAGGTTTGAGGAATGGGGGTGGGGGTGGGGGTACCCTCCCCCGCCCCATTGGGTCCCCACGCCTATCCCTAGTCATGACCTGTTCGCTCATCTGGTCATAGCCTGTCAGGTGATATGTTTGTCATTTGTTGGTTTAGTGAGATGATAATCATGATATACTGTGTTCATTTAACTTTTTTATATACAGCCTGATAGACCAGATGAACTTCAAAGGATTCAAGCTGCAGGGGGAAGAGTCATCAATCTGGACGGACCACGAGTTGAAGGCATCCTTGCTATGTCTCGAGCTATAGGTAATTCCTTCAAAATTTTAACAGAATCTTCATGCTATTTTATTTTAACTTAAATTTAGAAGGTATAACTTGAATGATAAATGAATGCCGCAAAATGTTTACTGTTATTATTAGTGCATACTTTCAATGAATTCAGGTTGTATGATTTAGTTTTCCACATCAAGTAAAGGCATAAAAATGTCACTTTCTATAGTTGTACTCTTAGAATGACTTGAGGGTTTGGTTTGACAATTAATTTTCATTCTCTTGAATGATTGACTGTGCATTAATGCAATATCATAACTTCTATTTGTTCTCATTTTTTACTTGGATCTTCTTGTTTTCTCCGTGAGAAACAAAGAGAACTTATTCCATCACTTAGGTGACTCACTGCACATCGGTGTTATGGAGGCTTCAATTCTCTACAAAGATATTAATGCTGAAAAGTAGTGGTTTTTGTCCTCCTCAACTCATAACTATGAAGTGATTGCTATTCATGGTGCTGTAAATTCTAATACACTTTATTTCCATAAACAGGGGACAGGTATCTTAAACCAGTTGTAACGGCAGAGCCTGAGATAAGTTTTACGGAAAGGGATCCGGAAGATGAATGTTTGATCATTGCAAGCGATGGTTTGTGGGATGTTATATCAAGCGAGTTGGCTTGTGAGATAGCTTGTGAATGTCTCAGAGAAGGACATAGCGAAGCCTTAGCAGCAATAGACCTCAATGGCAGCCCTCAGATGGAAGATGAAGGGATTGGAGCAATGTATACAACCAAAGGTTTAATGGCTACTGCATTGCTTACCCGCCTTGCTTTGGGACGACAAAGCTCCGACAACATTAGTGTAATAGTTGTTGATCTCAAGCGGAGTTGAACAATAAATATGTAGGTAGAGAGTATAATCAAGTTCATGCGAACATTGTACAGGCCTCCTGCCGAAAAATTAATCACTTTTATTTTATTAAAGGATGATATGATCTCTTAGATGGAAGTATGGAACCTGTACAATTGGCTCTAATAGAATTTCACTGTGGAGTTTTTCTAAATTGGCATTAATCCTTTTTAGAATTGATCGACATCTGACTGTCAAGTGCAGGGTTGTTGTAAACAAATCTACTTTGTTTTCGCTGTGCTATATGTGTAATATGTGCAAAATTGTCGTTTAAAATGCAGGTAATTGTTATTGAATAAGTGAAGTTTAGAAATGGAAATCAAATATAAAAGGATGTAGCAAGATTTAGTGAAAATTACTGCATATATAAAATAGTCTTTAAAATCACATTTCATTTTGTATACATAAAACTGTCTCTAAAATCACATTTCATTTTTCAAGAATCGTTTGCAATAATTAATGAATATATTGTGATATCCATTTACTCTGCGTAGAAGATTAGATTTAATAAAATAAATAAAAAAATAAATAAAAACCTAAAATAACTCTAAATGAAATATATATTAAAAAAATATATAAAAAAAAAATCCTAAGATGGGCTTGGGGATATTGTGATTTATTGAAAACTTTTTATGTCAGTTTGAGTTGCAATTAAATTTTATTATCTATATATGTCAATAAAAAACAAACCAATTATCAGCAGTAATTGAAAATATCTAAGCTGATTTTGCATATACATTTATTATATACTATATAAGTATACTTTTTCTATTCTAGGCTTGCAATGTCTTGATCTTACTATTTGATTGCTAATTCTTGGAAATTGCTTTGCTATATTTTCTCTTTATAAAAAATTGTCTTTAAAATCAAACCAAAAACGCCTTCCTTTTAATTTATAAATGATTTGGATTCTCTCTCTCTCTCTATGCTATTTTTTTTTTTTAATCTTGATGTGCTATTTTTTTTTTAAATCTTAATTTGCTAAGTTTGGAGACTTCTCACTTGCAAACTGACTCCCTTACATAAATCTTATGTCTAAACTATTCATAACATGATGAAACTTAATAAATTTTAATGAGATTTTTTGCATGGATGATAAGAAATATAAAATATACCTATGGGAAAATTTTCATAACTTTTCGAATTTGGAAACTATATTTTCTAAATTTGTCCTATGTTTTCCCTCTTTTTAAATTTGTTTAATTTGCTTAAAATATTTAGAAAAAATAGTTTCCAATTTGGAAAAAGTTTGAAATTTTTTCCATAAGTATATATATTTCATTTTCCTTATCATTCACGTCAAAGATCTCATTAAAATTTATTAAATTTCATCATGTTATGAATAGTTTGAATATAAAATTGTGTAAGAGAGTTTGTATGTGAGAATTCTATCATATATATATACACATATATACATATACATATACATCTCTTTGCCTCTTATTTATGTGGTGGTAAATAGGAGTCCGACGAAACAATTTAAGCTAGAAAGGGGTTTACGTCAAGGTGATCCGTTGTCTCATTTTCTCTTTAATTTGGTCATGGAAGGCTTGAGCTGTTTGCTCTCAAATGCTAGAAATCTTTAGCTTTTAAAATGGGTGGTTTTTGGCAATGAAGAGGTCCACATTTCACATTTACAATTTGCGGATGATACAATTATCTTCATTGAACCTCGAATGGATTACCTTCTTAATGCTAAGAGAATCTTGAGGTGCTACAAGTTAGCTTCGGGGTTGAAGATTGATAGCTTACTTTTTGTGTCGTTACCAAATTGCGATTATCAAAAGATTATTTATAATTAAAAGTTCCTATGCAATGTGCTCTAACTAGCAAAATACTAGTAAAGCGATAAGCGATGGTATCATTCCGTAGGAAGGTGTCATCCATCAACTATATCAAGTTCTAGAGTTTATTGTATGGGTATTTGTAATGTCAGCCCATTAACCTTTTTGAAAAATAGAGTTGACCAGTACCACGGTCTCAATGTCGAGTTCTGACTCAATAGCGGATCCACCACAGAACAATGGTTTTGCTTGCCATGGTTGACCATGAATCACACCGCGGTTTAGGTCAACGGCATGGCCTCGACAACTCTGCGTGACTTCCATTATTGACTTCTTTTTGCTCATTTTGGCTTTCCAAACTTGACTTTAAGCTCAAAACCTTCTTGTAGGGAATATGTATCTACACAAGGCTCAACAAACGCATTATATACACAAATATGTTCGAAAAAGAGAACAAACGATAGGAAATGGGGACCTCAAATAGGTATATAAATCGTCCGATAAAATACCCCCAAACTTATCTTTTGCTCATCCTTGAGCAAAACTAAAAATGAAAACAAACAAACAAACAAAATATATAATAAAAAAATAAGTAAAAAATAGCCACTTCCATAGGAAACACAATGACACTTAGCATGTGCCAAAGGCCTTTAAACCACTAGGTGGCCCTAGATGGAGGTCTCATGAGGGTCTTCTCTACCGATTATCTATCTGGGCCTTCCATTAGGCGACAATCCTAAGCAGGAAGCTCTTTGGAAGCCGATGATTAATAAGGTGGAGCAGAAGCTCTCGCTTTGGAAGAGAAGTTGTATGTCTAAAATTGGTAGACTTGTCATGATTAAATTTGTGTGTTAATGATGAAATTTCATTAACCAGAATCTGCGGGGTGACCTTCTGCAGGATGCTCGCCCCGAAAATCGATTTAGACAGCTATACTAGGAAGGATGAAGAAAGATGATTTTTTTCATTAAGTTGAGTCAAGAAAGGTGTTTAATCATTGTGTTGGAACCACAATTGAAATAACCGACATAATACTATATTCTACCATCTAAGTTAAAACAAAATGCAAAGTAAATCATTGCTTCATTCAAGGTAAGAAGATGTATTATTCTTTGATAAATCTATGTACAATGGTCCTTAGAACCTTTTTTATACATGAACTTTCACCTTCTGGTGGTTTTAATAACTGTTCCTAGGCATCTCAAGATCGTAGGAGTGACTTTCATGTTAATCCGCAGCGTTGCAATGGAGGTTGCACCCTTTCTGGTTTCTTGCCTATAACTGCCCGAAATACGTCTCTGTTAACTCCTCCTAAAATGGTTTAAAGCTTGGACTTTGTCAGAGTGTGAAGCTCTATCATATAGACAAATGCAGCTTTGAATTTGCGCAGGAAAGATATATCATTCTTGTCTTAGACACATTGTTTGATTGCGTGTAATGTCCGTGTGGCTTTAGCAGAGTTTGAGTTTGATTTAGGATTTCTTTAGAATTAGTCTCCTTTCTTGATTAAGATTCTGGTTAAGTCCAAGTCTTATAAGTCTCTCAACAGAAAAGGGGTGGCAACTTTCTTCTATCTGCGATATATCTAGACATTAAATCATCTAGATTCATGGTTTGCTATTGAGGAGTGAGAGACAGAAAGCTGATCTTTATCTATGATGATACCTTAAATGTTGCTAAGTTAGAATAAATGTGTATTTTGTAGCATAATCGACCAAGTGGCAATTATCCATCAAACTAGGTTTCTAGTAAATCATTTTGAGCTCTAAGCACTTCCCATTTGACGTCCATATCACATCGTACATCCACCTTAGGATAAATTCAAGAAAGGTGACCAAGTTACTAGGTCTTGCAATATCATCTTTCCTTTGGATTTTGAGGTTTGGGAAGGTGATAATATTTTTGTCATTAACATTGTATTATCAAGTTTGCTGACGTATTTCATGTCGGTCTTCAATATCCCAATAGGCATGACTAGGAAGATAAAGAGGTTTCAGAGAGGTTTCCTTTATGGTGATGGTGTGGTCTAAAGGAGGATTCATTTTGTGAGTTGGGCTACACCGTGTAAAAGCAAAAGACATGGAGAGCTTGGCATAGGTAGAATCACTAATAATGGTTTGAGTTTATTAGCTAAGTGGGTTTGAAGATTTGAGAGAGAGGATTGCTCTTTGTGGAAGAAAGTCATCTGTGTCAAGTATAGTTCAGACATAATAGACTTACAATGGGACTGATAGAGTTCTAAGTCTGTCTTTTCTTTCATTAAGGCGGTGAAAAAGCTTTTTGTTGATAAATCTCGATCTAGCAAGATTTTATGGGAGAGACTGAGAGTGGTGGTGGGTAATGGTGAGAGACTGAAGTTTTAGAGAGATTTATCTTGTGATTCAATTCCTTTGAAGAGTGCATTTCCGAGGATTCATGCCTTGGCGTCAAACAATAATGGGGCGATTAAAGACTTTGGTAAGTGGAGGGATTCCAAATGGGCGTAGGATGTGAACCTTAGAATACCTTTATTGAACTGGGAAGAAAATCAATGAAACTGTTTCTTGTTGACTTTGGAGTCTGTTATAGTTAGGAGAATGACAAATGATGCTCTACCATGGTCTTTTTGTCCCAACGGTTTTTTTTTTTTTAAAGTGGGATCGTTTATGAGGTGTCTCGAAAAAGAGAATGTTGAGGCCAATATCAACTCTAAGCTCTTATGGTAGGGGATTTGTCCACCAAAGGTGGGATTATTTTCTTGGCAACTTTGTGAAGGTAGGGTTCTAGTGAGAGGTGTCCTCAAACACTTTGGTTTCGATCATAGGCTTTGTTTGGATTGTCCTCTGTGTAAGGAAGGGTTTGAAACGGTGGACCATTTATTCCTGCTATGTCCCTGCTCTTGGAATTTGTGGACTAGATATATGAGATGGTGGGGAGTTAGCTCTTGTTCTAATCTTTTGTTGTCAGATTGGTGGCACGGTACAGTTGGTATGACATTTATCTCTCTTCAAGCAGGAAAAAAAATGTGGAATACTCTGTTTTTAGCTTTAGTGTAGACAATTTAGGAGGTGAGAAACAAAGCCGTGTATAAGAAGGAAGAAACTGACTTAATCTTTACCGTGGACATGGTCAAGTTTAGAGTGGCTTGGTGTTTCAAGCTTCATGGTTGTGGTTCCAAAGACACAATTGCGCTTATTCTCTTAGACATTCAATAGAAGTGTATGGATAAAGATCCAATTCAGATGAAGAGATTGTGTGAGTGGAAGTCTTCTTCCAACGATGTCATGTTTTCAATATTGATGGCTTTGCTAAAGGTAGCCTTGAATTGACAGGCACAAGAAGTGTGCTTAGAAGCTTTCCTTTGTGTCTTTTGAGGCTGTCGAAGTTTTCTTCAACTATCATAAAAATATTGATTTCTTTTCCTTTTTATTTGGCTATATTTGCTTTATTCGTTGGCTCGTCAGTGGCCTCAAACATCGAAAAAGTTATTGGTTTACTGGTTACTATTATTATTGTTTTGTACAGTTTTTTCATGGGTTTTTTCGTTGGGTATATAGGAAGGATATTGATCTATCAAACCATTTACTTCATAGAATCAACATCATTTCACTCTATTAATTTGCTTTGTGGTTTCAAGTTAGTTATCCCGTACCCACTTTGGAAAATGCTTTACTATTACTTGGTAGTTTACTGATTGTCATAACTGTTATGATCTCTATGTTTGGAATTCGCCCATCGATATATAGCTATGAATATTTTGATCTTTTTATCAATTTATCTAGTAGTTATATAACGGATTTTTTTTTCTAAATCTTCCAAATCGTTTCTATCCTGCTGGTTTAATGTGGGTCTTTGTATGTTGCTTGGTTTTTGCTATGAGAAATCTATTTTCAGGTATTATTCAGTATGTGGCCACAAAGTTTTTTAGGAAAAAAAATAGAATTTGAGGAAAGGGTTGTTGACAAAGATATTGCCAGAAAAGCTGCTAATGCTAATGCTCCTGGACCTATTTCTATGGAAGGTGCTGCTGCTCCTGGAATTAATCCTCCTGTTGCTGTGGAAGGTGTTGACCATGCTGGTGATATTGTGTAGCAAAAAAGTTACCTTCTTGTTGAAGTTACAAAAACATCAAGAGAAAGAAACTGTGACCACAGTGCTATGAAGTTACTCTCTGTAATGCTTTTCTCAAGAAAATAAAATATCATAAAAGAAACTTTATCTCAAAAAAAGAAGTGTGTTTAGAAATTTGAGAAGTAAGATTCTTTGTTTATTCTTATTCTTCGTGGGAATTCAAGATTTGAATTTAGCCGAAATTTTGGCCATCCATAGAGCTTGTTAAGTGGTGGCTTTAAATCAGTCTCTTCTCAACCATAATGTGATCATCGTTAGTAACTCCAAAGTCACAGTCTTCTGGATTAACGGTGATCACTTTGGTAGCTTAAAACACGTTGACTTGGTGTATGATATTCAGAACCATCTGCATTTTTTTGGAAGGTTTAAAGATCAAGTTTTTGTCTAGAGACTCAAATTCTTTTACGGATAGAATAGCAAAAATGGGTTCGAGTTTGAGTGGTAACAGATTAGAGTGGGGGGGGGGGGGGGGGGGGGGTGGGGGGGTGTGGGGGGGGCGCATTTGATTCTATTTTTATTTTATTTTTAAAGGCAATTTATGATAAACAAACAGCACAAAGGCAACAACCCAAGAAACAAAGCGGGTAACGAATGCCAACAAACCGACACTACAAACAACACCAAACAACCAGCTGAACATAGTAGCAAGCTACAAGCAAACAGCCACCTAGCAGCACAACAAGTAAAGGACCGAAACAGCCCAGGACAACAGAAAGATGCTACACGATCCACACTTTGGCTTACTAGAGAAAGAGCTACAAAGATCCTAATAAAAAAGTTGAAATAAGCAAATCCAACCCCAGCATCATCTGCAAACAGAGTGCAAAAACATAACATCACGAAACAACAGTAGAAACAAAAAACTAATCAGGAGGACTAAAATCTGCACTCCAAGTTAAGACATCACCACCACCCCTGAACCTTGTTTAGCCAACATGTTCGCATAGGAATTAGAAGCCCTAGAGCAATAAACCACACTAGCATGACCATTACTCGAGAGATGATTACGAATATTTTAAATAGTTTAAATATGTTTCATACTCCCAATCCCTCTACCATTAACCTGGGACACAGCAACCTTAAAATCACTCACAAACTCAATGTGTTTGTCAACTAAAACTATATTCAACATGCATAAATTACAGGCTTTTGCTAATGTCAGAATTTCGGTTGCTACTGCGTTTTGGATCCCCACATAAACAGAAAAAGTACACAGCACTCTCCCATTGTGATCCCTTAAAACCCCGCATATTCCGGCCTGACCAGGAGAACCTCTTGCTAACCCATCGACATTAAAATTGAAAGAACCGCTTGTGGGAGGGGTTTAAACCGTCGACATTAAGCTCTTCTTGTAGCTGGAAACGTTGCATCCTTCCTTTATATTCAGAAGAAGAGTTGTGATGGAATCCGATGTGCTCCCTCCTAAGTTCTTGAACCACCACACCACTCTAAAGCGCACCATGTCTTCCCCTTACGAAAGGTTTACCTCCCTATTCTTGAAAGCTTTTTCATTTCTCGATTCCTATAAGGTCCAAGCCACTGCCGAAAATAAGGATCTCCAAATCCGGACATACTTTTTCTTAGGACACAATTCAGGCCAACCTTTCCACTAATCCCTCAATGAAGAAAAAGGGTAGCATAACACCTCCCACCATTTCATGCATCTGACCCAGAGATTCCACGACCATTTACAGTGTAAAAAGAGGTGATCCATTGACTCAGGATACTCAACACAGAAATAACACTCCAGATCAGACCCAAGAAACCCACCACACCTATTCAACACCTCTTTAACTAGAATTTAGCCAAGAATAAGTTGCCAAATGAACACTTCAACCTTCGAAGGACAAAAGCCATTCCAAAGGTCTCTATAGACATCCGAAGAGCCTGTTTGAACAACTTCCAAAGCCTTCCAAAAGGACCAAATCGTGTAGGCTCTATTAGAATTTAACTTCCAACCAACCATATCCGGGATCAAGACTTTGAGGTTAATGTTATCCAAGCAGCCTTGAAAATGAACCCATTGAACTATCTCCCAGTTAAACATCGGCCTACACAACTTGACATCCCAAACACACTTAGCATTCTCCCACTTACCATACTCTCTCACACAGCCATTCTTGGTGCAAGCTAGAGCAAAGACTCTTGGAAAAACACACTACAAGAAAAAAGGGATTTCGTAACAAAAATATTTGTTGTAAAAGGTACATAATTTGTCACCAAATATTTTCCACGACTAATTTATTTTGGTCGCATGTTAGTTGCGATAGGCTGGATACAAAAGGATTTTGCAACCAAAAGTCATTTACTTGCAAAAAGTTATACAATCTGCATCTAAATATGTAGTAGTAAAAGTTTAAAGTTTTTGTTGCTAAGAGTTGTCAGGTAACAAAAATAATAGTTGCAGATGATATCTTACAACGAAAATTATTTGATGAAAAAAATACAATTTTATTATGTTTTTTGTGGTACAAAGTTATTTAATTAGTCCCTCATTGGTTAAAATTTAATGAGAAAATACATTTCGTAACAAATATTTTAATTATCAATTGTAATTTTATTCAAATTATATAAAATTTAAGAATATATTTATTCCATACCCATATTTTGTAAATAAGAACTTCATACAATTTATTAACTTCACTTAAAATTTCTTACAACAATAAATCTTAATTTAAATATACAACATCCAAATAACATAAAATACAATGGAAACAATTTGTAAAAAAGCTGTGAGAATTTGACAAGTTGACATCTCGAGATTTATAAGTTGAAGCCTCTCTTGTGAATATGATGAATATCTTCAAAGAATATAATTACTTCATATGCTCAATTTGGCCATCCTCAAAAGTTGAGAACTTGAATTCCCCCAAAAAATTCCATTATCTGTAGTTCAAATTAAAAAAAAAAAAAAAAAAATTAAACGAGTACAATCTTAATAAACATATTATTAAAAATGAATCAAACAAATAAACCCAAAATAATATAAAAGTAAGAAGAAATTAAACATTAAAAGATTAAAATCAGCCAATATAGAATAACAAAATTAACAAACAAAACTCATAAATTACTCAATTTACTTGCAAGAAATGAGATAAGCAGGTAATATTGATAAACTGTGTGAGTTTCATGTGAAGAAATGATAAGATAATTGAATTGTTTTGAGTCTTACCTGAAGAAAACTTTGAGAAAATAAGAGTAGTGCGGATGTTTTTCACAAAAACAAATAAGAGTGTAAGATAAAAAGAAAACAAATAAGTGGGAGCTAGGCAGGGTTTGTGTGGCTTCTACCTTATAAAAAATATATATATATTATTATTTCAATTAGTTTAAAATTGTTAAAAGCTAGTGATAAACATTAAAATATATTATTTTTCCTTGTTTCCATCTCTCACGTTTGCATTCAATTTTTTCCCTTTTTTTTTTCCTATTATTTCCTATTTACCTTCTATTTACCTTTTTTTTACACCTTTTTTTTTTTTCCGTTTTCTATTATTTATTTTTTTTCTCTTTTTTTTTTATTTATCTCTCTTAATTCTATTTCTTTTTTAATTTCTCATTCTAAATTTTCATGTTATAATTTGTATCCATTTTTTCTTCTTTTTTTCATTTGGTTTAGAACTTAAAACTATCTTTTGGTGGGAAGAATAATGCTAATTATTTTGTTCCTATTTAGCAACTAAACATATTGGACAAAAAGAGACTAATTTCTTGACTAAAATTATAGTTGTTAATTTTTATTTATTTGGTCATAAAATATCTATTTTTAGAGGGAAAGAATGGCTCCGAATTTTTTTTTTTTTTTTTCAACTAAAACTGTTACTCATAGAAATACTCATTGCCTACAATATTACAGTTGCCAATGATTCATTTTGGTTTCAAAATGTGTACTTGTGAAGGGAAAGTAAGGCGCCAAAAAATAATATCTAATCTACAACTAAATCAGATATGGTTGGCAAAACGGTTTTTTCGTAACTAAATTCTTAGTTGTAAATCCTAGAAAATTGGTAGTAGAAGGAATTGGATCTATGAATTGTATTTTTACAACTAACATCTTATGATGGTTGCAGAAAGCGGCATTTGGTGACTATTTATTAAGTGGTCATAAAATGTTAGTCACTAAATATCAATTTTCTTGTAGTGACAGTTTTCAAGTTACAATTGTCCACCTTAATATCAGTCCATAACTTAACTCTATCCCCTCTTCCCACTAACATAACTAGCCCGTCCTCCAAAAGCTTGGCTGAGGCTTCCTCTTCATCAAATAGACCACCAATAGTCCTCACAAAAGCAAAACCCTTATTAGTAGCCTTCCACTCCCACCTCAAGGTGTCCGAGGAGGCACTGTATTTCGCACACAACACTTTCTTCCATAGTGAATTATTTTCCACACCAAACCTCCAAACCCATTTCATCAATAAACCTCTATTTCTAGCCAAAAGATTACCAATACCCAAGCCTCCGCTACATTTGCTTTTGCAAAGCACATCCCACCTAATGGCGTGGAATTCTCTCTTATCCATATCATCTCCCCAAAAGAAACTTTGTTAAAGGCGATCAATCTTTTGGGCCACCCAAGACGGTATTTTGTAAACCCGACATATAATAATTTGGCTTGCTCGACATGACGGCTTTAATAAGCACAAGCCTACCAACCTTGTTAAGAAAAATCTTTTTCCAAGGGTCAAGGCGGTTTTGAATTCTTTGAATCAAATTCACCCAAAAGCTGTTCAAACTAAGGTGACCCCCCAAAGTGAGGCCTAAGTAAGATATTGGAAGATCTTCTTAAAGACATCTAAAATTAGCTGCCCAATCAACCTTATTCTCTTTGGCTTTCCCTACCTTTACAACACAACTTTTATGGAAATTAATGCGAAGACCCGAAGCTATCTCATAGCATCTGAAGATACATCTTGCATTCAACAAATAATCAAGGTTCGGTTGAAGAAAAATGATTGTATCGTTCGCAAAATGAAGGTGAGAAACATGGACTACATTCATCCCAAAAATAGCTCCTTGTAACATGTTTAGCCTCTCCGCTTTTTTGAAAATGGCACTAAGACTCTCCATAGCTACATTAAAAAGGAATAGCGAAAGCGGTTCTCTTTGACGCAACCCTCTTTCCAACCCGAATTGCCTTGTTGGTCTACCGTTCACCAAGACTGAAAGCATCAGAGAGGAAATACAATGCCTTATCTATCCTCTCCACCTAGACCCAAACCCCATTTCTTCCAACATACTGTCCAGGAATTTATGATCCAAGCTGTCGTATGCTTTCTTGAAATCGAGTTTCACCACAAGGCCCCATTCTTTTCTTTTTTTCCATTCGTCCACAATCTCTTCGGCTATCACAAAATTGTCAAGAATTTGATGATTGTCGACAAAAGCCATTTGTGATTCCCCTATCACTGAGTCCATGACCTTCCTCATCCGAGCAGTCAAAACTTTTACAAGGACTTTATACATCGAGCCAACCAAACTAATGGGCCGAAAATCCTTCATCTTACTTGGGTTTAAAATCTTCAGTATAAGGGCAATGAACGTGTGATTTAAATCTTTGGCAATCGTATCGTTAAGGTAGAACTCGTTCATGAAGCGCATGAAATATGCTTGGATAAAATCCCAGTTATCCTTGAGAAATTTCAAATTGAAGCCGTGTAGTGTTAGAGTTTGTTAGTTTTTCCTGGTTGTTTTTAGCTCCTTGGTAGCCTGTTTTCGGTTGCTAGTGTTTTTTCTAAGTGTGCTCTGTCTTGTATCCTAGAGCTTTGTTTTTTGTGCCTTCCTGTAGCTTGGTTGCTTTGTTTTGTTATGGTCTCAGGTGTTATGTTTTGGGTCCTATTGCTTTTGGTCGGCTGTTTCTCCCTTCTTTGGGGTGGGTTGTTGCCTTTTTTGCCTCTTTGGCTTCATAATAAAGCTTGCTGTTTTCAAATATATATATAGGTTTTCTCCCTTCAAGATGAACTGATTTTATTTATATCAGTTTCACAAATATCAACTATTATATTCACATACTTCAGATTAGTCAAAGTCTTCTTAAACTTAATCAATAACTCACAAGTATCGTTATAATCTTAAAAGTTCAGTTCGGCATATATATATATGAAATGATGATGAGAGCTCTCCTAACTTCCTCTACTATGCGTTTATTTTTTGTGTATGTAAATAAGCAGGAAATCACCTTATAAAGAGAGTGATATCATCAAAACCAAACATAACATTGACCAAAATGTTGCCAGAAGACGAGTTCTTGATTTTGGTTAGTGAAGTCCTTTGGGATGTCATGTCCGTTAATTTTGCTTGCAGAGTGGTAACATTGTGTCTATCTTCGAGAAGAAAACCTAGTAACTGTTGCCGAAAACCATTCTTCGGGGGAGCGAGAGAATGGCTTTGACTTAAAGAGAACCGTGCTTCTATCTAAAGCCAAGCATGCATTTGCCATACTTTATTGTATGGCTCTTGCACGACGAAGCCGGGACAATATCAGCATAATTGTTGTTGATATGAGGAACCGCACTAGTTGAGACAACATGCGTGGAAGAGCTACTAGCTAGGTTTATATTTTCTTTTTCCTTTGGCAACTTTATAAATACTAAACATGACATTTTTCAATAATGTTTTGTATTGGGAGAAATGTTGCTTGTTTGGATAGTTTTTAGACTGAGTTTTGAATTAAAGGAATGTTTTGAATAGCTACTTTTTAAGGCATTTGGTTTATAGATCTGGATCCTCTCCCCACCTTTATAATATATTGACACGTGTTTAATATAGTTAATCAATGGTCTAGATTATTTCAATTAATTTTTAAGTTTATACTCTACCAAAAATAGAATTAATCAAAACCATTGATTTAGATGAGGATAAGATGAGGTGAGGAAGGGATTCAAATCCTTGGTTTATGGGTTTTGGTATGTTTTTTGTAGACTAAAAGTAAGAAATTAAACTAATGGGGATAGGGAATAGTTATCTAAATAATATTAGTTGTCATTAATTATCTCCTCAGAGATTAATTTAGGTTTGTTTTATTAGGGCCTTTTGTAATTAGACTTGAATGTTGAATTGAATTGATTGATTAGCTTCCCAATCTATGTTTCTTCTTAGTTTCTCCCATTTCTGTTCAATATCTATTTCCAAACCCTAATTCTTTCTAGTTTCTCTAATTCTATATCTAGTCTTTCTATTTCTACTGTTCGTCCTACATCATAAACAGATTCACAAAAGGTGTGTACAAAAATATCCTAAAATTGCAAGTTATGGTTCACATTCACGATTTAAGCAAATTTGTGTTAAGTAAGTTGCACCTAAACACTTTTAGAATGACAAATAATGCTGATTCTAAGAGTTTGAAATCAACTCCTAAATTTATGATTGTTAACTTTAAATAAACAATTGGAAAAGAGTAAAACTATTACTGAATTTCTTTCACAGTCAAATGTTGCATGTGTGTCAGCGCTGCAGCAGACACAACACTTTAGCAAAGTTGATGCTCCCAACAACCCCACATATATACTATTGTCAAAAATTTAGAGAGGTAAAATCATTTTTATTTTAAAAAATGCCGTGAACAACTGCAGGTAGAGTTGCTTACATAAGAAAAAATAAGTAGAGTAAAACTTACTTTAATTTTTTTCCCATTTTGAAGATGAACCACGACTTTTTAGAGTTCATTTGACATGTGACTTTCTCTGTAAGAAAAAAAAAATGACTAGTAAAGACTACGACTACAAACCTTTGGTTAGTCACTTAAAAAAACAAATCTTGACAATGTTGGGTAGGACAGACAGCCGTGAACAAACTGCCCGTAGAGTTGCTTACACAAGGAAAAATAAATAGAATAAAATTTATATTTGTTTTTTCTATATTTTGATTTTTAAAGCCCTTTTGACACATGGCTTTCCCTGTAAGAAAAAAATTAACAAGTGAAAACATACAACTTTTTATTTTTTTACAACTAAAAAAAAAAAAAAAAAAAAAAAAAAATTGTACTGAGTAATTTTTTTTTTTTTTTTTTAGCAACGTTGATGCTCCCAACAACCCCAAAACTTGCTTCACACCATAGAGTTTCTATTCGACCACCTGTTATCTGTTTTTTTAGGATGAGCCTCAACTTTTTAGATCTCTTTTAATAGATGACTTTCTTTGTATAGGAAAAAAATTGACTAGTTAAGACAACAAAATTTGGTCGGTCAATAATAAAAAATAAAAAAAACATTGATAGGTGTTGGACAGGATGGGCTGAAAAAAAAAAAACAAACAAACAAACATTGGTGTCCCGAACCTAGCCGAACCTAGCTGTTCTAGATGCAAATCTAAGATGGAGTCTGTAAATCATGCTTTATTTGAGTGTAAAGAGGTGAAGAAAATTTGGGCTAATACTCGTTTTGGCAGTCTCTTGCTCTCCAGGAATTTTGGGAGTGTTCTGGATGTGGTGTCCTTTCTGTTGTCTCGTTTGGGTGCTGTTGTTTTCGAACAGTTTTGCGTTGTGATGTGGGCGGTCTGGAATGACAGAAATTCTCTGGCTAATGGAGGTATGGTGTGCCTTCCCTCCCTGGTGGCTAGCAGAGCTTTGGCGTGGTTGGATGAGTTTAAGAATTCTAAGACTTCGTTATGCTCTATTCCCCCTTCCTCTGCTTTGATGAATGCTCCTGTGGTTGACTGGATTCCCCCCCCCCCCCCCCCCCCCTGATCAGTTGAAGTTAAATGCTGCTTTTGTTGTGAGAAAGGGTTCAAATTCGTCTGGTCTGGGGTCTGTGATTCAGGACTGCAAAGGTAAGGTTTTGGCTTTCTCTTATTCTCGGATGTTTAGCTCCGTTGGTTCGGATTTGGGCCACCTTTTGGCGCTTCGGGATGGCCTTTCGCTTGCCAATCGGTTTAATATTCCGGTTTCCATTGCTGAAGTCTCCTCTCCTTCGGTGGTTTCCTCTCTTTCGTCTTTGGGCAGGAATCTGGGTGATAATCATTTTATTGTTAATGATGTTAAGGCGTTGTTTTCGTTTGTAGGAATTAACTTGTGCCAAGCCTCCTCCTTCAAGGGGAACTCCTTGGCACGAAATCTTGCTTCGTTAGCCTTTTCCTCTTCGAGGAAGTTTGTTTGGCTGGATCCCAGCCTTTGGCAAAGCTTTTCTGCTGTGTAACTCTGTTCCTCTTTTATCAAAAAAAAAAAAAAACAAACAAACATTGGTCGATGTTGGGCTGGATGGGCAGAAAAAAAAAACATAGGTTGGTGTTGGGCGGGATAGGTAGAGAATATAAAACAAAACAAAAAACAAACATAGATCGGTGTTGGGTAGGACGGGCAGCCCTGAACAACTGCCAGTAGAATTTCTTACACAAGGAAAATAGAGTAAACAAAAATTTTGTGTTTTTTTTAAAAAAAAAAAATTCTTTTTTGTTATAGATGGATTTCTTTGTAAGAAACAAACAAACATTGGTAAGTGTTGGATTGTTGGGTATGATGGGCAGGAAAAAAAAACAAATTAACATTGGTTCGGTGTTGTGCAGGATTGGTGTTAGGAAATTTTATGTGGAAGCAATATATTGCAACTAAAGTAGAGACGTGAGAAAAATAGAGAAAAACTGAACACACAATTTTACGTGGTAAAACCCCCAATTTAATCTGAGGGAAACATCCACGGACAAAGATTGAAGGACTTTATTAGACCACAAATGATTACAACCTCTCTCTAAAATTTTAGGAGAGAACTACAATATTTCTCTACAAGAGGAAATAACAAAGGAAAAAGAGGAAAGCTATTGCTTGGGATGATTTGTGAAGTGAGCTTGGGTTGGTATTTATAGGCAAAATCCAACCCCAAAAGTCATTAAGTAATTAATGGTGTAGTTGGAAGGAGATCAACTTCCACTAGCCAACTACTTAGTTGCCATAAAAACTCCATTTTCAACCTTCTTAATTAATTACCATGTGAAAATGTGACTTTAACCTTTCATTCTCCCACTTGAAGTCATCATTTCACGGTCTATTTATCCTTCTGATCTTTGCTTAAATTCCTGCTGCTTACGTTTCTGCTAGACCATAGGAGGATCTACACCATATGAACTTGTCAGTATTGATAGGCTTGGTCATTACATCTGCTAGATTCTCCTTGGTGTGTATCTTTTGCATATCCACACTACCGTCTTCCACTACTTCCCGAACAAAGTGATATTGAACTCCTATGTGCTTGGTTCTTGAATGAAAAGCTGGATTCCTTGCAATATGCAAGGCACTCTGACTGTCACAAAACAGAACAATCTTCTCTTGTTTGTGTCTGAGTTCCTCCATTAGCCTTTTAATCCAAATTGCTTCCTTACAAGCTTGTGTAGCTGCCATGTACTCTGCCTCAGTTGTAGATAGAGCCACAACTGTTTGTAACTTGGAAATCCAGCTCACAGCTCCTCCTGCAATTGTAAACACATATCCAGTAGTGGATTTTCTTTTGTCGAGATCTCCAGCAAAATCCGAATCCACATAACCCCTAACAGTAAATTCTGATCCTCCATAACATAATGCAGCATCTGAGGTTCCTCTAATGTATCTCAGAATCCTCTTTACAGCATTCCAATGCTCTATACTAGGATTCGCCATGTGTCGACTAACCGCTCCCACTGCTTGTGCAATATCTGGTCTTGTACATATCATAGCGAACATCAAACTTCCCACTGCTGATGCATATGGCACTCGAGACATTTCTATCCTCTCTGCTTCATTGCTAGGACTCATACTTGAGGATAATTTGAAATTCACAGGAAGTGGGGTAGAAATTGGCTTACATTCTTGCATATTGAAGCGTCGCAAAATTTTCCTCAAGTAGTTCTTTTGAGAAAGCCAAATCTTCCTGCCTTTTCTGTCTCAGTAAATTTGCATCCCTAGAATCTTGTTTGCTGGTCCCAAATCCTTCATATCAAATTCCCTAGCTAACTGTGCCTTTAATTCTTGGACTCGATCTTTGTTGGGGCCTGCTACCAACATGTCGTCCACGTACAACAACAAGATAATAAAGTCGTCATCACCTTTAAACCTCTTATAGTAGTACAATGGTCTGAACCGAGTCTGTTGTACCCAAGGCTTATAATGAAGGAATCAAATCTCTTGTACCAACATCTCGGCGCCTGTTTGAGACCGTACAGAGATTTGGTTAACCTGCAAACCAAGTTCTCCTTGCCTTCTTTGGCAAAACCTTCTGGTTGGAGCATATAAATTTCTTCTTCAAGTTCTCCATGAAGAAATGCAGTTTTCACATCTAACTGCTCTAAATGTAGATCAAACACAGCACTCATAGCCAGGACTACTCTGACTGTTGTAAGTCGAACCACAGGGGAAAATATCTCATTGAAGTCAATGCCTTCTTTCTGAGCGTATCCCTTCACCACCAATCTTGCACGATACCGCTCCACTTGGTCATTGCCATCTCGTTTGATCTTATAGATCCATCTGTTTCCGATGGCTTTTCTTCCATGTGGTAGTGAAACAAGCTCCCATGTCTTGTTCTTGTGTAAGGCTTCAATTTCTTCCTGCATTGCTGTCATCCACAGAGATGCATCTGAACTATTTTTAGCTTCATGGAAAGTCAATGGCTCTCCATCCTCTGTTAGAAGACAATATGCTACATTGCTCTCTGTAACATACTCAGAGTGCCATACCGGTGGTCTCCTCTCTCGAGTTGACCGTCGAACTTCTGGGGCCTCAGACTCATCTGGTACTTCATGCTCTGGTTCTACTTCAGAAGAATCTGAATCTTCTTGTTCTGGATTATTTTCTACCTGAACATCAGTAGTCTCTGTATTTTCTTTTGAAGTGACGTTATCTCCTTCTTTCTGGAGTTGATCTTCTATAAATATAACATCTCTACTGATGACAACCTTGTGGGTAGTGGGATCCCACAGACGATACCCCTTTACTCCATCAGCATACCCTAAGAACATACATCTCCTGGATTTTGGATCCAGCTTTGTCCTTTCTTGGGCATTGTACGTTACGTACACAGGACATCCAAAAGAATGTAGATTTGAATAATCAGCCGGCTTACCAGTCCACATCTCCATTGGTGTTTTCAACTCAATTGCTGTTGATGGAGATCGATTTATCACATAACATGCGGTTTTGACTGCTTCTCCCCAAAATGAATTAGATAAGCCTGCAGTCCTTAACATAGCTCTTATTCTTTCAGCAAGAGTTCTATTCATCCGCTCTGCTACTCCATTTTGCTGAGGAGTGTATGTGACAGTGAACTGTCTTTCAATACCTTCTTGCTTACAAAATGCAAGAAACTCGCCATCTGTATATTCTCTTCCATTATCTGTCCTCAAACACTTGATCTTCTTCCCGGAATTAAGTTCCACCCGCGCTTTAAAGGCTTTAAATACTTCAAACACATCTGACTTTCTTTTGATCGGGTATACCCAACATCTCCTGGAGTAATCATCAATGAAAGTCACCATGTACTTTGCTCCTCCTAGGGATATATCTGGCGATTCCCAAACATCAGAATGTATCAAGTCTAGAATACATTTGCTCCTAGCAGTAGAACTGCTAAACTTCAATCTATGTTGCTTACTTGTAACACAATGCTCACAGAATGGTAGGTTCACTGATTTGAGCCCGGGAAGCAAATTCTGATCAGAGAGAATCTTTAAACCTCTTTCCGAGATATGGCCTAGTTTACGATGCCACATTATCGTTGACTCTTCTCCATGGTTGGTTGATGCAACACATGAATCTGCTTCCTGAAGTGTTTCTCCTTTAAGCATGTATAAATTTGAAGTGATCTTTTCCGCCTTCATAACCACAAGCGCTCCTCTGACAATTTTCAAGATCCCATTTTCTATTTGGGTCTTGCATCCAAGATCATCTAATTGTCCCAAAGACAATAGGTTCTTCTTCAGGCCCTTCACATGTCGCACCTCTTGAATGGTGCGAATTGTCCCATCATGCATCTTTATCTTGATGGTGCCAATACCAGAGATTTCCAAGGCATGATCATTACCCATAAATACAGATCCTCCAGAGACAGGTTCATATTTGTGGAACCATTCTCTTCGAGAGGTCATGTGCCAAGTAGCTGCTGAATCTAGAAGCCAAACATCAGCAAACCGTTTTCTTCCTTCAGCAGCACTATTGCCCTCGCTGTATAAGACTTCACCATCATCTGAAGTGCTTGCTACACACCCTTGGGAGCTTGATGATTCTGGAGCTCTATTATCTCCACTCTTCTTCTTGTTATGCCAACACTCACTTTTGACATGTCCTTTCTTGCCACAACCGTAACATTTGATGTTCTTTCTACTTCTTGATTTTGACCTACCATGATTGTGACTCCCACTAGGGCCACGTTCCGTTGATCTCCCTCTCGTCATCGTTAATGCCTCTACCTGTTGTGAACATTTTGATTTGTCTTCCTTGTTTTTGCGCCTACTCTCTTCTTCTAAAACAGCGGCTGCAACATCATCAAAGACTAGATACTCCACGAGAATATTGTTTGTGAGGTTGATGATGAGCTGATCATACGAGTCTGGTAGACTTTGAAGTAGAAGTTCTGCACGTTCATTTTCATCTATTTTGTACCCCAACTCTGTAAGTTGAGAAAATAGAGTATTCATGGTGTTGATGTGGTCGGTCATCGATGAAGATTCCGCCATTCGAAGAGTGTAAAGTCTTCTCTTCAAGAAGATTTTGTTGTGTAGTGACTTGGCCTCATATAATCTTGTCAGAGTGTCCCATATCTCCTTTGCTGTCTTCTTCTCCGCTATACTTGATAGCACTGCATCAGCTAACGCTAGATGCAAATTGGCAACCGCATTGCCATCCATCTCTTTCCATTTGTTATCATCTGTGATCTCTGTTGGTCTATCTGCAATTGCTAACAAACAATTGTCTTTCATTAGAATTGCCCTCATCTTCATCTTCCACAACGAGAAATTACTCCCGTTGAACTTTTCAATCTTGAACTTTGTTGCCATTTTGTTGATACTGAAATGCTTCTCACCAGGATCGAGTTACACTATTTCACCGTGACAGTATCGTATGTGTGAATAGTACCGTATACTGGAATAGTGACCGTAGTTGTGAACAGTACACCAGGTAGGTTCCCAGGAAAGAGAGGTGGGTCACAATGGTCCTCTTAAATACCAAGTCTTTCCTTAGCCAGAACCTTTCCTAGACATGCACTTTCCACACCACCACACTTATTTCCAGCAACCACGAATACTACCGGAAGCTCTTAGTCAGTAATCTTAAGAACACTTCTTTTCTGATGTGGAAGATTAGTCAATGCTGCAACCACAGAGCATACTAAGAATTTCCTAGAGAATCTGACAACTTGGCAGCTTGGAATACAACCGGATGCTCTGATACCACTGTTAGGAAATTTTATGTGGAAGCAATATATTGCAACTAAAGTAGAGACGTGAGAAAAATAGAGAAAAACTGAACACACAATTTTACGTGGTAAAACCCCCAATTTAATCTGAGGGAAACATCCACGGACAAAGATTGAAGGACTTTATTAGACCACAAATGATTACAACCTCTCTCTAAAATTTTAGGAGAGAACTACAATATTTCTCTACAAGAGGAAATAACAAAGGAAGAAGAGGAAAGCTATTGCTTGGGATGATTTGTGAAGTGAGCTTGGGTTGGTATTTATAGGCAAAATCCAACCCCAAAAGTCATTAAGTAATTAATGGTGTAGTTGGAAGGAGATCAACTTCCACTAGCCAACTACTTAGTTGCCATAAAAACTCCATTTTCAACCTTCTTAATTAATTACCATGTGAAAATGTGACTTTAACCTTTCAATTGGCAAAAAAAAAAAAAAAAAAAAAAAAAAAAAAAAAAAAACATTTGTCGGTATTGTACAGGATTATTTAGAACGGCAAAATCTTTTTATTTTAAAAGAAAACAAAAATTGCTTCAGAGTTTAGACCACAGCTTCCTCTTCGATCAACAGTTAGTTCTTTTTGAGGACGAAGCCTCAACTTTTTATAGCTTTTTGATAGGTGGCTTAGAGTATCAACTTTTTATAGCTTTTTGATAGGTGGCTTAGAGTACATTTGGGAGAGCTTCTCAAGTATATCTTTTTACGGTAGATCTTTTAGAAATAGATCTTTTTGAGGTAGGGCTTTTAAATGAAAGTCATTGATCGTTTGGTTGTCAATTAAAAAAGAGCTTTTTTAATGAGAGAATTACCAAAATACTCTAGCAAATATTAAATTATAGGGTTATATTAGAGATTTTAATGTTTTTTTAAAAAAGCTCAAAAAGTCTACTTGGAAAAACCTAAAATTTGAGTTTCTTCAAGTAGACGTAAAACAGCTTTTTTAATCGTCGAAAGCTCTACTGGAGTGTCAACCAAACGATACAAAAAAATTTGAAAAAAACTTTTTTAATTAAAAAAGCTTTTTTAGCCAGTAGATAAATTCCCCCAAACAGACACTTATCCTATAAGAAAGAAAAAAAAAAAAGATTAGTGAAGACAACAAAACTTGGTCGGTCACTTAAAAAAAAAAATTACAAACTTTAGTCGGTGTTGGATATGGTAGGCAGGGGGAAAAAATAAAACAAACAAACAACCATTCATTCCATTTCCGTGAAGAGTTCATTTTGTTTTGATTTCATATATCGTGTAGGGATTTTTACAACTAAAAAAACAAAGTGACTTTCTTTCACATATTGAAGAGATAGACTACTGTGATTGATTTTCTTTCGCAGTCAAGGGTCACACGTGTGTCAACACATCACTTTAGCAACGTTGATGTTCCCAACCCCCATATGTACTACTGTAACAAATTAAGAGATGCAAAATCTTTTCTTTTTTATATGAAAAAAAGAAATAAAATAAAAAAATTGATTCACATCAAATCTTCTTATACAACCATTTATTTATTTATTTTTAATTTTTTTTAAGAACTAGTCTCAACATAGAGAAAATCTTGCATGAGACGGTCTCACCTAGGGATGGGCATTTATCCCCACATACTCAAATCCCCCCTTTCCCATCCCTTTTTTAGGGGAAATTTTGAGGGAAAAAATGGGGAAATGAGTAGGGATGGGGATGATTTTCATCCCCAAACTGAAATGGGGATCCATTTTCCCCACAAATGTATTGCAATGGGGATGGGGATGGGAGAAGTCCCCCCATTTCCCCATTTTCCTATTATATATATATATATATACTTAATATTTTTTATTCTTTATATTTTTTAACCCTAACTTACTACGAAGTCGTTTGTTTTTTTTTCTGGAAACTGAACAGTGATTGAAACCTGAATCTTAATGACATGTTTTTTTTTTCATCTCTGAATGGAATGTCAATTTGCTTGTTTTTTTAAATATAAAATGGTTTAAAAACAAGCAATTTGACATTTATACCCTTGTTACTATTAATTGTTATGCATTTTCATTTTATATGATACAAACAACTAAATAAAAATAGTTTAACAAATCTTAAACCATTTTATGTAATAATTGCAATATATTATTCATGATAAAGATATGATAAAAATTGTTTTTTTTTTAAAATGATAAATAATGATTTAGAAATGGTTTTGATTTAAAAAAAAAAAATAGAATTGAAGGTTCAATGATTGTGTTGAAAGTAATTACCGTGTGATTAATATATATTTTTTTAGATGTTTATCATAGTAATAGGTTAAAGGAAATAAATTTGTATAATATAAAATTATGATAAAATTGAAAATATGTTATCTTTGGTAGGATAATCTTGGAAGAAAATATATTAAATGCAATCTAGTGATTTGGAATTAAGTTAAGAGCTAGGATTTCTTACTTTTTATTTTAGGTTATTTTTTGGTATTTTTAAGTTATTTGACCACTTAAAAAAAACAAGCAAAACAACTTAAGAATTTAATTCAAACCCATTAAGTTTTAAGTGCAAAAGGCAAACGATCCCCAAGTGTTTATATATATATATATATATTATTTTTTTCTTAATATTTTTTATTTTTTTCTATTCTTAATATTTTTGTATTTATATTTGAATTTGTAATAAATTGTTTTGTTTTTAGTATGTAAGTTATAGTAAAACAGTGGAGACGGGGAAATAGAGAAAATGGGAAAATATGGAAAAACAAAGAAATGGAGATGGGGATAGGAATACCTCTCACCAAAACTCCCCCATCCCCATTTTCCCTAAATGAGGAAATGGGGGATGGGGATAGAGCGGCTTATATCTATCCCCATTTTCTAATGCCTATCCCTAGTCTCACCTGTGAGACTGTCCAAAGAGATTACATCATTTATTTTGGTAATATAAAAGTATATTATAAAACTATAATTTGGTACAATCTCATTAAAGTAGAGGTGAGACCATACATGCAATGTTTGCAAGACCAGTTAACCATCTTCATCTTGTGGAATCTTTATTCTTATGAAGTAAAAAAAAAAAAAAAATTAAATAAAAAAATAGTTTCATTTCTCTTCGTTACCGACTTCGTATTTTATGATTTTGTGCTATAATAAGGGTTTGAGGTGTATTTATTTCGACTAGGTTTTTCGACGGAGGTGTGTCAAAGAATGTTAAACGATGATGATGATAACGATTCGCAGCAGAAAAGAGGAAAGTGCAGGAGGGTTGCCTCGACATGTTCTAAGCCATGGACGAGCCATACTCGAAAGGAGAATCAGCCGGGGAAGCTGCCTTGTGTTACGGAGGACAAGTGCATACCAACGGCTCTGGAGCCGGTGATCGGGTGTATATCTGTTGCGGGGAGGGCACGTGAGATGGAGGACACGGTTTCTGTTCGGATGAGTCTTTGCCGACTGGATATTACTGGTCAACAACCCGTGCATTTCCTAGCTGTTTACGACGGTCATGGAGGGGCTCATGTAATATTTTAATGCGCTGCCCTGTCTTAATTTTTTGTTTTATTGATGAAAAGTCCACTGAATCCTTGCTTAAAATTGACTTTTAGTTTTAAACTTCTATGATTTTCGTTCGTGTCTCTCTTTTTGTGTGTTTGTGTGCAGGCGGCGGAATTATGCAAGGAGAGAATGCACGTTTTCTTAGAGGAAGAGTTAATGCGCGTGAGCGGCACTGAGAGTGCAGGTGGTATCGGTTCAAATGGACAGGAGAGTAAAAAACGAAAACAAAACGCCGCCGCCGTGGAGTTGGAAGACGGGTGGAGGAGAGCGATGGTGAGGAGTTTCCAGCGAATGGACGAGTTGGCGCTCAGCACGTGCGTATGTGGTAGCGTGGGTGATGATTGTGAATGCCGCTCGCTGCAGGTAGCTCCCACTGGGACTACCGCTATAGTGGCAGTTTTAACGGACAAACACATCATTGTTGCCGATTGCGGTGACTCACGCGCCGTCCTCTGTCGAGGTGGCAAAGCTGTTCTTCTCAGTCATAATCAAATGGTTAGTTGTCAGATTTTGATTAAAATTAAATTCAAAGCAATACATATGATGTTTAGAACCGTTTGTTATGATATTATATCCAGAGGGAAATAAGCTAATCAAAACCTGATTAGCTATATATATATTTGCATTGTAAATGGGTTGTTCTTTTCATCAAATTACTAATCATAAAATATTAACTACATCAACATCTATTTAACTTATATACAGCCTGATAGACCAGATGAACTTAGAAGGATTGAAGCTGCCGGAGGAAGAATCCTCTTTCAGGACAGACCACGAGTTGAAGGCATCCTTGCTATGTCCCGGGTTATAGGTACGTAATCCATTAAAAAAATGTTACAGAATCTTCGTGCTGTTTTATTTTTTTGTAACTTATATTTAGAAGGTATGACTTGAATGATAAATGAGTCCCTAAGAAAAAGTGATTATTGTTATTAATTACTTATATTAGGTTTTAAGATTTAGTTTTCCACGTCAAGTAATTAAACCAATAAAATATGTCACCTTCTGTAGTTTTAGTCACCTTTTGTTCTAAGTTAGTGGTTGAGGAACTTTTTCAATGGAAGGTGTATCCATGTTGGATTTGGAGAGTTCATTATTAAGTATTCAATTATAGGAGGTTTTTCTATAGGACAACATGGAGGTGATTTGCTGTTGTTTTGCTGTTTTGGCGGTCTTGGTAGGGCTGTTTTTGCTTTTTGCCGTGTGTGTTTGTTGTTTTTGGAGGCCTTGGTGCTTGCCTTTCTTTGTGACCGGTGGCATGCCTCGTGTTTGTGGCTCTTGGCTTTGTTGTTTACGCTTGCTTTTGAATAAAGCTTACCTTTAAAAAAAAAATATCCATGGAGGTGATTTTCAACTCTAGAGCAACAAACTCGTTTGTGGATATGCTTGCCAAGAAGGGCTCAAGCATGAATGGGGACTTCGTGGTTTGGAGCGAAACTTGATGTCTCTATTTCAGTTTGTGGCCTCTGTTTCTGGGGTTTTCTTGTTTTTTATCTTTTAGTTTGTTCTGGGTTGTTTTTTCTGTTGTTTTTCCTGTTCATTTAATTTAATTTTCATTATCTTCAATATTTCTATTTAGTTAATATGCACCAAGTAATTGAAAACTCATTTGGTGAAAGTCATTTACTAGTCTTCATTTAAGTTAATATGCACCAAGCAACTGTGAGCCAAGTGAAATAATAAGAAGCCAAATGGATCTTATGATAGTTTTCATCATGCATAATGTCGTACACTTTTGACTTGATTCCAGTATCATGTTTTCACTTGTTGCAGTCTACTAGAAATTTGGGTAGCAAACCTTTACTAATTGGCGTGAATTATCAATGCATGTTCGATAATGACACCCTTAATTAGCACATCTTAGTTTTGAATTAGAACTTGGAAAATGTTTGATCTCTCATTGTGATATAAGTTATATTTATTGTAATACCACCCTTAATTAGCACATCTTAGTTCTGCCTGTTCTTCTTGAATGACAAAAGGGTTTGGTTTGACAGTTAATTTCCCGACCATTTTCGACCAAACAAATGCAAAAATATATATGCTTATGTATCTTTTATTGTAAATTTTTACGTATACCTATTGGGGTCACTTGGATATTGATTCCATATAAGTGATATCTCCAATTTGTTGTTGACTAGCTAGTGCATAATTGTGATCTCATAACTTACATTTGTTTTCATTTTTCACTTATCTTCTCGTTTTCTCTGTGAAAAACAAAGAAAACTTATTCCATCACTTACGTGACTCACTGCACATTGGTGTTATGTGCAGTGAGTCACATAGCTAGTGATCTGAGTGCTGTAAATTATCTCATACACTCTATTTCCATAAACAGGAGACGGGTATTTTAAACCAGCTGTTCTAACGGCCGTGCCTGAGGTAAGTTTTACAGAAAGGGATCCGGAAGATGAATGCTTGATCCTTGCAACCGATGGTTTGTGGGACGCTATGTCAAACCAGTTGGCATGTGATATGGCTAAGGAGTGTCTCAGACAAGGAGCACTTAATCGAGCGTTGTATCCATTCAGAGGTGTAATAGCTGCTAAATTGCTTACCCGCCTTGCTTTGGGACCAGAAAGCTTCAACAACATTAGTGTGATTGTTGTTGATCTCAAGAGTAGTTGAATAATTAGGAGTTTTACTGAGCTGAGCTTTTGGCTTCAACAGACGACACTATTGCTGAGGCTGCAATAATTAGGAGTTTGCTTATGTAATATTAGAGAGCTTTAATTTTCTCCATACATGATTATCTCTCTTCTCTCTGCTTTATTAATAATAGTTTTCAATATATAAATCCATAGAATTTGCAGATTGATATTACATATTAAAGGCTAACTTCAAACATAAAGTGGATATTGATCACCTATATATGACCAAACCCTATGATTATTTTAGGTTCAATTTTTATATATGTGAAAGTGAAATTAAAAAGTCTTTCCTCTGTTCTTTGAGTGAAAGTTTCGTGAGCTTGTTCTTTGTCCCACTTCTTTCTTCGGATTGCTAGTTGGTGTTGTCTAGTTTATTGTGTTTTTCTTGTTGTGTGTGGTGGTTTTGTGAGTTTGTTCTTTGTCTTCTTTCTTTCTGAGGTTTGCTAGCTGGTGTTGTCTAGTGTTTTTCTAGTTTCGAAGTCCTTTTGTGGTTTTAACTTGTTGTTTGAGTTATGGAATCTGAAGATATTTCACGTTTATGTGCCTCACTATCTCTGTTAGATAAGGAAGGTCCTGTAAGATTATTAGGGAATAATCTTAAATTGGCAGCCCTTCATAAATTATCGGTTAGTTTAGTAGGAAAGATTCTTACCAAGAAAGTGGTGAATAGAGGAGCTTTTATGAGAGTGATTGGAAGGATTTGGCATGTCAAGGAGAGTGTTGAGATTGAATCTTTATCTGGTAATATCTTTTCCTTCAAGTTTAAGGATATGGAGGATAGAGATAAAGTTTTCTCAGGTGCTCCCTGGTCTTTTGATAATGATCTTCTAGTGCTAACAGAACTAGATGGGAAAGGTTCTGTTGAGGATATTGATTTTAGTAGTTGTGAATTTTGGGTCCAGATTTTTCAGGTACCTCTTTTGTGTGCTACTAAGGAAATTGGTTGCTTTCTTGGGGAGATGATTGGGACAGTTATGGAAGTGGATGGTGGTTTAGCTGGTGATTGTGTTGGGAAGTTCGTGAGGGTTCGTGTTCGTATTGATATCACCAAACCTCTGAGAAGATGTCTTCGTGTTGATGTTATGGGAGACGGAGTGGAAACGATTATGCTTTTAAGGTATGAACGGCTTCCTAATTTTTGTTTTCAATGTGGTATTCTTGGTCATGTTAAGAATGAGTGCCTTCTGGGGGATCAAGATCAGAAGGAGAATGGTATGAATAAAATGCTTTATGGAAGCTGGATATGGTATGAATAAAATGCTTTATGGAAGCTGGATGAAGGCTTCTAGCTCGTTTAATAGGCATAATGTCCAGAATTGGGGAGTTGGAAAGAAGATATTCCATGATCTCAACAGTACTAGTTTTAACAAAGGAGGTTTCGGAGGTAATCGGAGGATGATGATCTCAGCTTCGACTGGAGTGCTAGCAGTGGAAGATAAGGGTAAACAGAAAGTTCTGACTGCAAATTCTTCATTGTCTAGGGCGCCTAACATTGCTGGTATTGAGGTGGCTTTGAAGTCGGCCATCATTAATGTTTCTATTAATGAAGGTAATATAGAGGAGATGATTGGGAATATGTCAGAGAACATGGGGGGCAAATATTCAGACATCATTAATGATGATTCTTTGGTCTTTAATGCCATTAATAGTCGAGAGGATATTTCTGTGAAGACTTCTGAGGAAGGGAAGGACGAAGAGCCTTCTGCCTGTAGTGATTGTCCTCAAACTTGTGCTTCTAATTATTTAAATGATGGGCTTGGCTCATTTAGTGAAGGATGGTCTAGTAAGAGTAATAAGGTGGTTAAGGCCCAAATGAGTAGTGATACTTCGAGTGACCCATGTTTGGGACTTGTTGAAATCGGGTCATAAAATGTGGAAAAGGAAAGTTAGGGATTCTTCTGTAGAAACTTTTGGGGAAAAATTAATTTCAATTGAGGGTAAGAGAAGCAGAGTAGTTAGTAAAGATGATGAAGAAGATTCGCTGAAGAAAATTCGAAGAGGAGATCACAGTTTAATTGCTGAAAGGGGTACAGCTAGTTCTAGTGATCAGAAATGAGATGGTTCTGCCAGGTATGATAATTTGTCAAGCCTTGAAGAAAATTGTTTGGGAGATGAGAGATCAATTGGAGCTGTTGCGGTGGTTACCCAGAAGATGGTTTCAGGCGCAGTTGGTACGAATATTATATCGGCCGGTCGATCCTTATCGACCTGCCGGAATCGATGAATATTTTTGTGTGGAACGCCCGTGGGCTTAGGAGCTCAAGGGCGTTCAATTCTCTGTTGTCTTTCAAGCAGGAGGTGAAACCAGAAGTAATGTTTCTAATTGAAACTAAGTGCGAGCATAAAAGGTTGGAATTATTGAGAATTAAATTGGGTTTTATAGGAAAGTTGGTTGTGAATAGTGTTGGGAGTTCTAGAGGTTTATGTTTATATTGGTCTGATAAGATTATAGTTGATCTTCTATCTTTCTCTCCTGCTCATATCGATGTTTCAATTCGTCACGGTTGCAATTTATATTGGCGTTTTACTAGCTTTTATGGGCACCCTGACTCTGCTCAGAGATTTCACTCGTGGAATCTTCTCCGACGCCTTTCGAAAATGTCGAATCTTCCATGGTTGTGTATAGGGGATTTTAATGAAACCCAATCTGACTCTGAGAAGGTTGATGGCAATCGGAAACCTTGGAAGCAGATCTCTGATTTTCGTGAGGCTTTGGAAGAGAGTGGGTTAGTTGATATGGGTTTCCTGGGGCCTATTTTCACGTGGAGTAATAAACGTGACGGATCTTCGATGGTTATAGAGAGACTTGATAGAGGTCTCTGTAAAAATGATTGGCAGAATTTATTTCCTCGTTCTGTTATTCATCATCTGGAGTTCTGGAATTCAGACCATAGGCCTTTGTTTCTTGAGGTTAAAGAAGCTAGTTATCAAATTAGGTGTAGTGGTAGAAGGAAAATGAGGTTTTATTTTGAGGAGTGTTGGGCTGAAGATCAGGAGTGTAGTGACATTGTTCTTTCTGTGTGGTTGCCTTATCAAAGAAACGCTAATCTCCCTATGATTTTAAGGAATATTTCAGTTTGTGGCAATTTATTGGATGCTTGGAATGTCACTAAGCGTAGAGAATTAAGAAACAATATTCTAACTAGAAGAGCAGCATTGAAGGATGCTAGCAAAGATCCACTTCCGGATTCCTGGAGAGTTGTCAGAGTTTTAGAGCAGCAATTGAATTCAGCTTTAGATAAGGAAGAAAGATACTGGAGGCAGCGGTCTCGGATTGATTGGCTGCGTAATGGTGACAGCAATACGCGCTTCTTTCACTCGAAAACTTCTGCTAGGAGAGCTAGAAATCGTATTACTGGTCTCCACAATCAGGTGGGTGATTGGATTGAGGAGAAGGAGGGTTTAGAATATTTTTACTAGTATTGAACCGTCTCCTTCTGAGATTCAGTTTATCACTGATAAAGTTCAAGCTAAACTTGATCCAGACAGTTTGCGTGTGCTGAATAAGCCTTTTGATGGGAATGAAATTCGGTGTGCCGTGTTTGATATGAGTCCTATGAAAGCGCCTGGTAAGGATGGTCTCCCTGCATTGTTTTATCAGAAGTATTGGAAGAATATCGGTCCAGCCATTGTGTCTGCCTGTCTGAGTATTTTAAATGATGAGGTTTCTGCTGAAAGTTTAAATGGGACGATTATTACGTTGATACCGAAATGCCAATCTCCTAAAGATACTAAGGATTTTCGTCCCATTAGCTTGTGCAACGTAATTTACAAAATTGTTGCTAAAGCCATTGCTAGTAGGTTGAGAGGAGTAATGGGTTTTGTTATTTTAGAAAATCAATGTGCATTTATTCCGGGTAGAATGATTTTAGACAATACGATCATAGGCTTTGAATGTCTTCACAGACTCAAGCGTCGAAAACGGAAATTCGGTTCCATGGTGGTAAAAGTGGATATGTCGAAAGCGTTTGATCGTGTGGAACATAGCTAGGTTAAGAGATAATTGAGCATGCCATGACGTTGTTAGGATCTCATATAGCCCTTTATGACTTGTGGCGGAGATGATGCGTAAATTAGGATTTCCTGAAAAATGGGTTCTATTAATTTTGAATTGCATTTCCTCTGTATCTTATTCATTTTTGTTGAATGGTGAAGTTTGTGGTGCTTTCAAGCCTTCGAGAGGTATACGACAGGGAGATCCTATCTCTTCTTTTCTGTTTCTGATTTGTGCGGAAGGTTTCTCAAGCCTTTTAAAGAATGTTGTTAGTATAGGTCAGTTGTCAGGATTCAAGTGCAGCCAGAAGGGCCCCTCTATTTCTCATTTGTTTTTTGCAGACGACAGTCTGATTTTTGCTAAAGCTACTGAAGCTAATTGTTGTGTTATCAAAGGTATTTTTGATTCTTATGCAAAAGCTTCAGGGCTGGTAGTTAACTTAAGCAATTCAGAACTGTGTGTTAGTCATTCGATGACTTCTTTGGAGGGTCAGAAGATGTCTTCTGCTTTAGGTATTAGATTGGTCAGTTGTTTGGATAAATGCCTGGGGCTTCCCTGTTTTACAAGGAGCAAACGAATTATTTTTTCTGTTATTATTGACAGGGTTTGGAGCAGGATTAAAGGGTGGGAGGAGAGATTTTTATCGGTTGGGGGGAAGGAGGTCTTGATCAAGGCTGTGATTCAAGCGATTCCCATGTATGCGATGAATCTCTTTAGGCTTCCCAAGAGTTTAATTTCTGAAATTCATTGCTTGTGTGCACGATTTTGGTGGGGTAGCTCCACTACTAAGAAAAAAATGCATTGGTGCAAATGGAGTTGGCTGTGCAGGACCAAATTGGAGGGTGGATTAGGTTTTAAGGATCTTGAGACTTTCAACAAAGCCTTATTAGCCAAACAAGCTTGGAGAGTGTTCAAAAATCCCAACTCCCTAGTTGTGCGAGTGTTGAAAGGCTGTTATTTCCCTAATTGTGATCTTTTGGAGGCTCCTAAATTAGCTTCTTCCTCTTTCGTGTGGAATAGTATATAGTGGGGTAAAGAATTATTGGTTTCTGGATTACGATGGAGAGTTGGTAATGGTTTTTCGATTAGGATTTATAAAGACAAATGGGTTCCGACACTGATTAGCTTCAAGATACTATCTCCACCTCTGCTCGGTTTGAATGCTACTATGGATCAGCTATTGACTTCTTCTGGTGGTTGGAATATGTCCCTTATTGGCAGTGTTTTCTCCTCTGAAGATGCAAGAGCTATCTTACAAATTCCTGTGGGTGGTTTAATGACAGAAGATAAGTTGGTTTGGCATTATGACACCAGCGGCAGCTTCACTGTCAAGAGTGGTTATGCAGTTGGGCAAGCAGCAATTTCTTCTCCAAGTTCTTTTAACAATGCTAGATTGCATGATTGGTGGTCTTCATTGTGGAAGCTAAAGATTCCTCTCAAGGTAAAACTTTTTATATGGAAAGCTTGTTCTAATTGGATTCCTACTTTGTCTAATCTCAATAGGCATGGCATGAATGTTATTGATTTCTGTCCTATTTGTTTTGGTGCTGGTGAGTCCACTTTTCATGCTTTATGGGATTGCTATAGTTTAAGATGTGCTAGGAAAACTTGGCTTCCTTTGGGAGTCAAGATTCGGAGAGAGTATGCTAGCTTTTTTGATTTTATTTTAGATTGCCATGCTTTGTTAAATTCGGATGATTTGAGTGTGCTTTGTACCAGCTTATGGAGAATTTGGTTTAGGCGCAATTTAGTGGTGAATGAAACCCCTTTGTTGGATGTTCTGGATATTGCTCGTTGGGTTCGAGTTTTTTGGATGATTTTCGTAACTCTGAGTAGGTTTCGACTCTCCCTCCCTGTTGTTTGAGTCCAGTTTCTAATTCTTGGCGTCCGCCGGATTTGAACTGCTATAAAATTAATTGCGATGCGGCAATTAATGAGGTAGGGGGACGGGTTGGTTTGGGGACTGTTATCAGAGACAATTCAGGTGCAATTATGGCTTCTAGTTCTCTTCCTATAACTGCGTGTTATGATGCTACAGTGGCTGAGATTATGGAGATTTATAGGAGCTTGATTTTCAGCAGAGATTGTGGATTGTTTCCGTGTGTTTTAGAATCTGATGCAGCTGTGGTTGTTAAGTGGATCAAGGATGGCAGTCATCGTGATTCTATCAGTGGCAGCATTCTTGAAGAGATTTATTCTCTTATTCGCAGCCTTCAGATCATTTCAGTTAGTCATGTTCCCAGATTGGCTAACAAAGTCGCTCACGGCTTGGCTAAATTTGCCTTAACAGCTGATGATGATCTTTATTGGATGGAGGATGTCCCTCCTTGTGTGAGAGTTGTTCAAATGGATTGCCCTGTTTAGAATCCATTTGTTGCTCTACCTTACTTATGCTTGTGTTGTTGTTGTTGTTTTTCTGTTGTATGTTATCATCAAAAAAATAATAATAAATAAATAAATAAATAAATAAAATTAGAGAAGTGAAATTTCCAATTACAAATGAGAGAGTAAAAGTAGATCTCTTAAAAGTAGAGCTTTTAAATGAAAGTCGTTGACCGTTTAGTTGTCAATTAAAAAAGAGTTTTTTTAATGATAGAATTATCAAAATACTCTAGCAAATATTAAATTATAGAGTTATATTAGAGATTTTAGTGTTATTAAAAAAAAAACTCCAAAAGATCTACTTGGAAAAACTTTAAATTTGAACTTCTTCAAGTAAACATAAAACAACATTTTTAAAGTACGTTTGAAAGAGCTTCTTAAGTAGATCTTTTTACAGTAGATCTTTTAGAGGTAGAGCTTTTAAATGAAAGTCGTTGGTTGTTTGGTTGTCAATTAAAAAAAAAAAAAAAGATTTTTTAATGATAGAATTACCAATATACTCTAGCAAATATTAAATTATATGGTTATATTGGAGATTTTAGTGTTATTAAAAAAAAACTCCAAAAGATCTACTTGCAAAAGTTTTAAATTTGGGCTTCTCTAAATAAACATAAAACAACATTTTTAATCATCTAAAAACTCTACTGAGTGATAACCAAATGATACCAAAAAAAAATTGAAAAGAGCTTTCTTAACTAAAAAATTTCTTTTAGCTGGTAGACAAATTCTTTCAAACGGACATTAAATATAAATGAATGAATAAATTCTTGAATGCCTGGTTAAACCCTATTGTTCTCCATTGATGTAATGGGCCAAATGTATCTTTTCAATTTATTCATTCTTGGGCCAACCTGGCCCAATGGCCCTAATAGCTAGATTTTTATATGTTTTGATAAAATCCAGTAAATTTAAATGAATTTTGATGTGATTTTATTTTATGGATAATAAAGAAGAATAAAGTATATTTGTGAAAAAAATTGAAACTTTTTTTTTTTTTTTTTTTTTTGAATTACCACAATATTTCTGGATTTGGAATATGGAACATGACTCAAAATAAACTGGAAATTATTTTTCAAAGGATTAATTCATGGTTTGAACTGTTGAACACCCACGCCACGCACAGAGCATGCCGAGCATGCCGAAGGCACGTGAATAAAAATGCAGTATTGGTATAGACACTAGACAGCATGTGAGGCACGTGATACATGACTTTGAAATTGGCGTGCACGTGCACAAGTTTCCAAATAAGTATACTGTATATATGTCGGTATTTTCTCCTTCTGAGTCAACCGATGGATTTGTTCCGATCCAAATTCCAGATTACTTGATCCAATCACCCTCACGACTCACGTGGCCACCGCAATTATCGGCTTCATAATAATATTTTTGACTAGAAATAATGTTCCAATTTGTAGGAAGTTAAAAAATAATAATTAAACACGTATTTTAATTTGATTGATTAAACATAAAACGATATTCCATTTTTGGACGACTGTTTTGAGTCGTAATATTTTATGTTTCTATCGATAATAATAGACCTCCAACCACCCTCACGTGTCCATTGTTCGAATCGACGCATGATGGTTAACTCACAATATATATATTTTGGATATAATTTTGAATAAATAATTTAGATAATCTAAAATAAAAGTATGTGTCATTTTATTTTGAGCAGTATAACGTTTTTGTAAAAATGTCAGGTCTAAAGTTTTAGAAATTTCAGTGAAAATATAGTCAATATCTTTAAAATAACAAGGGGCTTTTGATATCAATATCTCACAACATTGGTGGAGCCTTAAATTTATTTTTGGATGGTCGAATACTCGAATACATTAAAATAAAAAATTTAAGAGAGCAAATATAAAGTTCACAAAATTGTAAGACAAATATATATACCAATTATTATAAGATATTTTATTTATTTATTTATGTCAAACAATGGTTTTGTCGAAATTCAGAGTTATTTATTCTTCTCAAATAGAGGTTTTATAGTGATACAATAATAAGGAAAGATTTAAATACCCCTAATTACTCCTAATCAATTACAATCAATCGCTAGTCAACTATTACTCATAATCAATCAATTACAATCAATCGCTAGTCAACTATTCACATAAGGAAACTAATTATACCTCATGTCAACACTCCCCTTCAAGTTAGAGCATAGATGTCTATCGTGTCCAACTTGTCGATTATGCCATGGAACGCCTTTCCTGAAACGGCTTTCGTGAGCATATCAGTTAACTGGCTTTCGGACCTAACAAATGGAAATTATGTAATCTTTTGATCGATGTTCTCCTTGATGAAATGACTATCAACTTCAACATGTTTGGTATGGTCGTGTTGTACAGGATTATGTGCAATCTCAATGGTTGTCTTATTATCACAATGAAGACTCATAGGTTTTTCATATTCAATCCCCAAATCATTTAGTACACTCCTAATCCACAACAATTTGCATACACCATGAGCCATACCTCGGAATTCGGCTTCTGCACTTGATCTTGCCACGACCTTCTACTTCTTACTTCTCCAAGTGACAAGATTACCTTCTACGAAAGTAAAGTAACCAAACGTGGATTTTCTGTTGGTTTGATCACTTGCCCAATCAGAATCCGTGTATCCTTCAATATTAGAAACATCGTTTTTTGAGAATAACAATCCTTTTCCTAGAGCATTCTTCAAGTATCTTAAGATTCAATACACCGCATTCATATGCTTTTCATTTGGTGCATGCATGAATTGGCTTACGACGCTCACTGCATAAGCTATATTCGGCCTTGTGTGTGACAAATAGATTAATCTCCCAACCAACCACTGATAACGATCATTGTCTATTAGAGCTTGATCTAAAGAAACTCTGAGCTTGTGATTCATTTCTATGGGCGTCTCTGCTGGTTTGCAAGCAAGCATTCCAGTTTCAATTAAGAGATCTAGCACATATTTTCGTTGTGAAAGGAAAATCTCGTGTTTCGATCTTGCAACCTCAATCCCCAAGAAATATTTAAGTTGACCGAGATCTTTCATTTCGAATTTAGTAGCCAAATACTCTTGTAATGCTTTCATTTCGCATGGGTCATCTCCTATCAATACCACATCAACATACACGATTAAGGCTGTTACCTTCCCTTCTTTATGTTTTATAAACAAAGTATGGTCTGAATTACTTTGCTTATAACCGAATGCCTTCATTATAGAAGAGAACCTCCCAAACCAAGCTCTAGGTGACTGTTTTAGCCCGTACAATGACTTCTTCAGTTTTCAAACTTCACTTCTACATGAAAAACTACATTTAACTCCGGGTGACAACTCCATGTAGATCTCTTCCTCTAAATCTCCATTGAGGAAAGCATTTTTAACATCAAATTGTTGTAGAGGCCAATCCCTATTTGTTGCTATAGATATGAGAATGTGAATTGTATTGATTTTGGCTACTGGTGCAAAGGTTTCTTGATAATCCACCCCATACCTTTGCATATACCCCTTTGCAACCAACCTTGCTTTATATCTATCAATACTACCATTTGCTTTAAGTTTCACCATGAACACCCATCTACATCTAATTGTCTTCTTTCCTTTGGGTAATGGAACAAGTTCCCAAGTGGCATTCTTTTGTAGAGCCTCCATCTTTTCGTTCATCGCCTTAGTCCATTTCGGATCTGTCAATGCATCATGCACACTACTAGGAATAGTTACAGTGGATAGTTGATTAACAATAAATGAGTATGGTTTAGAAAATCTATAGGAAGACACGTGGTTGCTAATTGGGTACTTGGTCTTGGCTTTAGGATCGGGTTCATATTGTTTCTTTGGGACTCCCTTATTTGACCTTTGTGGATACTTATGAGCTATATTTTCGGTAGGAACGCTTACTCTCTCTTTCAGGAATACTATCACAGCCTTGTTGAACACTTTTCGCTAAACGTTCATTCAGTTCTTCTAACTCTATAAACTCATCTCCGCCCCCTTTTGTAACATATTCTCTTCACCAGAGCTCTCCCCTTGAAGAGAAGGTCCAAAAGCTGCCCCAGTGTAATAAGGCTCTGATTCACGAAAAGAAGCATCCAAAATCACATGTAATTTTCAGTTTTGAGGGTCATAGCACCTATATCCCTTTTGAAACTCAGAATAGCCAACAAAGACACATCGTTTTGCACATGGATCAAGTTTATTTCACAGATTTTTGGGAATGTGAACATATACGGTACAACCAAAGACTTGTGGTTCAAGGTTTGAGAGGTGAGGAACTGAGAGTAAGGATTGTAGCTTTTGTTGGGGGGGTCTTGAAAGTCTATCACTCGAAAAGGTGTTCAATTAATGAGGCAAGCAGCAGATTTCATAACCTCTCCCTAATACCGAGGCATGTTCATGCCAAAGAGAGAGGCACGAACCACCTCCAACAGTTGTCTATTCTTCCTTTCTGTCAATCTATTTTGCTGCGGAGTATAAGTGCAAGAGGTTTGATGACAAATCCCATGGTGGCTCAGAAACTTACCGAAGGATGCATCTACAAATTCCGTACCATTATCGGATTTCAGAACACGAATCTGCTTTTAGTACTAAGTGCCCACCATACTATGAAATTCCTGAAATAGTGTACATACATCACTCTTTTTGTGAAGCAGAGACACCCATGTCATTCTGGTGCATTCATCAATAAATGTAACAAAGTAGCGAGCTTTAGAAATTGAAGGGATTTTTGCAAGACCCTAAACATCAGAGTGAATAATCGCAAAAGGTTCTGAACTTTTATTCAAACTTGGTAAATAAGAGATACGATGGCTCTTAGTCTGTTCACAAATGTCACAGTAAAAATCCGAATCATTCAAACCTGAAAAAAGATGTGATCGTAACTTTCTAAGATATCTAAAAGAAAGATGTCCTAGTCTCCGGTGCCATACCATATAGTTGCTCGAGCTTTGTCTTCGCTACTAGTTTGATTTGCCTGACTGAATTTCGGTGCCCTATTTTTTGTCAATTCCAAGTAGTAGAGTTTGCCCCGTCTAACACAATAACCAAGAATCTTCCAAGTTAGAATGTCCTGAAAAACACAAAATGAGGGCCAAAAAGTTAAAGTGCAAGTGAGAGTGGAGGTAATTTGGCTAATAGACAAAAGATTATATTCAAGGGATGGAACAACAAGGACAGTATCTAATGTGAGAGTATTAGATAAGATGACAGATCCCTTTTCAATGATAGGAGAGGTACTACCATTAGCTGTTGAGATAACAGATTGAGGAGAAGGGAAAATGGATTGTAACTGACCGGAGTCCCTAGTCATATGATCATATGCACCTGTATCAATAATCCAAGTACTATTCTTAGAGGTTGCAGAGAATACAGATGCCTTACCAACAATACCTGGGTGGGTGACATTAGTTGTAGCCATAGGTTGAAGACACTATTCACCTATATTGGTGACGACAACTTTACCTACTAGCTGCTTTCAGGGTTTCTTGGTGAAATCCCACCAATCAAGATATCCAATAATTTCATAGCATCTTTGTTTTGAATGACCTATTTTACCACAATGAGAACATATTAGTCCTCCACAATGAGAATATACGTCTATAGTGATGGACATTGGACTCACAACAAATTTACGGTAGTGATATTCAGAATACAAACTTCGAAGAAGAAAGAAAGGATATACGGTTGATTATCACAGACTTCCTTAGGGCCAGTTTGGTATTGTTGTAACTTTTATAATAATTACTATTAGCTGTGCTGAAAGAATAATCATCTGTGAAGTTAATCAATAGATGTTTGGATAATTAAACTTTTAAAACCACTGTATAGCTCAAAAGCAGTATACGTATTTTTGGTACTTTTATTTCAAAAGTACTGAAATTAGTTACAATGACTAAAATAAATATGATTTTAGAACTTTATTTCATTATTTTCATTAATTATATTATATTAAATCAATATTTAAGTAGAATATTTAAATTGGAAAAAAAATTCATAAGAACAATAAAAATATTTTAAAAAGATTTTATAAAAATCAACATTTAATTAGAATCTTTAATTGTTAGATGAAATAAGAGCATCTTCAAAAGACTCTTCTATTTTCACCCTTCAAATGTTTATTTGCTTACCTATGTGGCAATTTAAAGAGTGAAAAAGAGAAGTCTCTCTAAAAGACTATTCAATTAGAAATAAATTTATATTATTTTAATAAAAGCACTCAAATTCCCTCCCCCCCCCCCCCCAACAAATCTAATTACCCTTCATTTTTTTCAAGTTAGATATAATAATATGTTATTATTAAATATTCAATATTAGTCTCATTTTAAAGATCTAAATGAGATTTTTCTAATGGTATAATTTTTATGATGATAAAATTTATAAATTAAAACTTATAATATATTAATTGAATTTAATTAAAAAGATAAAAAGATATAAATGTCAAATATTAATGATGATATGATATAAAAAATAATATAATAATAATTGAAGAGTGAGAAGTTGTTCTTCAATATTGAAGAGAGAGAAGCAAAATCTTATTTGAAGAATCTCATTTGAAGAGCCTTTTGGAGATGCTCTAAGGTATATAAATGATTTTAATTTGATTTCATAAGGATATAAATGATATTTTAAAAGATTCATTAAATGCTGAAATAGATTATTCCATAATCACTTTTAAAAAGTAACTCCTCACCTACTTCTTAAAATCACTATTAAAACTTGTTAGATTATCGATTAATAACTTTTGGAAGTTTTACAAAACATCATTTTATGTCAAAATTATAAAAAATAAAAATAAAAACTGATTTTAACTTCTAAAAAGCAATAACAAACTGGCCTTTAGAATCAAAACAAAAATGAATTTTGGTGAGTACGCAGCAGAATTTTGACGGTTTTATTTGAGATACAACTTCGTGATTTGAAATTGATTTTGACATTCTATTTGTACAAAGGGTTTCAAACAATGGTTTGGTCGAAATTCAGAGTTACTTATTCTTCTTAAAATAGAGGTTTTATAGTGATACAGTAATAAGGAAATATTTAAATACTCCTAATCACTCCTAATCAATTACAATCAATCACTAATCAATTACAATCAATCGCTATTCCCCATAATCAATCAATTACAATCAATCACTAGTCAACTATTCACATAAGGAAACTAATTATACCTCATGTCAACAATTTATTTTTAAGAACCGGTCCATGCCCCATGGAACCTGTGGCCCCCTCCCTCCTCATTACCTATTTACCTAAGAGCATGGAAAATATATTATTGCCTTAATTTTAACCTATATCTTTATCTTTAAGGGTAGAGGTGGCACCGGTCCGGTTCGGTTCCGGTTTCGGTTCCGAACCGTCGGTTTCGGTTTGGGAGGGACCCAAAACCGAAACCGGAACCGGAAAAACCGGTTTGGAACCGTCGGTTTGGCGGTTCCGGTTCCGGTTTTGTCCGGTTCCGGTTTTTTTTTTTTAATCCAATTAAATAATCAATATTTTAATTCTTCCCAATCATAATCTCAATTTCCAATGAACAAATTATTAAATAAAAATATATTTACAACCATTTTTTCTTTTCTTTTTTCAATTTTTTTTTTCAAATCCCAATTAATATTAATTCTTCCCATTTTTCCCAATCATAATTCCAAATTTTCAAATTTCAATGAACAAATTATTAAATAAAAATACATTTACAACCATTTTTTATTTTTTTCAATTTTTTTTTTCCTAAATCCCAATTAATATATTTACAAACATTTTCCATTAAAGTATTTAAGTAGTTCACAATGTTTAGAAAAAAATAAATTGACATTTATTAATAAATACAACTTTACAATTTTACAAAAAATAAAATAAAATAAAATTAGAAATTGGCCTTGAAGGCTTGAATTCAAATATACAATATTACAATGTAATAAAGTTAAAATAAAAAAAATAAATAAAAAAAAATCGGCCTTGCACTTAATTTTTTACCATAATTAAGCTGCCTACGTATCCTCCATCAATGTAGAGGAATCAAATGCCACGTAGTTCTTTTACCTTTAATTAGTTGCTCGGTGTTGGAGGTTGGATGTTGGAACGGAATCTATTCACTGCCTTCCGTTCCCGTCGCTTGTTCATCTTCGAAGAAGTCGTTCGCTATATCCGGCTGAAGTTCTTGTTGTCTATATTTGGCCTTTGTCCAATAATCAACACATGACTGTATTTCAAGTGATTGTGGACACATAGATGATCGTCTTGGGTCCAAAATATTTCCACCTGCACTAAATTCTTGTTCCACAGAAACTGTTGAAACCGGCGTTCCAAGAATTTGTTTAGCAATAATTGCCAAAATTGGATAATCTTGTTGATGACTCTTCCACCAATCCTGGATACGAAATTCTTCATCTTTAAATTTATGACTGTCTTGTAAATACCGGTCAACCTCGGATTCCGTTGAGGATGAAGAAGATGTTCGTAATTTTTTGGTTCTTTCGGAAAACAGTCGATCCCCTAAGCCCCTTAATGTAAATTTTTGAGAACTACTACCACCAGATGTGGGTTGGGGTTGTGAAACCGGCACATTCAAAGACGGACCATATATTCTAAGATATTCATTGTAAAATTCATAAAGCAAGTCCTTAACGGAATCACAAGACTGAAGAACATCAACTTCTAAATCTAAACATTTGTAATAATTAGCTAAATAAACCTGCAAATATTCAAATTTAAAGCGTGGATCTAAACACATTGCAAGCAGGTAAATATTTGGAATTTGCCCATAATACTGTAACCATTTTCTCTTCATGGCATCAACACATAGACTCAATTGAGGATCAACATCACAATCATTGAATGCACCAACAATATTAACACATTGAATAACAAATGAATGAGTAGTGGGATAGTAAACACCAGATAAAGCGACAGTAGCATCATTGAAAACACGTAACAATTCAAGAATTTTTATACATACATCCCAATGGTTCAATTGAAGAGAAATTGAAGGAACATAATAAGTAATAAAAGAAACTAATAATTCCTTATATTCAACACTTTCACAAAGCAACTTATAAGTTGAATTCCAACGAGTGGTAATATCTCGAGAAAATTTTTTGGGATGCATATTATTCAAAATGCAATATTTTAACCATTGTTTCTGGACTTTATTATGCCTCCAGATATAGTTAATACTATCTCTAATTGGTTTAATAAAAGTAGAAAGCTCTGATAATCCAGCTTGAACACACAAATTTAAAACATGACATGTACAACGTTGATGAAATAATTTACCCCCGAAATAAGGATTGCACAATTTTTGTAACATAGGAATAGATGCAGTATTGCTTGCAGCATTATCAAAGCCAATAGCAAAAATTTTGTTTAGGATATTATACTCTTGAAAAATGATTTTAAGGAGTTGAAAAATATTTTGAGCTGAATGCGAATCATCAAAAACACGAAATGCAAGAATTCTTTTTTGCATGTCCCAGTTATTATCCATATAATGACATGTGACACCCAAATATGAATGACTACCAAAATTGTCGCTCCATATGTCGGCACATACGGAAACGCGACCTTGAAATTCAGAAAAATATGTTTTCAATTTGTTTTTTTCTCTGCTGTAAATGTTATGTAGTGTACGTGTGAGAGTGGATCTAGGAACACGTTGCATTGCAGGATTTAATGCATTTTGACAATAATTAATAAAACCTACTTTCTCACCAAAACCAAAAGGTAAGTGTTCAGTTGCAACCATTAATGCCATTTGTTCTCTATTGTTTTTAGTCGTGTAATGAAATAATTGATTAGAAGGGGTTGCGTACCTGGAGATTTGGGTTTGGTTGTTCGCTACCGCGTATTCAGATGGGTGACATCTTTTGATATAAACCATAACGTGCCATATCCGAAGTTTCTTCCAACGTTATATTTTCTGCCGCAGTGATTGCACTGGATTTGGAAACCATTATCTATCTTGGTTTTCTTCATATGCACTTTGAAGAGTTCGGACTTCATTGGCTTTTCTTCCTTTTCTTCTTCACCTTCACCTACAAAAAAAGCATCCGAAGAGGCTGTGGGGTTAGAATTAGATAGATTTTCAGGGGGGGTATTTTGAGCGGGGTCGAATTCGTTGAACTCGGGAATTGTTAGAGGAGGATTAGGAGCAGAAGGGGGATCGGATCCAAATCGATCTTGAAGGAATTGGTGAAAATTCAAATCGTCATAACTGACGGCTTGACCAATATCTTCCAACAAGTTTCCCATTGGAGCCTTTCCTTTGTCCCTATTTCTTGAACTATCTCCCCCACTTGCCATTGAAAAATATGAGTAAAAAATATAGAGTAAGCAAGTAAAAAATATGTTTAAATATTTATTATAAAAAATAAATATAAATAATAAAATATAGAGTAAAAAAAAGATGATTGAAAAAAATATATTTTTGAAAAAAATATATATATGAGAGAAAAAATTATATTGTTGGAAAAATATATATATAGAAAAAATTGTATTGTTGGAAAAATATATATATAGAAAAAATTATATTGTTGGAAAAATATATATATAGAAACAATTATATTGTTGGAAAAATATATATATAGAAACAATTATATTGTTGAAATAAATATTGTAAATCAATTTGATAATTGAAAAAATAGTAGATAGTAAAAAATATAAGAAATAATTTATATATGAATGAGAATTAAATAAAATTGTAGAGAGAATTTTGAATTTGAGAATTGAGAATTGAGATTGAGAGTTGAGAGAAGTTGAGAGAATGAGTGGTGTGAAGAATAATGAAATATGGGGGGATATTTATAGTATAGTAGAGAGAGGTGAATATGCAAATAAAAGAAATAGAGGGGTGCAAAAAAAAAAAAAATTTTGGCCGTTGCCCAGCCAGTCTGAAATTCAGAACGGTTTAATTTTTTTTCACACGCTGCCACGTGGCAGCGTGTGATTGGTGGAATTTTTTTTTTTTTTTTTAACTGTCAGAACGGTATAAATCAGGTTTAAATCAGACGCTGCCACGTGGCAGCGTCTGATTGGTTATTTTTTTTTTAATTTTTTTTTTAATATTTAAAAAGGTTAACGGTAATTTTTTTTTATCAGACGCTACCACGTGGCAGCGTCTGATTGGTTGTTTTTTTTTTTTTTTTTTAATATTTTAAAACCTTAACGGTAATTTTTTTAAAAGACGCTGCCACGTGGCAGCGTCTGATTCGTTGATTTTTTTTTTTTTTTTTTTAATAAAACCGGCGGTTTTGGCCGGTTAAAACCGCCGGTTTTTGACGGTTAAAACCGGCGGTTTTTGCCCAAAAACCGTCGGTTTCGGACGGTTTGGGGGACTCCCAAACCGAAACCGGGACCGGAACCATCGGTTTCCAACCGGTTTCCAAACCGGCGGTTTCGGTTCCGGTTTTCGGTTTCGGTTTGGCCAATCCGGTTCCGGTTAAACCGCGGACAAAACCGACGGTTTAACCAAACCGTGGTCACCTCTATTTAAGGGAATAGCTTAATTGGTAAATAAATGAGTTTGGGTTTCCAGTATTGTGATTTGTGTACTTGTTAAATTAGTCAACTGATTTTTTTCAAGAAATTCTTGAAATAAATAAGAAATGGACTAAATTCAGGATACTAATAAAGAATCATTACGGGTGTTTATTTATTGAAATACTAGAGTCTTCTTCTTAATCTTTTCACTTTTGCTTGATTTGGTTGTTAGACTTCTACATTCAATAGATTTGGTATACAAATTTATTAATGGTATACAAATTCAATAGAATACGGGGTTTTTAAAGAATGTTCCTATAAAACTACACGAATGATGTGCAACTTATAGCAACTATTAAATAGTATACCAAAGGTATAAGTCCTCATTTTTACCCTCGACAAATAGTATATAACGCTCCAAAAGAAAATACTATTAAATACCTATTTTAAAATTCAAATAAAATAAAATTTATAAAAGGTCATGTTTTTTTTTTTTTTTTTTTTTTTTTTTTTTTTGTTGTTGTTATTGTTGTTGTTGTTGTTGTTGTTGAAGGAAACTGTAGATTACAACCTACCACGACATTCAGCCGTTACAAGGGAATCGACACAAGGAGGAAACTCCTCCAGCCAGAACATATCCTCAACACAAGAGAGACTGTTCTTAACTAGTACATGGGCTACTCTGTTAGCCTTTCTAGAGACAAAAAGAATAGACATACAACTCGCCTGGACTTTTAAGACATTAATATCATAAATAATATTCCCAATCTCAGACAAAATATTATCAGCCTTATTGATCCAATTAACGACCACTTCGGCATCCGATTCAAGTAAACATGGAAACAACCCAGAATCAAACGCCAACTGAATACCACGCAGAATTGCAACAGCTTCAGCCACTTGGGGAGAAAAAGTTGCTGCCAATTTCTGAGAACTTGAGGCCATTACCAAACCAGCAGAATTACAAATGACAATACCTATACCCACAGTTTGGCCGTTAACATCCAGAGCAGCATCAGTATTGATTTTGTAAGCTCTAATTACATTTGTTAAAAGAACGTCTAATGCTAGAAGTCTAATGTTAACTTGTTCTGGAACTAGAATCAGAACTAGAACCGAGGTGGATTGGTTCCGGTTTCAGTTTATTTGGTTTTGACCGGTTCGGTTCCAATTTTTTTTTTTAAAAAAATTTAAAATAATTATTAGACAAATTAAAAAACATATTAAATTTGAAAAAAATTGTTGGAAATAAATTTAAAAATTTGTTGAAAATGAATTTCAATTGAGTAAAAAAAAAAATGTAATTGCAATTTAAATATTTAATCGCAATAAAAAAAATATTAAATAATTAAGAGAGAATTGAGTAATTGAGAATTTGAGAGAGGATTGGAGATTTAAGAGAGAATTGGAGTGAGGAGAGAAATAAAATGGGAGAGGGTATTTATAGGAAATTAGGAAAAGGGAGAATTAAAAAAAAAAAAATTAATTAATGCATGAACTGACGGTTCCGAACTGGCTAAGAACCGCTAGTTTGGAACCACCGGTTTGTGCCCGGCTTTTTGAAATATTGAACCGGAACCTTTTTAAGGTTCCAATTTGATCCGATTTTAGTTGAAACAGTGTGCGGTTCGGTTCGGTTCGAACCGAACAACAATCACCTCTAAATGAGAGCCAGTCGGTGGCAGGACTGCCTTATTCTTGTACAATCACCATTACTATCTTTTCCATTAATCTTTTAACTAAAGATTTTTGACCAAAAAAAGAAAAACAACTTGAATGCCACAAAAAGGTCATATATATTAAAAATTATAAAATAGTCAAATAACAAAAGCTTATACAGACTTCCCAATTCCCAACCATCTTTAATCTTTTAATGACTTTTTTTTTTTTTTCTTTTCTGGTATAGTTGTATCATAATTCATATAATCATATCACACTAAAAGAAAGAAAGAATAGTAATAAAAGCAAAAAGTGCTATATCTACAATTGGTGTGGCATGCCGCATGCATTAGCTTTGTTTTATATATTTCACAAGATGCATATTCAAGGAATACCAAACTTTCCCCATAATCGTCAAGCTAGGAGTCTGTCGAACTTGATGAGATTAAGTTTAATAAGCACAATTTAGAAAATAACTCTCAAAATTATAATATAAGATTATATCTGGAAAATGATTTAATAGATAAACGTAGGGCTATATTTATAAAGAAAAGAGTTTGAACTACGGTGGTAGAGTTTCATTTTGAAGTATTCGCACGACCACCAAGTCAATATAATATTCTTACTGTAGCAAAGTCTTTAATCAAAATTCAAAAGTAAGAGGAAGGAAAAAAAAAATATATTCCAAGATCATAATGTTTGAAAATTTTGAAAAAAAAAAGTGATTTTGGTTTGAATTTGAAAAGGAAATGATTTTAATAATTTGGAGAAGTCATAGACTTCGTTTGTTTTGTAAAAATTAATTAGTGAGAAAGCATTTTTGTTTTTTTAGTGTTTTTTTTTTTAATATATATAGAAAGTATTTTTGCTTTCTCATTATATTATATGGAAATATTTTATAAATATGTCAATATACTAATAGTAATATTAGAATCGACATCGATGAATGGACAAATTCAAATATGATGTGAACTAATTACACATGCAATTATACTTTTTAATTAAAAATAAAGTTGGAACAAGTCTTAAATTTTATTATTATGTTAATTAGATATGTGACAAGAAGTCTTAGATGCTCCAAATGTAAACATTGATTTTAACTAAGTACCAACTACAACTAAAAAGTACCTATCTTATGACAAACTTTTCATATCAATAGTAAGATATGGAAAAAACAAAAAACAAAAAAGAAAAAAAAAACAAAAACAAAAAAAAGAAGAAGAAGTCAAATCTCATCCTAATAGAAGAAACAAGAACTTTGTTTAATTTTCTTTTGAGGTGATGTTTATTAATTTCCTCCATTAGTAGACAATAAACAAACAAACAAACAAACAAAATTTTACCTACTCCACTTTCTTTCAAATATTTTACTAGTATGACCTTAACCTAGACTTTCTTCCACTTATTGACCCCCAAATTGTTCATTTTTTGTTATGCCATCTTTAATAAGAATATCCTATTACGTGTATCCTTAGGGTAAATAGGATATCGAAAGTGTATATAATATAAATGTATTGTTAGTTTGATTCTTTAACATTAGACGTTACTATGTAATATTATATACCATCGTTCAATGTGGCTTGTTGATAAATGATGTTCATTCAGATTGACAATATCATTACAATGTAGGACCACATGTGGTATATACACATATACATAAAAAAAAAACATACACAATCCTATGCAAAATTAACACATACTACATGTACTGATCGAGGAGGAAGTTTAGAATAAGGCCTGCGGTTTTAAGGCTCAAAGGTTGGTAATGTAATGAAACCAAAAGTTTCATGTCATAAATAGGAAAAGTACAAATCACAACAACCAAATGATCACTTGTACGGATAAAATGAGATTGATCTAATAGTTTGTCCCTTACGAGGAGGTTGTGGTTTTATGGGTTTGAATATGTCTCTTTCCGTCAAATCCTAAATTATTGTAGTAATTAAAAAGAAAAATGACTACTTGTACAAAACATAACTTCCCTTGTTTCAAATAAAATAAATCACTTCACTTTCAACGCTAGTGTGGTGGGCAAGAGTTGTACACATTACACAAACACGCGTACCATGAGCATTTTACAAACACTTAATTCTCTGAATCCTTTCATACGTATTTCATAAGCATAAGACTCTCAACTCCTTGTTGATATCCGAGGAGCTTTCCCAATAATATGATTAATATCTGAATCATGTATATAGTGTTTGATATCGGTAGGACCCGCACCTGTTCAATGTTATATTATTTTATTTTATTTTTTAATTAAAGAAAAAAAACACTTATACAAAATCACACTTGAAAATGCAATACAGGTCACCGACTGGTAATAATCCCATTATGACACCAAACCAAACCACAAAACAACACACAAAAGTCAGAGAACTCAAGAACACACCAAAAAAAGAAAAAAGAAAAGAGGGACATGAAAAACAACATCATAACTGTTGTTAATTAATTCAGTTATTAATCATGCCATCTCGTCCCTTCCCGGAACCTCCACCGTTGATCGGTCCATCTCCGTCCACCCACCACCGTCATCACATCTCCCGCCTGGTCCCGCCTCTCACCGCCGCTGCCACCGCCGCCTTCTCTCTCCTCCTCATTCTCACCTACTGCTTCCGCGGCAAGCTCACCCAGAAACGCACTGTCCCCTCCGACTCCAAGCCCCCGTACCGCTTCTCCTACTCCCTCCTCCGCCGCGCCACCAACTCCTTCTCCCCTTCCCTCCTCCTCGGCCAGGGCGGCTTCGGCTCCGTCTTTCAAGGAACTCTCCCCTCATCCATCGCCGCCGCCGCCCTCAACAACAACCACCACCCAGAACCGAAGCATGTCGCCGTCAAAGTCATGGACTCGGGATCTTTACAGGGCGAGAGAGAGTTCTACAACGAGCTCTTGTTCGCTTCAATGCTCGAAAACAACGACCGTGTCGTTTCGGTTCTGGGTTTCTCATCGGACCCGAAACGACGCCGTATGTTGCTGGTCTACGAACTGATGAGCAACGGTAACTTACAGGACGCTTTGTTGCATAAAAAGTGCCCGGAGTTGATGGAGTGGAAGAAGCGGTTCTTGGTCGCGATTGATATCGCCAAAGGAATCGCTTCTTTGCATAGTTTGCATCCACCAGTGATACACGGTGACATAAAACCCAGTAACATATTGCTAGATCACGATTTCTCTGCAAAAATCGCTGATTTTGGGCTCGCGAGGTTGAAATTGGAGGTTGTTGATCAGGTGGGTGGTGATGTTGAGAGTACTAAAAAGGTGGACTTGGAAAGTAACGGTGGGGGTGCTGTTGAGGATTGTGGATCGATAGCGGAGACTGAGAGCGTTAACACAACCACCACAGCTTTTGAGGAGTTGAGTCAGTCCCCTGAGAGTTTTGTTAAAGCTCCTCCGGCTGCTGCTGCCACGTCGCGATCACCAGAGCCACCAGAACCGGTAGAGAAGGAGGAGGATGTGAAAGTGAAAGATTACGTGATTGAGTGGATTGGAACTGAAATTCAGGAGAGACCGAATAGTAATAATTGGATTGGAGCTACTTCGTCGGCATCTTCAAATAAAAATGAGAAGAAGAAGATGAAGAAGAAGAAAAGGCTTGATTGGTGGGCTTTATTGGACGAAGATAAGGAAGATAATGTGAAGAATTCAAAGAAACCCCAGAAGCGGAGGCAGCCGAGAGAGTGGTGGAAGGAGGAGTACTGTGAGGAACTTGCGAAGAAGAAGAAGAAGAAAAAGAAGAATAAGAAGAAACAAATTGGAATCAGCAGTGATGAGGACTGCTGTTGGCCAAGAGACGAAGAATTGAATGTGGAGAGGAAGAAGATGAAGAGCAGAAGTAGTCGTAGAGGTAGTAAAGGTAGTTTAGATTGGTGGTTAGAAGGACTTAGTGGTGATCTCTCCAGAGCTTATCGGAATAGTTATGATTCCGCAGCAAGTGGAGAGATTCCAAAGAGTGGTGGTATCCTTAGCACACCTAGTATGCGAGGAACTGTTTGTTATATTGCCCCTGAGTATGGTGGCGGTGGGGACCTGTCAGAGAAATGTGATGTTTATAGTTTCGGAGTGTTGTTACTGGTTTTGATTGCAGGTAGGCGTCCTCTTCAGGTTACAGGATCACCAATGTCTGAATTCCAGCGTGCAAACCTCTTATCTTGGGCGCGAAAACTTGCACGAAATGGGAAACTTATTGAATTGGTTGATAAGGCAATTGTGAAGTCTTTGGATCAAGAGCAAGCTCTGCTTTGCATTACAGTTGCGCTTCTCTGTTTGCAGAGGTCACCCATAAAACGGCCCTCTATGCAAGAGGTTGTTGGAATGCTTACTGGGGAGTCTGAGGCACCTAAACTACCGGCTGAATTTTCGCCTTCACCACCATTGCGCTTCCCCTTCAAGTCACAGAAGAAGGGCCGGTGAGTTCTCTTCTTCAAATATGACAACTAATTTATGAATACAGTAGCAGTACATTGCTGTAAATCATTGGTTTGTAATCTTTGTGAATACTTTTTGTAAAAGGAGAAAAAGATTATATCTTTATGTTCATTGAATTGATATAAATATAATTTTTTTCTTGCCGCGATGTTGGTTTTTGGAATAGTCTTCAAAGTCATATCATTATTGTCATTATATTTATTTATAGCCATGATAGAGGTGCAAATCAAGACTATGATCACTCACTCCACCTCAACATCTCTCTAACTTTGAGTTTGCTTTTAATCTTTTGAGAATTATCAACTTATTTTGTTGTCATTTACTGTCTGCTATCTTAGAGGTTGGTTGGAACTTCATATACATGCAAATATGCAATTCTCTACCCTGGCTATTGCCTGCCAGCACTTTTGAGATGTCAGATGTCTCGACGATATAGGGTTATTTTTCGGACCTTACCCATGTGTAACAGCATATTATTTTGTTCCCGGATGATTCGATATGCATACTCATTTGCATATACTAGTATTTGCACCGTGGCCTACTTTTGTTATGTGGTTCACAATTTCAGTTCTATCCCATGTAAATGTTTGCAAATAATAATTAGGATTTTGGTCCTGTTAGGTCCGTCATCCATGCATAAAGAGGAACCAGAAATCTCTTGGCAAATTGAAATAATAACTCTAAAATAGTTGAAATAGTGGTTTCAGGAATCTTGTGAATTGTGATATTGCTATTGGTGCTTGCTGGTGTTCGTTTACTTATGCTGAACTGTACGTTGAAGATTCAATGATGCTGATAGTGAGTGTTCATTTCAAATGCTCAAAATCTTCGATGTCCTTAAAGTTTCTAGTTTAGAAAATTGTCATGTCTTTATATTAAGTAGTCGGTTAAGCTATCTGAGGGAGTCAGGCAATCTCGAAACAAACTTGACAAGCTATCTGGTTGTCATGTTAGTTTCAAGATTTGAATATCGTATTATGTAAAAATTAAAATTGGAGTGAAGAATGTTACTGATTCAATTATACTAGAGTTTTGTCAAGTTGAAGGAGTCTAGAGCATATCCATAATTTTCGTACTTGATGGATTGAGTTGTAACACCGCGCATGCCTGTCATTTTAGGTTTACTTTTCTAATTAGTCTTTTGTATGTAACTTTGTTCTTACCTTTCCTAGTCAGATTCTGATAAAGAATATGTAATCAGGGATATAAAATCTATCTGGTTTACAAAAACATTCTATATAAAGAATGTGGAATCTGTCAATTAGATTGCGTAAACAGAGTAAGTAAAACCATTTAATAAGCTTTGAAGCTTTATTTTGTTGCTGAGGTTCTATTATGGTATTTTCTTTCCATTTTTTTTATAATATTCTGAGTTTCTATGATCTGTTGTAATATTTTCGGCACCTAAATATATTTGAACATCAACAGTTTTCAGTTTTGATTCTATCCCAGCTTGATCCGAAATCTTTTATCAACCTATAACCAGAAAACCTATGTTACAGCACTGAATTTATGATCTTGGACTACAGTGTTCTTCAACTTTACATAATTGGGGCTCGTGTGTTTGTTGCTAGTAAATGATTTGGGTTACTATTTCACCCATGAATTGTGCTCACCGAGTTCAAATAGTGATATATTGAAAATGTAAGCAACTCTTACTAAAATCTAGCAATGTTGTAGTAATGTTTTCCTCAACAAGCTAGCTGTGTTGTATTTTGAGAAAGATTGACAGGGGAAAGTGCTGTCTGAGGAGGAAATTGCAAAATGGTATATGATCTGAATTACCAGCACAGCGACAATCTGAATTTTATGTTTCCATGTGGTGCTGACTAATTTCCAGGTAACGGATGCAGCAGTCAGAAGTGGAAGCTGTTATGCAGGTATTGCTCTTTTTCTTTTCTCTGTGGTTTCGCAAGCTTCATCAATACACTGTTCTTGCTGTTCGTTTATATTTTTAGTGATTACTCTTTGCTCTGTTTGATCACTGAAAACATGCAGATTCTTAAGATATGAAATTCTACAAGATTTTGTGCAGTCCAATACAACATGCTCATGAAAACTTGCAATTGTTTGATGTTTTTGCTGCCATGTCTCTTTGAGCTCTCGTTTTTAGCTGTTAGTTTCAAATAAATTGTTGATTGATCTTGGCAACATAAACGTTCAGATCTTTTCTACTACTTAGATAGTTAGATCTTACAAATGTTGAATTTTCTTTGTTCTTGATATTCTTCATCATATCTGGTTTGGTACATTCAATCAACTTCATCCTTGTCTCCCGATTCATTCACCATGTCCAAGGTTTTCTGTCCATGTATTTATCCGTAGAAGACATACTATTGAACTTAAATCGGTTATTTATTTATTTATTTATTTCAAATCTCTCTCTTCTGAAGGTAGGTGAATGTACACGGTGGAATGGCTGAACGAGTCTTGTGTTTGCAGACTCAAAATTCATCGGAGTTTCAATACAAGGGTCGTATTCTTGAATTTCTTCACTGACACCAATTATACAAAGTTCAAATAGACTTGACAGAGAGTAGATTGATCTGCCTACTGTTGCTTCAACCTAGGTGCCAGACCATGGAGACGAACACTTCAAAATTCAGCAAAGCTTATCGATTTATTCGTTTCGATATTGGAGTTTCATTAGGCTATTGACTAGTTAGCTTGAAGAAATTAGCAAATTAGCTTTGTATTTTCTCTGTCTGATCACTCTGGTCTATGTTTTTGCATGGTTTCCCAAATTTCTGACTAGATAATCTTGAGTTCTTGGTGGGTGTTTGGATTTCTTCAATCTGTTTATACATTTCTGGCACTGTTCGTTTTGCAAATCTGTAGATTTTATCATGTCTCTGATATTGTTGCTAGCACAAGATGGCATGGAAATGTATATTTTAACATAAATTTTATTTCACACAATTTATAAGCCAATAGTTCAATACATTTTGGATAGCTGATCTGCCAATTTCACCTGAAATGATTCTGGCATATATTTTTAAAGAAGATTTAAATTGAGTTTTGATTGTTTAAAAATCACCTTTTGATTTCTCAACAGCAGCCCCAAACAGAGAAACTTGAACATAGTTCATTAGTTCATGCGCTGGGAAGATTTCGATCCTGTTCAATTAGAGCGAAGCAGCCAAATGGGCCGAAAAAAGAAAAGATAAGAGCAATCTCTCCAAACAATTGAATTGTCGGTCTTAACTTATTCGTAAAATTGCAAGTGTGAGAAATTCCTCTCCCGTGTACTGCTATTCCAAACACATTTTTTTTATGCATTATATATGTTGGTGACGATTTGAATATGAGATATATTGTCTAAATGAAAGTCCTTTATCGTCATGCCACATTAGACGGTAGTACTATATGTTTATATCAAACACTCAAGGCTCGTTTGACATACCATATTTGATTGTATTGTATTGTATTGTATTATACTGTAATATCATTAATACAAACCTGTATTTGGTGATGCACTGTATTATATCGTATTAGGTTATTCATATATGATTTTATTTTATTTTAAAAATATAATATTTTTTTTATAAATTACTTATTAATTAATTTTAAATATCATTACTATGAATAAATCAATAAATATTTTTACATAAAAATCAATAAATATTTATTCTAATTAAAACAAAAAATTTAAATAAAATTTTTCTATGTATTTTGAAATTATAAAAAACATATTAACAACATAACACACATTTTATCAATATTTCATATTTATTGAAAAAAATAGAAGAAATGAAAAATGTTTTTTCTAATACAATATAATTTAATACCACCAAATATAATATATTAGTTAAGACAGATTTTTCTATATACAAACACTGTATTATATTATTTTAGGATATTTTAATTGTCTAATACAATACATTACGGCCAAATAAACGAGACCTTAAAGTTATTAGCAATGCCCTTCCATCATGGTACGGTAGAGCCCAAATAGCTTATGAGCGATGCCTTATTTCCTTATACTTATGGTAGTACAACATCGTGCCTCTATACATCTAGTTAGTGGGTCCGAGGGGATTTGCAGTGCCATGTTACACTTTATACTCATGATATCATAAAGTCTTATGTCTATATGTGCTGCGAAGTGGGCTTAAAAACCCATACATGACAATGAATGAGCCTATTAGGGAAACCACTTACCCACATAAGACCAACAAAAATGTCTATCCAAACTATATATATATATATATATATAAACCATAGTAATAATAACATAATCAAATGTTGGGCTAATTAAGGACATATGTTATTGCTCCGAGGGTAGGTATTTGGAACGTACATGTAGTGTTTGATTTCAACAGAACCCGATAGATCCCTAACCGGTTCCGTATTAGAATTTTTTGTAGTACTTTAAAAAAAAAAAAAAAAGTTAGTTTAAATAAGGAAAACCCACCAGACTTGTGCTTTTTAGAAGTTAAAAAATTATCAAATGTATAATATAAAGTCTCCAAAGATTCCTTTCCTCCTAACCAAAGTGTATATTTATATCCTAGTTCATCTCAAGATCGTACTACGTACCGACCAAAGGTCAGCAAATCCTAAACGCAAGATGTAAATTAATACTTGTTCCGTCTCTGGTTGATCTGATAATCACACAATCCATTTAATATCAAACAAATCTGATGGGGTTCAGAAAATTAGCATCTTAAATATTTTTCAAATAGCAAACAACAATATCAAAATACTGCTTGCTTGCTTGTATTGTATATTGTATTGATGCTATGCTTGTCGATCGTACCAAAAAGATTTAAGGATAACCATAAGGTATTTTTTTTCTTCCAATTTTTTAAATATTTGGTACAACTAAACACTTTGTTATATCAAATTAATTTTAGAAGAATAAAATCCGTAGAAGATCGGTTGTTAGGGTTTATATTGAAGTGGTTATGATCAGCATCTATACATTACATAATGTACTTTACATTCTTCATAAAATAAAAGTTATAAAAAAAGAAGAGAAAAACATAAATTTGAATGACCGGTTACTGGCTCACGTGAACGAGCTTGTGGCTTGGACAAATAACTCATAAATCAGATGCTCGAATCCTACCAATAATAACAGCTTCAAAAAAATATCTGGTATAGATAGATGAATAGACAGATACCGTAAAAATAAAAAAAAAGATAATAATTCATTACTTGAATCAAAGTTTCTATATCGTAATATTTTAAAGTAAGGCAGGCTAGAAAAATTAAGGTTATAGAACCAATAAGTGTTTTTCTAATCCCTTTGTTAATTACTTTTACAAAATTATATATCAAATTGCTACATCTACATGTGACAATAAATAACTGTATAAAATTGTGTTGTTAATATATAATTATTCCTTTTTATTAACTAGCTAGTGACAATGAGAGGCTTAATACATATATTAAAATAAAAATTTATCTCAGAATAGAGTAATTAATTAGCTTAAATTAAAGCCTGTAATGATCACGAGTCAGATAATTGTCTACTAAGCAGGACCAATTATTGTGTAAGAAGCTGCATATAATGGAGCTTAAAATAAGGATCCCAATGCGGCAATGCCTAATTTGGCCTCCAACTTCAAAAATAATCAAAGTTGTTGCTTTATACCAAAATCTCCATCACCCCAAGTTCACTATCATAACCACTACAAGTAATATAATGTACAAAAAAGTTGAAATTCATGTATTCTAGACTTCACTTTTGTCAGGGAAAAAAGATGTTAAGCAGATAATGTATTATTGAATATATAATAATAATAATAATAATAATAGTTATCTAGTGATCAACTCGGTTCTCTAAAAAAAAAAAAAATCAGGATCGAAGTTACATAACATTTTAAACCGGTTTTACAACATTACATAACTTCAATTCTAGAATTGTTTTTTAAGACTAACCCGATTAAAGAAGAAACCTCTCTCTCTCTTTGTATATAGTATATTAATTAATTGGTTTAAAAGTTAAAACCGCGAACAACTCATTTTAAAAGTTGCACTATTTTAGTGCAAAAGTTGCCCCAAAAACACTATTTAGCTTGGAGATAGCCTTATGGGTGTCAAGAAAATTGGTAAATTTTTTCGATTTCAATTAATGTACATATACACTCACAAAAAAATATACGCTCACAAAAATAAAATAAAAATTGATGAAAATATTGTAGAAGATTGTAGAAAATTGTGGATTTACCACCACCCACCGTTTGTCTTTCACCATTTTCAAGGTCATTAAGGTGGAACGATATGGATTGATGACTCATCAATATGTGGCAATGGAACAAAGCTTCAATAACATGTGGCAATGGAACAAAGCTTTGAATGACACATGCTTATAGTAGTGATGTCATCTTCATCTATAAATAAGTTTAAGTGTTGTTAATTTGTTATGTAATCTTGAATCTTCAATAATAAAAGGCAATATCAAATTCTACCCCCTTTCATTTTTATCTCACGTTATCTCATGTTATTTTATTTTCTCATTTTTCTTCATCTCATTTTTATTATGTTTCAATTACCTGTTATTTTAATTTTATTATAACAAAAAGGAGAAAGGGAGATAATTTTTCTAAAAGAAACCAAACATCGGGATAAGAAAATCAAGGAGGATGTATGGATGCCGACTGATTAGTCGTTTTATGAAAATTTATGGAATGGGTGTGAGACCACAAATTCTTACAAAAGAATTCCATAAATGTACTTTATTATAATTAATCGAAATTATTAATTTATTTTATTGGTTTAAATAGTTGACAAAATTTATTATATAAAAGAGATTATTAATTTATCGAATATTAAATTAAAAAATATTATATAATGTATACAATTTTCATATACTAACATAATCCTAAAATATATTAGACTATTTCTAATGTAAAAGTGGCTTGCATACCAATAATCAAGAGATCTGTTTTTTTATATGAATTAAAAATAGACTTGATAGACAATCAACTCAAAATTTGGTCTCCAATACTTCTGTCCAATTTTTTTTTTTTTTTTTTTTTTTATGTTTATTTTATTTTATTTTATTTTATTTCCTTACCAAAAATAGATGAAAAATTAATGCCAGTTTTAAATACTTGCCAAATCAACCGAAAAAATAGTTATGCAACAGACCGTTTAAAAGTAGACGGTCATGTTGACAATGCCTAATATTTTTTTTTATCACGTCAACTTGAGGTTGAATATACACGTTTGCATTGGAGAAAGATTTATTAACAGAATATTTATTAATCCTATGTGAAATTTTTTTTTTCATAAGCCACTCTTGCATCGATGCTCTTATATTTCTTTATAGGGTTAATATCGTTTTAGTCCCTACTGTTTACCCTATTATCCATTTGGGTCCTCGTAGTTCTGGTATTAGCCATGCAGGTCCCCGTAGTTCACTTTAATCATTTTTTTGGTCCCTACCGTCAGGTTCTGTTAGGGTTTCGTTAAACAAATGAGGGTATATTGGTAAATGGATCGTTAATTACTTAATCAAGTTAATAAAATAATTAATGTAAATAATAAAAAATTAAAAACAATTTTAAAATAAAATAAATAAGTTAAAATATTAACAAAACCCTAACTCCACTTTCTCTCTCTCTCTCTCTCTCTCTCTCTCTTTCTCCCACCTCTCACGATCTCTCTCTCTCTCTCTCTCTCCCTCTTTTCATCTTCATCTCTTTCATCTACTTTAACCCACCAAACCCTAACCCTAACCCAAATCTAAACACCTCACAACAGCCACCCAAGCACAACGCCACCCAACCACCAAAAAACAAATCGCAACCCCACAGTGGCATCGAGATGTGATCGGGAGCAGTGGAAAGAGGAGATCAAGACCGGCGATTGGTTCGATTCAGTGGGTTTGGAGTGGCGGCGACAACTGGTTTGGAGGCACGGTGAGGATGCGAGGGACGACGACGGCTTGGTTCGGTGGTGTTCGTGGGTGTGACTAGTTTGGAAATGTTCGGTGGTGTTCGTGGTTTTGTGTTTTCTGTGTTCTGGGTTGGGTTTGAGTTTGATGTTGATGATGGTGTTTTCTGGGTTTGGTAGTTGATGGTGGTGTGTTCTTGGTTTGGTGGTTGATGATGATAACTGTTGAATTTGTGCTTTTTTTTTTCTTTTTTTTTTTCTAATTTCTTGTCAAAAAAAAAAAAAAAGAATATGGAGATGATGGTGATTGTAAAAAAAAAATCGGGATAAACTGATGTTGAATATTATTTTTTGTTTTATTTTTATTTTTATTTCCAAATCTCCAAATCTTGATTTTCCTAATAAGGGTGTGTTTTGGGTGTTGATCGGGATAAACTGATGTTGAATATTATTTTTTGTTTTATTTTTATTTTTATTTCCAAATCTCCAGATCTTGATTTTGCTGTTAAGGGTGTGTTTTGGGTGTTGATGATAGTGATGAAGATGAAGCTGTTGAATGGTGGTTGTAGTTAAAAATTGCGGTTTTTGGGTTTGATGATAGTGAAGATTTTGATTAAAAATTCCAGATGAAGATTTTTTTTTTTTTTTTTTTTTTAATTAGGTGGAGATCCAGATTGGATCCCCATCGTCTATCTCATGATATGGACAGTGGGGATCCAATCTGGATCTCCACTCAATCATTTTTTTTTTAAATTTTTTTATTTTTAAGTTCTCCACTCAATCAATTTATTTATTTATTTTATTTTAAAGTTTTTTATTTTTAATTAGGTGGAGATCCAGATTAGATCACCACCATCCATCCCATGAGATGGACGATGGTGATCTAATCTGGATCTCCACTCAATTAATTTAATTTAATTTTTTAAGTATTTTTTTAAATCATTTAAATATTTATTAGAAGGGTAATATTGTCTTTGCAGCCAATTCAACCATTATTAGGGGCATAACGGTCATTTGACCATCTGACCATGTCAGGTGGTCTGATTTTAACAGAAAACGTCACAGAATGACTAAAATAGTCAATACTGAAACAGTGAGGACCCAAATGGATAATAGGGTAAACAGTAGGGACTAAAACGATATTAACCCTTCTTTATATGTATCCATTCTTGCAATATTAATTTTGTACTCATTAATCTTTCCTTTGTTCTCTCATCTTGCTTTAAGTAAAATCAAGGGTGGGTAAATAAAAATACTAAATTATGTCACCAATCACTTATTGACTCTGTTTATGCAGTCAAAATACGCACGTGGGAAAATTCAAAATGGTGGAGTGGTAAACATATTTAACATAATATGATTGACATTGGGAGAAGACAATATTGAAGGTTGGCCCATGTGTCGTGTACTGATGTTTATTATTTGCTCTCTCCATCATAGTCAACTAAACTCCAACTACACATTAATCATCACAATTCACATCATTTACTCTAAATTAATCATCGCAATTCAAATCATAATTTATCCTAATTAATAAAATAACGATTCAATAAATATTTTAATGTAAAAGTTAGATTTGGATCCTCTACTGATCTGATTTTTTTCCTATCATTTTTAAAGTACGTGATTGGATGTTAATAAAGTGGTTGTTGAAATCAATCATATTTTAAACAAACATTCATCGCAATGTTTATGTCTTTCAAGATTAGGTGATGTCAGGAAAAAGATCAGATCAGTAAAGGATCTAAATTCGTTAAATTTACCTCCCAATAATTAAATATGATAGATAAAAATTGAAGTGAATGAGTAGTAAATTTCTCCCATAAGGTTGTTGGTTCAAGTTGCAACCTCCTCCCTCTCCATTCCCGAGTTTTCAAAAGGGTCCATAGATAGGATTTGCATCCTTTAATGGTTATTTAATTTGTTGGACAATTTTTTTTTAAAAGTAGAATGAGAAATAAATCTTGACTACGTAATTTATATATATATATATATATATAATGTTTAAATGTCACCAATTTGAAAAAAATTCGGTATAAAGTACATTAGGAGAGAATCCAAATTCTCATATATAATGGTTGAGGTGACCCAGTAGTAAGTTTCTCACACCAATATAATTGAAGTTTTGGGTTAAATTGTATCACCATCCCTTAAACCTCATATTTGTGGTTAAAATAATAATAATAATAATAAAATTAAGCGTTCATACTAATTTAAGAAGAGTAATTAATCAGCCCCTATGGGTGTAGATGGACGAGCTTAGAGTTTTGGTAAATTACTCACAAATCAACAGATTGAATCTTGTCAATAATAAAAGGCTAAAAAAAAAAAAATACATGATCTAAATAGATGGATAGATATATATTGTCAAAAAAAAAAAAAAAAAAAGACAAGTAATTAATCTAAAACTTACTCATTTCATCTTGCATCTTGAATTTTTTTTTTTTTTTTTTGAACAATATTTTAAATCTTGAATCTTGAATATATTTGTCCGACGTGAGTTAAAATTTGGGTTTAATAAAGAGGTAAAATAATGTTGGGTCCACCAAATGTGAATGCGAATGAGGAGGTTACTTTTGTACATAGGAACAGTGCTCACAAAGGCAGTACAGCTTAATTAACATGGCCGGTGGTGAGGTCACTTGTTATAGATATATCTCCTTGTTTATTTGAAGAAAATTTCAGGGAATCTTGGCATCTAATTTGGACCAGAGAAGATCGTACCCTAACAAACGTATCTCCTCCATCACCAACCTCAAGAGACAAAAGCTTCGAGCCCTTCGAATAAATTTTATTTTTATTTTTGCACAATAATGTTTCCTTTACACACGGGTGATGAGCTGTTTTTCAGCGTTTCCTCTTCTAACCCCCACAACCACCGTCAATACAAAATCCCACAAGATCTGATTCTGGATGATCATCGTGCTTCACTGGACGACAGTGATATAACTCATCACAACAGTATGGGAAAAAGCCTGCGCCGAAAATTATCATTTGCCATGATGGACACTAATGAGATCACTACTAGTAGTGGTAATAATAATAACAAGAATAAGAAGATGATGCACAGAGACATTGAACGCCAAAGAAGGCAAGAAATGGCCACCCTTCACGCTTCTCTGAGATCTCTACTCCCTCTTGAATTTATCAAGGTCAGAAACCCTATGTTTTCCTTTTCCTTTTCTTTTGTTCTTGAAAAATAATTTTGGGGAACTTTTTTTTTATTTCTTTTTTTTAAAGGATATATAATTTGGCAGAACTTGAAGGTTCCTGTTGTGAAAACATAAATTGGACCGTTTACTTGTAGCGGTTGACCTGACATTAAATGCTACTAGTCATTCTCTGGTTTTGTGTGTGTGTGTGTGTTTTGGGAAAACAAGGGGTTGGGTTGGGGAAGAAATTTTTTTTGGCTGGAATGATTATGAATTTAGGGTTATGTTGTTGATGGGGTTTCAGGGAAAGCGTTCGATATCGGATCAGATGAATGAGGCTGTGAATTATATAAATCACTTACAGAAAAGGATCAAACAACTGAGTGACCATAGAGATGAACGAAAGAAATTGTCAAAAACAAGTACTCTTGTACTCTCAGGAACTGAGAGCTCATCAGATCATGATAACATATCCCAAACTCAAGTCATCGTCCGACCATGTTTGGTTGGTGTTGAAATTTTGTACAGTTGCGGACACCGGGACCAAGCTTTGCCTCTATCAAGAGTACTTGCAATACTACACGATCAAGGACTCTGCGTTGTTAACTGTATCTCCACCAGAGTAAATGAACAGTTACTTCACAATATCCAAACTGAGGTAACTCTACTATTAATTATCATCATTGATTGTTAGCTTAGGGTTTTTATTGTATATTTATTTCTTGAAGTTGTATCCACTTCATTGCAGGTTAATGATCCTTCATGTTTCAACCCATCTGTGCTGCAACAGAAACTAGCTCAACTGAAGTAACATTGTAATTACTGTGACTGTGTGTGGGTGGGGGGGTTTTCTCTTGAAGTACTTCCTCAAATCTGACTTCTGATGATGTGAAAAAACTGAACTAGATTTTGTTCATAAATTAACTATTTGCAGAGAAGTAATTATGTCTGATAGTCCAGACTTTGCAGGTTTTCCCTATGAGAAACTATGCTTGGAATGTGAAATATGTGCATCTTTAGAAAATATGTTAAGGGAGTTCTCATGCTAGCTCCTGTACAGATTTTGTGTCATTGAGCATTTTGTGTGCATATCGTTGCATGTACATGAAGAGTTGTGTTAATGTGTTTACTTTGGCTTCCACCTTTTCAGTTCAAATCATGAACTGAAAAAATTAGTTGCAGATCATTTACAAATGCATCTACAACTTGGGATTGTACGGCTGGCTCACTTCATGGGTAAATTAACCACTCATCACATCTATATATAAAGAAAATTTCAATATGCTGAGATTATTTAGGTTGTGTTAGCTGTATTTTTTTTTTTTTTTTTTGCTTGGGTGTAAAAATGATGAGCATTTTATCGGATATCATTGTTACATGATCACCTCGTTGGAATTGGGGAATTGGTAGAATATAGAATATATTCCATTTATTTTATTTGTGGAAAGACATTTTTATTTGAAGCAAGAAAGTCATTTTTATTTGGTATATGCCCATTTCATATATAATAAGAGCAATACTAGAAATAACGGGGTTGATGCGGTAAATAACGTGGCAGTTATAGGGAAGACATTACATTATTTGATTTTTTTTTTTATTCTTGTGCTTGCATTAATGGTGAATAATTTATAGACGATGGAGCATCATCATCAATCATCAATGTTGATATCGTGGTACTTGCATCAAGTGGAGCCTTTTCAAAAAAAAAAATATCGTGGTACTTGCATTCTTCATTTCTTCTTCCTTTTTAGATTTTTTCCCTCTTCATATATATATATATATATTTAGATTATCGAAGTGCTTAATTAGTTGTAGAACAAAATAATGATATATAATTAGTTTGTGCCACCAACCGACTGGATGAGGAATCATATAAATTCCTACTCAACGAGGTTGATCTCTCAACCTATTCAGATCTCATGCCAGCTCACAAAGATATATATATATATATATATACACACACATAATGTATCTTTGTACTATATATAGATAATGTACTATATATTAATTGATCTACTGTTCTGACAGCAATTTTTTTGAATATATAATAACTAGAGGATGGGAAATATATCTATTAAGGGTCTGCTCCAAGAGACAAACAAATTAATGTGTTCATGATGTAATGCTTTCAAGTTTCAATCACCAGTCCCCCCCATTAAAGCATGATTGATATGATGATCTTTGTAATTTTTACTCTTTTCTTGTTTGTTTTATTTACTAGTTTTGGAAAAGACAAAAGCTACATCAATTTAGAGTCATCTTGCATATTTCATGCTCCTTTTTCTTTTTCTTATTAATTTTTAATTTTTGTTTAAAACAAATAATGGAGCCCTTGTGTTTTTGATACTTTAGGCTTCTTGTAATTCCTGACTGGCTTATTTTAGTCCTATTTTTTTTTTTGGTTATCTTCAGAATACAGATGGGTGACTGTACAATTTGTTAATTACAGCATGGTTGAGCAATATTATATGTCTCTTTAGCTGTTATTGTGTTTTTAAAAGTAATGCAGGGTTGTTGAAGGTATACTACTTTCAAACAGTTCTACTTCCTCATAGTTCATATTATATGTATATGAATTTAAATGTATAAGTGTGGAGGAGGGGCTTTTGTCTTTGTGTTGGGTTTCGGTTTTCTGTTTTTGTTTACTTTGGTTTGTTGGGTTGTTCTCCTTTTCTGTTCGTGTTGGTTTTGTGGTCTCTTAGTTGGGTTGGCCTCTTGTTTTCTCGTTGCAGTTTTACCGCTTGCTTAATATAATTCACCGTTCAAAAAAAAAAAAAAAAAAGAAGTGTGGATTTAACTGTAACTCTATGTAAAGTATGTCCTGGCTGTGGTGCTGTTTTCTTGGTTTGTTGTGCTCTCTTTTTGGTTGCTTGACCTTTGTTGAATAAAATAGCTGTTTCAAAAAAAAAAAAAAAAAAAAAAAAAAAAAAACCTCAATGTAAAGTAGTTTTGAAACATGGAAATTTAAAACAACTCTATATAAAGTTGCACAGTTTAATCCGTAACATTTCTTATGCATATATTTCCTAATTAACAAGGTTGTCTTTTGTGTCAATAAGTACGTTTAATCTGTAAATTTTATCTATATATGGAGTTTAAAATTATATATTATTTGTAATAATAGCCTGCGTGCATGTTAAAAGGAGGAAGCTGTACTATGACTCTATGAGCAGCACATCCTTCCAATTCTGGCAAGCTGTTATGTGTTTGGTGAGCTTTCAATTATATTATTGTAATTCTTCGTTCCTTCTGTTCTGAGAAAAGAAAAAAAAAAGTTTTCCTTTGTTTTTATCTGTGTACACCTCCTGTTTAGTCAAATCATCATGGTTCATTATTATTGAGAATGATAGGTACATATGCTGTTGATATGAAAATTTTTCTAATGTTCTTTTTTCCATGTTCTTTGGAACAAAGACATGAACATTTTTTTTTTTTTCCATATTCTTTGCCATCTTATGATGTTGATGTTATTGGGTAGTGATGATATATTGTTTTTGAAGCAAATTAAAATTGATGAAAATTACATCCACGATGAGGTTTCTATTTTCTGAAGATAATACATAACTACCCTTCAAACTAAGGAGTATTAAAGAATTAGAGCAACTCCAATGTTGGATACCAAACTCTACTCAAATTTGGAGTTGAATGGGAATATGTTTACACCAAATTTTTTTATACTCCAATGTTCAACACCAAATTTTACACTAAAAAAACATCTTTAAAGAATATTCATCCAATAAATATTTAAAATTAATATAAAGTTTAACATTATTTTAATATATATAATTAATAAGTAAATTAAATAAATTGAATATGTATATCAATATTGGTGTCTTAAAGATCTCACCGAGATCTTTTCAATGGTATTTTTTTTAGAATATATATTTTTAGAATTAAGTATAGGAGAGTTAAATCAGAGACTTAAAAAAATTAAAACAATAATTTGATAATTAACAATTAATTTTTTTTTTTTTAACTATAGTGCTGTGAACAGTTGAGCGCCAAAGCTGGCATTCAACTGTTTAACAACACAATATATATATTTTTTAAATTGAAATTTGCACTACAATAGTGCATGGTTGAAGGGATTTTAAACTCTAAAATAGTGTTTACTCTTAGAGATAAAAACCGTACAGGATTCCGCTTATGATTAGACTAAGGGGTCGTTTGTTTTTTTGTTTGAAGACTGAATAGTACTGAATTTTACTAAAGACTGAATAGTGACTGAAACCTGAATCTGAATGACATGTTTTTTTTTTCTCACATCTGAATGTATTGTCAACATGTTTGTTTTTTAAAAATAAAATTGTCTGAAAAGAAGTAATTTTACATCTATACCCATATTAAACAATTATACATATAATATAGAATAAAAAACAATCCAAAAATAATAATTATATATGAACACATATGATCATGATTTTTTCCTTTGATTACAAACAAATTTTATTTTTACTAAGGAAAGAAAAGTTTTTTTATTTTTATTTTTATTTTTATTTTTTTTTAATAAAATGAGCAGTAGAAAAACTCACACAAAACATTCTAAAAAAATAATATATAAATACATCACCCTAATATCATAATAAAATATTGATATTAAACACTAATATGATAAGTGATTAAAGTTCTTTTTTTTTTTTTTTTGAAAAGCAAACTTTATTCCAACGGCCAAAGCCAAACGCACTGGCAGAAACAACAACACCCAACAAGTCAAAAAACCGTGACAAAGGCTACAACATCCCTGTCGCTAAAATTTGACAAGGCAAAAAACCAAAACCCAAAGCGAAACCCCAAACCCAACAACAAGCAGCAAAATACACAACAAACAAACAAAAACAGGACAGCCAAAACAGGAGGGCACCGAAACAGCCACACACAACCGCAGCAGAGGAAACAAACGCACAAAGATTTCTATACGCAATATATAGAAATAAAGCTATTTCTATACAATATATAATTATAATGAAATTGGAGATATGTTATATATGGAGGATAGTATCGGAAGAAAAGATTTTGGATTGCATTTAATGCAATTCAATGATTTACAATTAAGTGATAAGTAGTCATGATTTTTTACTTTTTATTTTAAGTTGTTTTTTGGTATTTTTAAGTTGTTTGACCATTTAAAAAAACAAACAAAACAACTTAATAATTATAATTCAGACCCATTAAACTTTAAGTGGAAAAAACAAACGACCCCTAAGTTTGGCACTTAGTTTACATCATCTTGAAAGCTACACAATTAATGTACGTGATTGAAAAGATGCTTGGAAAAAAAAATAGAATAAAAATTGTGCCAAGAATTATTGACCCAGTAACATGGAAATGTACAATCATTACTGTAAAAAAAAAAAAAAAAAAAAAAAAAAAAAAAGCTTTCCACTTGCCTTTTTTTTTTTTTTTTTTAAACGATAAATTTATTAAGCCGCACAAAAAGCACAAGAGCACCAAACAGGAAACAGCAAAACAGAAGCAACACGGCCGACCCCTGCAAAAAAGACACCAGCCAACAGAGAGCAGCAGAACAAAAACAGGGGAAAGAAAACAGAACAGACAACAACAGACCCCCCAAAAACCCGACGAACACAACAGCCCAGAACAGCCAAGACAAACACATCACTTAACATTGTATGTATACTCTCTGTCTCTCTGTCATGTTTCTGTAAAGCAACGGACCATGAAAAGTTATCTCTGTATCTAAAAGCTTAATTTACAGTAATATCTTAATTGTACTGAGCTCTAACACGGTCTGGATAGCGGTTCTCTCATTCGAGTCGCCCAGCTACCTCGACAGCCTATTAGCCTTAAATTTCAAAGTAGATATATCCAGGGAAGTACTAATTCTACCCTTTTTGTTTCCCTTAATTTGCACATCTGGAAGAGAGATTTTTTATGGATTGATGATCGGTGCGGTTAGAGCTGCAACAACAAGAAAATCATCAAGTTAAATAGCACTATTGTAATCTATATATTTTCCCTTTTTTCTTGTCTTTGGAAACATTAGGTAACCAGAAAAGGTACTCAAAACTTTTACTAAAAAGTAAAAACTGTATAAAGATATGAGTTTCCAGGAAGAAGAAACCAATGAAAGGAAAAAGCTATAAAGTTACCCTTTGATGGTTCACATGGCCTCAATTATTATGCAATTTAAACCAATTATTGTTCCTTCAGAAAATTAATCTCATAAATAAAGAATAATATCTAATCATGAAGTACTTATTGTAATATCTACATATCACAAAATATTTTTAAGTTAAAGAGCCCTAATTAGATAAAAATCCTTTAACATTGGAGAAATATTTTGTGAAAACATCTTTGGATTAGAGTGTGGTATCAAATCTGACATTATTAGCGAGATGGGGCTTTGTTTACTTTGAGTATGCAAGATTTTAAAACTGTAAACGAGTTTTAGGGGGTGTATTCAATTATGATTTCAAAAGACTTTTAATGACTTTTATTAAATTAAAAAGTTTAAGTGTATTCAATATAGATTTTTAATGAGTCTATAATAGTCATGAGATATTCAATAAAGATTTTTATAGACTTCAAAAAAAATCTTTAAAAGTAATTTGGTATTTGATGTAGTAAAAATTTGCGCTCAATTTAAATTAAAGTTCGTTCACTAGGATCAGGGATTCAATTGGTTGAAAACTACTTAGCCTAGAAAAAACCTACTCTAAGTGCATGAAAATTAAATTGCATAATGTTTTGGGTTTGGAAAATGGTTTTGTTTCTTGCAAATTATTAAAGATGCAAACTTGTAAATTAAAAATACAAAATTGAGAAATAAAATTGCAAACTTGTGACTTAAAGACTAGACTAAACTAAACACAACAATTAGCACACAAGAAGTGAATATATGAGAGAAAGCACTAGGGAATCGATGCAATCTTCTTAGACCACTGAATGTTCTCACTTAGTCTCATTAAGCACTTCAATCCAATTTTAAGGCTTGTTTTAGGGTAAATCCATTAAGTTATAGGTATTTCCCATTACTTACACATGACCATGTAACAAGTAATGGTAAATCCCCCTATTTAACATAAAACTTTAGGCTAAGTTGACATAGCATGGCCATGCATAAACCAACCTTCTCAATTACTAAGCTTGTGGCGAGATTTAGATGGGATGGCCACCCACACTTAAACTCAACACCTTACATAAACTAACTCTCAAACTCATGTCTCTTGTGACCACAATAAAATATGAATAGAAAAATAGAGCAATTAATTCAATAATTGAGACTAAAATCGAATTAAATTAAGAGAAATAGACTAGTTAATTACATAGAGTAGTCCAATATGGTTACATCAATCCCCTAGCTAAAGAATCAGTTACACATCAATGGAAAAAGAGACGAGAAAACAAATGAGTAGAGAAAACCCATATGTGTCATGAGAGCTTTCTCTTGAGAATCTTCTTCCCCTTGCTTGCAAAACTTCCAAAGATGGATGGAAATGGTTGTGTAAAAGGGAATATGTGAAAATGATGATGAAAGAGTGTAAAAGCTGCTAGGTGTGTGGTTGCTGATGATAGAATCAAAGAAAATGCATTTATATAGGTAGGGTACAAGATGGGCGTGAAAAGACCGTTATACCCCTAATTTGCTGTAAGGTGAGTGATGAGGCGAGAGGACTGGTCGCCATGGAAGTCGCCACAATGCTGGAAATCTAGCTCGAAGTTGAGGCGAGAGGTTGTAGCGAGTGGCTCACTCGCCATGGCTAGTCACCATGCTCGCTGGGAATTTGTGGCGAGAGAGTGAGGCGAGAAGGCTTACTTGCCTTGGCTAGTCACCTTGAAAAATTGAAATCTTGGTAGCTCGTGAGGTGACTGAATGAGGTGGCTGATGCCACTTGCCTTGATTGGTTGCCACACCAGCTAGAAAGGTTTTCCAAATCTCCACTTTTGCTCGATTTTCAGCCTCTAATCCACATCTTAATTGGACTACAAAAATCTAAATACCTGAAATTGCTACAAAAGAAACATTAAACACTGGATTTTACCCGGGAAACAATCAAAGGAAAAGGAATTAGGAGTGAAAATCCGGTATTGAATTGGTTCGATCAGTATTCAATCAAGACTTTTTAGCAGTATATGAAAGTTAGGAGGTATTCAAAATCTCAATGACTTTTAGTTATAACAAATCTCATAATTTGTCTTCCATTCCTATCAAAGACTTAGATGACTTTTTATTTCTTTTTTTTTTCTTTAAAAAAAAAAAAAAAAACAGAACAAATTTCGCTTTAGAAGAAAAACATGAAACTCTTAGAAAAACATTAACCACCAAACATATATGTTCTATTCTCAAATAAAAGCACAATCATTCTTAACAAATTTCATAAATAAAATAAAACGAATAACTTTTCAAATGAACAAACATTATCAAGAAAAAAAATACAAACATTAACTATCAATAACAAAAAAAATAAAAAAAATATAAAAAATAAAAAAAATATAAAACAACTCTCTATTAGTTATGCAATTAAGGATGAGAGATTTCTTTTTTATTTTTATTTTATTTTATTATTATTATTATTTTTTTTTACATCTATTTTCAAAGCAACTAAACAACACTGAAACAAATCAAATGAACTTCATTTATGTTAATTAAAAATAATAAAAGACAAAAACCACGTATGAGTGGGGCTCCATATAATTATGATCAATATCAAACTATCCACTTTTATACATAGGTCTTATTCAATAACTAGGTATGCCTTTTATAATTTATCATACATACTAACTTGATTTAATTTTGGGTAGATTTTTTTGTACTCATTGTCAAACTTTCATAGAGACATGTAAACGTTAATATTATTGTTGGTTTCCTACATTTATTCTAAAAGAAAATTTATAATATTTTGACTAATTATTAAAAAAATTAGGTGCATAATGTCTTTGTGATGCAAAATATAAAAAATAAAAATAAAAATTTTAAAATCATATATATATATATACATGAATGCTTTTATCAAGTTTAATTAACTATGATTTTTTTTTATTCTTTTGAAAAAATATTTTTATTGACATGAGAAATATATATAATTTTGCTAAAACAAAGTATATATTATATTTAAAAGTCGATGAAAGTCTATAAATGTCTATGGAAGTCTTTTAAAATGAAAGTCTATGAAAGCCTTTTAAAATGAAAGTTTTTCATAATTCCGTAAAGTCTATAAAGTCTATAGAAGTCCAAAAAATATGCAAAAGTCATTAACTTAAAAAAGTCAAAGGGGCTGTATCCAAAAATAGACAATATCTATATTATGACGAGTATTTTGTATATTATTTACAGAGTAGTAAAATCTTTAATTAACATAAATGCCATCGGATGATTTGTATCTGGAATAGGCTAGGAGACATGTGGATTAGGTTTTGGAGGTTCATGACATGCCTAAAGTGGTTCCTAAATATGAGTGTGCATGTTTATCCCACAAGTACACAATGTGCTGCGGCTTTGTTTGTGGTGTGGCTGCTTTGTTTCCTTTATGCTTTTCTTGGTTGTTTATGCCTTTTCCGTTGTGGCTTTCTGTTGTGTTTTGTTGTTGTGTTTGGTGGTCCGTTTTCCGACTCCTTGGGTCGATGAATAAACTTTACTGTTAAAAATAAAAATAAAAATGCACAAATCGTTAGATGTAGTAAAGCACTAAGTACGGGTTTTGTTCCACAGAAAGGTGTTATCTGTCAACCGTTTTAAGTTTTAGAGTTTATTGAAAGTAATGAAAATAGAACATGGAAGTGGTGAGAGTGATGTGTGTGAAGTGTAAGCAGAATGCAAAGAGTGTGAGAGAACGAAAATTAAATAACCTAAAACTAAAGATAGAAAAGTAATCGGGTGCTTACCTTTCTAAATTACACTACTCTTAAGTTAAATTAATCTACTCCTAAAGGTAAAACACCATAAGTTATGAAAACAAATGTGACTTGGAGAGATGCAAAATAATGGTCACACTAGGGAAATGAGTTCACCAAACACAAATGCACATCAAGTTGATTGTTAAGAATTAAACACATTCAATTCGAATCAAGGGTTCATTCTCTTGGTTAAGGAGATTACCAAAATCAATTCATCACTCAAACATGGCCATGAAAAAGCAATTGTGTCTTCAACCATCATTCACCCAATGGTCATGGAATGAACAATAGCCAAAAACCCATTAATGCATAAGAACTATAACTAAACCTATTCTAGCAAGGTCATGCATAAACAAGTTTTTCACATTCTTTAGAGCTAATAGTCAAGATCATACTCGAAATGGTCATCCAAGGCACAACCCTAACTCTCATTCACTCAAATCATTCCAAGCAAGGCATTTCAAATCATCCATCAACATACAAACAATCATGGGATATTACATTACATTACTCATAAATTAAGTTAATTTACTTCAAATCACATTCATGAATACACATTAATTTCTAACTCTCCATACACATGCATGTCACAATAAGAGATTAATAACAATAATAGCAAAGAAAAGAACAAGACCCAAATGATTTTTTTTTTTTGAAACAGTGAAGATTTATTAAAGGCAAAAGCCAAAACAAAACAAGAAGAGCAAACAACATAAACAACTCAAAAAGACAAAAGTTAGAAGCACAGCCCAGAGAAAAGAGCAACCTGCCCAAACAGGGGAAAAACAAAAACAGATCACAAAAAAACAAAAGAACGACCCAACCCCAACAACTAATCCCGGTATAGACAAACACCAAATAGGCACCAACTCAAGACACTTTCCAGTCGATAATATCCTCCGAAGAAGACACTTCCCTTTTGGCTAAAGAGTAAGCCAAAAAGTTAGAATCTTTAGAGATGTGAATAACTGAAGTGCTGCCCAAAGACTCTAAACTCGAACGAATGTCATAGATATGATGAATGTACTTGAGGTTTCTAAAACCTTCTTTATTAACCCAGGAAACCGCAACCAATGAGTCACTAACTATGAGAATTTCCCCCCTAAAAAAAGAGACATATCAACATAGAGAGCACAAGCTTTTTGGATTGTCATCAACTCAGTAGAACTAGCATCTTGAATCCCAACATTGAGAGAAAAGGAACATAGGACCTTCCCTTCAGAATTTTGCAGCACTCCCTTGATCCTGGTAGGGCTTGGAGCTCCAAAAGCCAAGCCGTCCACATTGAACATCAACACATCACAAGAAGGAGGGACCTAGACTTTGGTTTAGGAATCTTGTTGGGCTTCCTATCAACAAAACTTTTCTTCAAATTCTCAAGCACCATAGTAATCGGTTCTGAGGAACCTCTCCTATGATGCTTAAACCACCAGGCGACCCGGAACTTGATTAAGTCCACAAAGTAAGCGAGATTAGCTAGAATACCTTTAAAAGTCACATGATTCCTAGCCTCCCAAATAGACCACACAATGGCAAAATACAGAGTTGCCCAAGCTCTCCCAAATCTGTCTTTCAAGCATAAACCTTGCCACCCCCAAAACCAATCCAAAGCTGAATTGTTAGGACAAAAGGACACATCCCATCACCCCATACAAGTAGCCCAAACCGACCACGACCACAACCAGGGCTATTAAAGAAACAAATGGCTAACAGTTTCCACACCTTCCTTACAAAGAGAACAAACAATGCATGTACTTACCGTTAAACCAAAACCTTGCAAGAGCCCACTAACCATGACCCTTTCTCTTAGTAACTGCCAAACAAAAATTTCCACCTTTGGTGGACTGACTTCCTGCCAAATTAACTTTGAAACTGAAGGCACATTAACAACAAAATCCTCAAGACATCTTTTAAAGAAACTAATAGAAAAGAGCCCATTTGGGCTAAACTTCTAAGCCAAATGTCTAAAATAAACTTGTGAACCACCACACTATTAAGAAAGGTATGGAACACGTTTCAAATATCAATCTCACAATCAAACAACCTTCTCCTTAATTGAACATTCCATACCCAAGAATTTTCATGTCAACTACTAAAGTCACTAACAATACTGATTTTATTTACCATCAACACGTAGATCCTCGAAAACACCACTTTCAAAGGCAAAGAATCCCACCACCCATTATTCCAAAAACTAACTCTATCATCATAGCTTACAACCACATTCAAACCTTCCTCACATATTTTGGCTGAGAAAGAATCTACCTCCAACACACTACAAACAACTTTGGAAAAGTAAGAAACCATAGAAAAAGCTTCCCGTTTCCACAAGAGACTCAAAGGCAATAACGCGTACTTAGCACAAATAACCTTCTTCTATAAGGTCTCATTTTCCTTTTCGAAACGCTACACCCATTTAGCCAATAAACTTTTATTCTTGTCCAAGATCCTCCTATTCCAAGACCACCATTTCTCTTGCTCTTACACATAGATCCCCACTTCATAGCTTGGATTTTCCTTTTCTCAACCTCATCCCCCCAATTAAAGATTCTCTGGATCTACTCAATGTCCATAGCAACACCAACTGGAATCTTGAAAACTGACATAAAATAATTCGGAATGCTAGATTAGACGGCCTTAATAAGCACCAATCTTCCCACCTTATTTTAAAAAAAAAATTCTTCCAAGGCACCAAACGGTTCTCAATCTAAAGTAAAACCGAATTCCAAAACACTTTAGAGCAGGGACTAGCCCCTAAAGGATATGAAATAGGAAGATAGGTTTGCTTACATTTGAAAAAACTAGTCCACTCTACCTCAACCGAGGCTTTCTTACCAACCCTAACCACATAAGATTTATGAAAATTAATCCTCAAACCAGAGGCCAACTCAAAACACCGCAAAATTCTTTTCACATTCAGAAGATACTTTAGCTTAGGCTTAAGGAAAAAAATAGTATCATCAGCGAACTAAAGATAAGATAAGTGCATATTCTCATTTTCAAAAACTTTTCCTCTCAACATATCCAACTCAAAAGCTTTCTTTAAAAGACAACTCAAACATTCAATAACAATATTAAATAGGAAAGGCGAAATAATATCTCCTTGCCTAAGGCCCCTCTCTAGGTCGAAAGAAGTTGTGGGACTGTCGTTAACCAGAACAGAAAGAGAAGGGGTGGGTCGAAATATAACTTCTCACCCATTGTCTCCATCTTATGCCAAAACCCATATCCTCTTGCATCGAGTCTAAGAAAGAGTAATCCACACTATCATAAGCTTTCTTAAAGTCCAACTTAACTAGAAGACCCTCATTCCTTATCTTTCTTCCAAGAATGAATTATTTCTTCAGCAATGACAAAGTTGTCAACAATCTATCTACCTTTAATGAAGGCCATATTATATTCACCAATCACTAAATTCATCACCCCATTTAAGCAGTTTGCTAACACCCTAGTAAGAATCTTATGCATCGATTGTTGATAGCTTTGTTATTGCCGAAGAAATAATTCATTCTTGGAAGAAGGATAAGGAAGGGTGTCTTTTAGTTAAGTTAGACTTTGAGAAAGCTTATGATAGTATGAATCTCTCTTTCTTAAACTCGATGCAAAAGGATATGAAGAACAATCATATACATAGATAGCATAAGTGAAGGTTTACAAATATTCCCTAGTGGGGATTACACATCAAAGAGACATGAATTGTAGAGAAAACCCTTGAAGAAATCCCCTCCAAGAGTTCCTTGCTTGTTTGGCTCAAAATTGGTCAAAAGACCTCTCATTTCTCCTTGTAATCTACTCTAAGATGGGTGGAGGATGCGTAGAAGTGGTAGTGGTGAGGCATCCATGTAGGAAACCTCCATGAATGTCTTTGAAGCTCTCTCTCTCTCTCTCTCTCTCTCTCTCTTAATTGGTGTTTAGATCTAAGAATTACATGTTGTAGAGCTTAGAGAGAGTAAGTGGTGGAGAAAATGGTGCATTTATAGGCTTGAGAGGTTAGGGCATGATATAGGCATGAAAGGATAAGAATACCCATCTGAAATGGCTTGAAAAACATCCATGTGCTAAGCTAGCAAAGGTCACTATGTTTTTTTTTTTTTTTGAATAGATTGCTTTATTGATAACAAGTCAAAAAGACAAACAACCAAGAATAGAGCACAAAACAAGCCTAGAAACAGAGCATAACAGAGGAGCCTAAGAAAAAAAACAACAGACACAAAGCCAAACGAAGACAACCCGCTAATCACAAAGCCAAACGAAGACAGCTCCCACAAAAAGCAAAGAAAGCACAAAGAAAATAGAAACAGGACCAGCTAAAGTCTAGCTTTTGTCATCTTCTTTCCCTTTAGCAACTTTTCCCCAATCAATATGGTCATCCAACTCTTCTTCAATACCATTGAAATTTTAACCTCGAGCCCCACTTTGAGTCTTCATCCTATGGATTCTTTGAGGAAAAATGTTCTTTTTTTTCGACCTTCTAACGGAAGGGCATAGAGAAGCAACAATTTCTCCCATATTCCCCTCATAAAAAAGAGGTTCTAAATCTCTAATATCAACATAAAGATCAATAGTTGGACCATCCAAATCACCCCTCACTGGACTCAAATTACCCTTTTCAAAATTAATAAAACCCACTTGGTCACTGGAAATCGTCACTCCCCCACTTAATCCATCATTAGAACCAAATACCCTATTACTCTTACCATATGTCTTCTTACTCTCGACACCTTCCAAGGACCAAATATTCCCACTTTTGATCTTGAGCCCTTGAGATCTTTTGGACTGATTTAGCAAAGGTTGCTACCTCCAGGTAGCGACCTTGAGCCCTTGACATTTTTTAGAGTTGGCCTATATCCTCTTTTTGCCCCTAATTTATTCAAAATTCATCCAAACTTCATTATTGGCTTGATTTTTATGTTTTTACCCTAATCTCTTCAAATTAGCTCAAACACCTTATTTAGGGATAATTACCTACACAAGGCTCACAAAACACACTAAAACACCAAAAATACCCAAGAAACGAGGGCAAGATATCGGAAATGGGGACCTAAAATAAGTATAGAAATGGCACGATCAGTTCATAGAGGAAATAGGAGGTTTTAGCACTTTTTTGAGTTGGTGTTGCAAGTGGGGCACCACTTTAATAACTTAAATTTAAAAGGCACTTACTTTACACATTATCTTACTTTGAAGTTTTCTGAGATTTTATTCTTTCATCTTCTTCATAGAGATCTATTTAACAGACCTCCAATGGAGGTCAAACATCATAACATTTCAATGCATCTTCATTGGTTAATTAGTTTAGTAGCACTACACAGACACATTCGGGGGGTTTCAGTTTTGAATCTTCCATTGTTAAAGTTGTTGAGGGTTGGGATTTTCGAGTGGAGAAGAGGATGAATAGTAACTTTATGATTGTGTTCTGAGACTTCATGATTGTATTCCGAGACTTTGTGTTTGTATGTCTGAGACTTTGTGTTTGTGTTCCAAGACTTTGTGTTTGTATGTCTGAGACTTTGTGTTTGTGTTTCGAGACTTTGTGTTTGTAGTTCCGAGACTTTGTGTTTGTATGTCCGAGACTTTGTGTTTGTGTTCTGAGACTTTATGTTTGTATGTCAGAGACTTTGTTATTGTATTCCGAGACTTTGTGTTTGTGTGTCCGAGACTTTGTGTTTGTATGTCTGAGACTTTGTGTTTGTGTGTTCCGAGACTTTGTGACTGCTTTTCGAGACTTCTAGGTTGTTGTTCTGTGCTCCTCTGTTTCTGTTCTGTTCATCTTCTCCAACCCCGAATTCCCAATTGGAAACCCTTCGTTTTCAAAGAAAGTTACATATTTCGTTTTTTTAGAGAAATCAAAAGTCGCTATTGTGTTTGGTCGTGGTTGTTGACAGTGATGTATGTGTGTTCATGGTCTACCATCGTCGTCGGTGTACATGTGTTCGTCGATTCATCAGTTCCACTTCCATTGATGGATGCCCTCCATTGATGGAGGATTTTGAAAGGAAAAAAAAAATGGTGAAGAAGGTTACTGTGGAGGGCATTTTTATCCGTTCACCATAATAGGTGTCTTTTAAACATAAGTTATTAAAATTGTGACAGTGTTGAAAAGCCACCTCCAAAAAGTGCTAGAAATTTTTTGAACCCTCAGTACATATGCATCAATTCCCTTTAAGTGGTTGATTCTCGAAGATTTGTTCATTAGAATAAACAGTACTAAATGGAGCAGCTAGCCTCAAGTTTATCTATTTGTATTAAAATATATGATGTAGCAGCAGCTTGTCCATTTTCAATAAAATATAAGATATCTTGTTTGTTATGGAGATCTTCTCTTGATACTGTTGATATTTCGGCGTTTTTATTTATTTGTTTATTTTTAATTGTGTCTTTTCTCTTTGTCTCACCCACCACTATATAAACATTGTTGAAGTCCTGTCTGCAACCAAATTAATCCTTACTATATTAATCCAAAATTAATGCATTAATCAGAGATTTATTATTATTTTTTTAATTTCTAATTCGATTCCTTCTGTTTTGGACTTTTGAGTTTTGAGTACACATAATCTAGAAGAAAACAGAATTTGTTTTGTGTGTGTGATTAGAATAATAGTAAATATGACGCCGACGACATGTCCTCTGTAGAGTTATTAGATGCAGTGAGAGTCGGTTATTATTATGAATTTGAAAAATTTTTAGATTCGAGAAATATTTTTTCTGATATTTATCTATTATTGAATGTTTTATTTATCTTCAAAGAAGTGGAAAAAAATTAGTTATGGTACATGAATTTTTTTTCAATTTTTTTCCATATATGTATTTCATTATTTTTATCATCCATATAAACAATCACATTAAGATTCAATAAATTTCATTACATTTCACCAAATGTGCTTAAGTATGCATGGTCCAAAGTCTTCATTGGAATATATACATTAACCCCGAATAGTTAACATCTACTATTCAATTCCTAAAAAATACTTGTATTTATCAATTTTTTTGTCAAAATGATTGGTTGTTGTCTTTTTTCTTTTAAATTTTAACTTTGTTGAGGGGTGGGGTGGTGGGGCTGTTGAATATTGGTAAGATGGTACTTTCCTTCCATGTGAAAGATTAGAAGTATAACGTAAAAATGCTAATATAGAAAAAACCCATGTGTTACTCGATGATTATGACAAGTACTGCTCTTTTCCAAACGTATCCATCCTTGTCACTTCTTATTAATTAGTTGATCTTATAGGGTAATATGAAAAGAAATTCGTTTAACTACTAATATTTTAATTTCTTGACATAAATTTTAACTTAAAATATTTAATCGGTTCAATTCAAGTTTTTTTTTCCTAGCTAATGGGGTCAACTAGTTGAGAGGTGCAGTTACTAATAGGTTATGTTTACAACTGCATTAGATCGAGTGAAGTGCGGTTATTAATAGGTTATATACAACTACATTAGATCAAGTGTGTTATTATTAGTTCAAAATACAAACAAAAAAACTAGAATCACTTTATTTATATATATATATATATATAATATAAAATATACTAGGACGAAGAATATGAATTATTATATTTACATACTTTGATTCAAAGTGTACTGACAGTAGAAATACTATTTATATATAAATATATAATATAGGATTACTTGAACCCGGTGCAAGAAATATTCATAGGCCAATCTCATCTTGCTTCTTATTTTTATCTTGACATAATGAGGAATATCACTAGCTCTTAGGTTACTTGGAGATTTTTTTTTTTTAAAGTTCATTTTGACATGAGTATTAATTTTTCCTTTTAAATGTTTCAATTTTTTTTTTTTTTCCTTTTAAACTATTTTTTTAGTACTGCATGTCCATGAGGTTTGATAAAAACCAATCAGACTCAAATCACCTGTCCAAAAATAGTGTCCCAATTTGTGTGTAACTAACCAAATTAAGACATATGTCTACATTTATGAAAAAAAAAATGAAAAAATAATAATTAAATGTAGACACATGTCTCAATTTGATTGGTTATACACAAATTGAGATACCATTTTTAGACAAATGATTTGAGTCGATCAGAAAATACTTCAACTTTTGATAAAAACCAGTATCAAGTGTGAAACTCTTTTTCCTGTTTGATAGCCACTTTATTAAATAATTACAAACCTCCGTATACTGTAATACTAACCGTATAAAAATTGGAGTCAATTCTCAAATTAAGTCAATATATAATAAAAAAATGCATTTTCTCTTTTAGTTTAAATGGTGTACACCTCCCCTCTATTGTTCGTGGTGGGTATTATTCGAGTCCCACTATGCACATTTTAAAAGCAATTATGAGAAGTTTTCTTTCTGAAGTTGTGCGAGTAGATATCCGAACCGTCTAGATAGGTTTCGATAAATCATGACCCGTGTTAGATTTTTTTTCAAATAAAAAAAATAAAAATTACAGTGCATGCCCACCAGAAACTGCTACGATGATGTAATTAAGTTGTTTTGATCTTCACCTTATAATTGGAGAGTTGAAAGGAATATAATCAACTTAGGCCCATTGAAGATCTCGTACCCCAACAAACATATCTACTCCTTTTGCCCTGGAATTGCTACCTTGAAAGAAATCTTTGACTGGTATTATATATTTTGTCTCTCTGCAAGCCAAGAAAAGGAAAAAGAAATAATAGCAACTCTTCAATTCTCAAATGATTTCTAGGTTTCCTTCACACCAAAGCAATCAATTTCTCTTCCAACTGATCATGATTCCCTCTAATATAAATGTATAATCCCTGGACAGAATCTTCTCTAGGCTCACATATATATTATTCAATGGATCATGGTGGCAATAATCTTAACAAGATAGAAAAAGTCAGTGGCGCCGAAAATTGAGTGTCAGAGATATGTCTGAAGAGAAGAATACAAGTACTGAGGATATCAAGAAGAAGATGACTCATAAGGATACCGAAAAGCAAAGAAGACAAGAAATGTCCACCCTTCACGCATCGCTTAGATCTCTACTACCTCTTGAATATATCAAGGTGAGAATTTGCTTGTAATCTTGCTTACAATTTCTAGATTTTGCAAAATTTACACGAAATAATTAATTGAGGTTTCAGGGAAAGCGTTCGATGTCAGATCACATGAACGGAGCAGTGAATTATATAAATGACCTGAAGAATAAGATCAAAGAACTGAGTGACAAGAGAGATGAGCTGATCAAAAGGGTATCGAATTCTAGTGCTTCCAGCAGCCGGCGGGAGAGTGCAGGTGGAAGTAGAAATGATCATGATCAGCCTCCTAGTAATTGTGTCATGATCCATCCGTGTTTTGGTGGCCTGGAGATTGTGATCAGCAGTACTAGGTTTATGTGGGAACAAGGTTTTCTCCTATCAATGGTGCTTGAGATAATGATTAAAGAAGGACTTGATGTTGTTAGCTGTCTCTCCACAGAAGTCAACGAAAAGCTACTTCTCACTATCCACACCAAGGTGTTTTTTTTTTCTCATTCAATTTGTTTTGAATTTTTTTTTTTCTAGTGCAAGAAAGATTTTCGTATGTAACGTATTGAATTTAATTTACAGGTAAGTGATCTGACGTACATTGATCTGTCAGGGCTACATCAGAAACTAACCGAAGTAATGATCAGTACTAGTACTCCATCACACCATTGATCTATCTGCAGGCTACAACATAAACTAACCAAAGTGAGTACGTACTCCTTCAGCTAATTAAAATCCGTCCATAGGGGCTTCTTTGATTATTTTCTCAAATTAATAACTAGCTACTTAATTTCTGATTAATGATAAATATATATAAAAAACATTAATTTTCTTAATGTGATGAAAACATATATGAACCTGGTTTAATTTTCTTAATGTGATGAAGTACCTTTGCAAGTGTAATGTGTCACTGGAATTTTTGTTTTAAAGACACTGCATGATCAGGAGCTAAATTATAAGCATTTTTATTTTGATTTCAGCATAAAATGGTCTATTATGATCACTTGATTCCTGTACAACTAAGTGAACGCATAAACTAGATGGAAAAAAGACATAGTATTACACATTTTGGGAAATATCGTATAGATAAATAAATCTCTTACAGTGAAGCCTGGGATCAATTTATTTCTCAAACGCTACGTACCATGAAGAAAGATTTTGTTAATTTAATTTGTGCAACAGGATGTGGGTGTGTGAGAATAAATTGTAGAGGAAAAAAAGTAGACACTGCATGCATAGGAACCTGATCACAATTATTGACCACATTTTTAAATATATATGTCCTAGTGTTATTGGGAATTCCTTGCAATTCATCATTGCTGCCATTTGGATATATATTGTGGGTGTATTTTCATCGTTTTGAAGTCAATTTCTGGTTATTTTAGGACAGCAAAATTATTGAAATATGTGAACCTTTTTGGATTTAATATATACGATCGAACTAGTTAACTTCAAATTATTACCGAGTAAAAGCTTGGAAATTCTTAGTTTCCATATGTTTTTAAATTTTTGTGAGAGCCTAAAATCAAGCGAAAGCTTATGTATAGTCAGTCTACCATGTGTTGGTGAATCTGTTAGCAAATTCTATATAGTTGTCTTAATATTGCATGTAAAAGTAAAACTCAATATAGTAGGAAATGAAAAATAAAAATGAAATTTTATTAAAGATCTCTATGAAAACAAAATAAAATTAAACAATTTGATTTACTTATCAAGTAGGGAATTTTACCATTTAAATTTAGAGCACCAAATTGAGTTGAAATCTTGTCTGTTGGTATATATCTGATATTTTCATGTAATCATTTCAGAATTATAACTCTTATATGTATAAACACACTTATGAAGCTGTCAAGCTCACCATTCTTTGTTTTTATCTTTTCAGGTCCAAAAATGTAACTTGTACTGGTTAGCATGCAGCGATATAGAAAATGAGAATGTGAGGTTTTAGTTAGCTAGAATTTTTAATAGGATTCAAAAAACACGAGTACTCTCTTAAATATATTGTAGTATTTTTTTTTTTTTTTTTCACTTTATTGTTAAATTGTTAATTAGATTTATCTAATTGTAGCAGTACTGTTGAGTACCACTGAAACACTATATATATATATTATATATATATGGTCAAGACGTCCTAATATAACCTTATCAAGATATTGAATGTGAACCACTCATTATGGAGAAGTTTTGACAAGTGCATACACACATGAGTCAAAGCATGTAAAATTAGTGGCTTACGTTCAATATCCTTATGAAGTTATATCAGGATGCACTGACTTGAAAAATTAGATATATATATATATATATTACTTATAATTATTATTCATTATCCACTATGGACATGGAAGCTTGGTTGATGTATTTGTGCGACCTTGCCTGCAAATGGAAACTTTCTTTGTGCTTTTACAACATTTAATTACTTGTGTTTATTTTCACGGTATATATATTTGGATTTGATTAAGAAATCTAACTACCAAATCATAGGATCATAACAATTTGAAATGATAACTGGCAGCGAAGTTAATTTCTCATATATTAATTCTTGTAACTTGTAAGTTAATTTCAATTGAATTACGTTCTTAGTTTCCCGATTCTGTTGCAACCTTGCTAGTCTTAAAGCCTTTCAAAGTCAAAGTGTTGGCCGATGAAACAGTTTCAGTGCCTCAATCAATATTATGAAGCAAAATCCTCTGCGAATCTGAGTTCATTTTAATAACTTTTATAGATATCTTGTGATGATAGTAATTAATAATGGTTTTTTTTTTTTTTTTTTTTTTAAATATTTTAACGGGTGTTAATTATGATTTATTAATATTTTCTTCCCATTCTCTTCCTAATTATCAATCAATCACATGACGTAGGACAATTTAGGAGAATTTCTAGTATAGTAGGATTTATTTTCTAATTTTTGTTTTGAATTTATGAATTTATAAATTTATATTTTATTTTGTTTTTATAAGATTGTTTTTTACGAACGTTATTATTGATAATCGTTTTTTTAGTAACTTTAAGTCTTGGATTGGACTTGTTTATTGCTTTCACTTCAATCACAAAATGTGTTAAGATAAAATGTCGTAAGATAATTATATACCATTGTAAATGTGTATCATGTTTTTTTTTCTTTGAACTGTAAATTTATTCAAGGCAGAAGGCGCCAATAACAAATGTGTATCATGTTGGTGATCATTTGTGACAAACACAAGAAAAAGAAATGGCTGGAAATTTGTCTTTATCTCGATCTCTTCCAAGAACCCACAAAAAAGGTGTTGCGGAAATACCCAGAAAATTCGATAGAAAAATGCACACAACACACAAACACAGATATTTACGTGGTTCGGCAATTGCCTACGTCCACGGGAGGCAGCAAACTGATATTATTGGAGAAATTAATACAAATTACAGAAAAACAGAATTTCTCTCAACTCTCTCTGGAACTCTCTCTGACTTCAGGAAGCTTTGCTTCTTTTCTGATTGCTCTCCCTTGCTTGTTGAGGGTCTTATTTATAAGGGAAAGGTAGAGACAATCCTCCCCCATTTTCAGCAATGAAACAAGGGAAAGGTAGAGACAACCCACCCCCATTTTCAGCAATGAAACAAGGGGAAAGGTAGAGACAATCCACCCCCATTTTCAGCAATGAAACAAGGGAAAGGTTGAGCCAATTTGTCAACAATCTCCACCTTGGCGAGAATTCACCGATCAATGCTGCCTCCATTACGCCCTTAGGCGATACGAGCTCGAGAGATATTGATCAAGTCCAAACAATGTTGGAACTTGATCCCTGTTACCACCTTTGTTAGCATATCTGCAGGATTATCTGCAGTTCCGATTTTCTGGAGTAGAATGTTCCCTTCATCTACTATTTCTCGAACAAAGTGGTAACGGACATCTATATGCTTGGTGCGAGCATGATGGACCTGGTTCTTTGCCAAACAAATGGCACTCTGGCTGTCGCAGAAAATCTCCACATTTTCCTGAACAATGCCCAAATCCCTGATCAAACCACGAAACCAGATGGCTTCTTTGAAAGCTTCTGTTACAGCCATATACTCTGCCTCAGTAGTAGACAAAGCCACTGTTGACTGTAAAGTTGATCTCCAACTTACTGGTCCTCCTGCCATAGTGAACACATAACCAGTAGTAGATCGACGCTTGTCAAGATCACCATCATAATCAGAATCAACATATCCTTTGATATGTTTGTCACCCGTCTGATCTCTCTCGAACTTTAAACCAACATCTACAGTACCCTGAATGTACCGTAGAATCCATTTCACTGCTTGCCAGTGGCCTTTGCCAGGATTGTGCATGTAACGGCTCACCATACTTACAGCATGTGAAATGTCAGGTCTAGTACACACCATCGCATACATCAAGGCACCAACAGCATTTGCATATGGAACATGATCCATTTGCCTCTTTTCATCATCAGTAGTCGGTGACATTAGTGCACTCGGTTTGAAATGTGGAGCCAACGGTGTACTTACAGGTTTAGACTTGCTATCAATGCCAAACCTCTGAAGTACAGTCTTCAAATACTGAGTCTGTGTCAAACAGATGGTACCTTTTGCTCTGTCCCTTTTGATCTCCATACCAAGAATCTTCTTGGCCTCTCCAAGATCCTTCATGTCAAACTCTGAGCTCAATTGAGCCTTCAACCTGTTGATCTCCACCTTGCTCTTAGATGCTATCAGCATATCATCCACATATAAGAGCAAATAGACAAATGTACCATCTTGGAGTTTGCGGAAATATACACAGTGATCAAAATGGCTACGTGTGTACTTCTGAGTTATCATGAAGCTGTCAAACCGCTTGTACCACTGTCTCGGTGACTGCTTCAAACCATACAGGGACTTGTTCAGCTTGCAAGCCCAATTTTCACGTCCTGGGACTTTGAACCCTTCTGGCTGAGACATATAAATTTCTTCGTTCAAAGTACCATGGAGGAATGCGGTCTTCACGTCGAGTTGAGCTAACTCGAGATCAAATTGTGCAACCAAAGCTAATAGGATCCGAATAGACGAATGCTTGACAACGGGTGAAAATACCTCATTGTAGTCTATTCCTTCCTTCTGTGCGTAGCCTTTCGCTACTAATCTGGCTTTATATCTGATGTTGTCTTTACCAGGAGCACCTTCCTTCTTGGCATAGACCCATTTGCACCCTATAGCTCTCTTTCCCTTTGGAAGTTGTGTCAGCTTCCAAGTTTCATTCTGGTGAAGTGATTGCATTTCCTCATCCATCGCCTTCTTCCACTTGACATTGTCTGTACTGTCCATAGCTTCTCTATAGGTGTACGGGACATCATCATTAGTCACTGGAAGAGCGTATGCCACCATGTCTGTGTAACGGGCAGGCCTCCGAATGTTTCTTTTCGGTCTACTAGTGGCAATAGACTCTGGTTGTTGTCTGATCTCAGATAATGGTGCTGAATCCTCCACCTCAACTGATATCTCGTCCTGGTTATCAAAATCATCATCAGGACAATCAACTGTCGGAGAAGCCTTTTCTAACTTCTTGGGAGTTTCAAACTCCACCTGTTGCAGAGAGTTTGGATTCTCATTCTCTGTGCCTCGAGGTATTTGTTTCAGCATTGCAGATTCGTCAAAGGTAACATCTCGGCTTAAGATGATCTTCTTTGACTCGGAATTCCATAGTCTGAATCCCTTGACTCCTTCACTAAAGCCCACGAAAACAGCTTTCTTGGCTCTAGGATCCAGTTTGGATTCAGTAACATGAAAGTATGCTGGACATCCGAATATATGCAATCGATCATAATCAGACACAGGTTGTCCAGACCATACCTCTTTGGGAGTTTTCCCATCAAGTGCAGAAGCGGGTAGTCTGTTGACTATATAAGAGGCATACATCAAAGCCTCTGCCCAGAATGCCTTCCTTAGGCCAGATTGAGAAAGCATACACCGAACTTTCTCCACCAACGTACGGTTCATCCGTTCTGCTATACCATTCTGCTGTGGCGTGCCAGGAACTGTAAAATGTCTGATTATCCCTTCATCCTGACAGTACTTCATGAAAGGATCTGATTTGTATTCCCCGCCATTATCTGATCTGAGTCTTTTAATCTTTTTGCATGTCTGAGTTTCAATCATCTTCTTCCATTGAAGAAAGATATCCAGAACTTCATCCTTATGCTTCATGGTGTATACCCAGACATACCTGGAGAAATCATCAATAAATGTTACAAAATAATGTTTACCTCCCAATGAAGCATTTTTGGAAGGCCCCCAAACATCAGTGTGAACGTAATCCAGTGTTGCTTTTGTACGATGAATAGCGGTGCCAAACTTGACTCTTGTCTGCTTGCCCATGACACAATGCTCGCAGAAATCAAGTTTACCGGTCTTTGCACCTTTCAGGAGACCTTGCTTCACCAAACCTTGCAAAGTCTTCTCCCCGACATGCCCTAAACGCATGTGCCAGAGTCGGGAAGTATCAGATGCCTCATCGTCGGAACTGCTAGAGACGGCTGCTCTTCCTGTGACTGTGTACCCGTCCAGAAAATATAAATTTCTCTGTCGAGTACCTTTCATTGCCAAGAATGCACCTCGTACAACCTTCAGGACTCCACCTTCCATGGTCACCTTGTAACCGCTGGAGTCTAAGACCCCCAGTGAAATGAGGTTCTTTTTCAGATCAGGGACATATCTAACGTCTGTCAGTCGTCTGATTGTACCATCGTGCATCTTCAGGCGAACAGTTCCTATCCCTTTTGTCTGGCATGTGTTGTCATTGCCCATAAGCACAACTCCTCCGTCAAGCTCTTGGAAGCTTGAGAACCACTGCCTGTTGGGACACATATGATAGGAACAGCCGGAATCTAGAATCCATCTATCAGAATGGCTTTCTGATGATGAAACTGTAAAAGCCGAATCCTCTTCATTATCAGCTTTACTTGCAACATTCACATTAGATTTGTCCTTGTTTGGACAATCTTTCTTCCAGTGCCCTTTCTGGTGACAATAGGCACATTCATCCTTCGCAGGACGTCTGAATGATGATTCTCCTTTTGGCTTTGAGCGAGATGCTCCTCTTGATTTTGAGCGAGATTTACCACGCTCACTAGGCACTCCAGATCTTCTGTTGTTTGTCCTTCCTCGGGCAACAGTCAGTGCTTCTGATGTTGAGTCTCTGTGATCAAGCTGATCCTTCTTCCGATACTCATTATTCACCAGTGCATTAGAAACGTCTATGAATTTAACCTCATCCTTTCCATATAACAGAGTTGTGGTTAAGTGTTCATAGGTATCAGGCAAGGAATTTAACAACAGTAGTGCCTTATCTTCATCGCTAATTTCAACATCTAAATTTTGTAAATCAGCGAGAATTTTATTATAATTATCCAAATGCTCAATCATAGAAATACCTTTCTTGTACTGGAAACGAAAGAGCTTCTTCTTCAGGTAGAGACGGTTCTCTATGCTTTTCGTCATGTATTTGTCCTCCAGCTTTTTCCAGAGACTTGATGCCATAGTCTCCTTCATGACAAAGTAACAAAGTACTTCTGGTCCTTAGCTAAACACAACCGAATTGTGCCACAGGCTTGACGATTTACATACTTCCAATCTTCATCAGACATATCCTTGGGTTTGGAACTCAAAGCAATATCAGATCCTTCCCGGAATAATAGATCCATAACTTCGCATTGCCACATACCGAAGTTGTTGCTACCGTCAAACTTCTCAATATCAAACTTCGCGTTTGACATCGAGCTCCTTTGCCAAGAACTGCTGGTTGATGCTGATGTACTGCTGGTTGATGCTGATGGTTGAGCTTCAGTTGTTTTTTCCAAAATTTCTCCAGCTTTTGGATCTTCCATCGTGCCTATTAAAGCTTGTCTAAGTAAAAACAGTATTTAGAAGCGGATTTAGCAGAAACTGATGGCACGGTTGCGTCCGGAACGGTCGAAATAGTTGGAAACAGGTCCGACTCGGTTGAAAACGGGTGAAAAATTGCACTGAGTTGGGCAAAAAACACTTCTGGACCGAGTTGACTCGGGAATATTCCGTTAGGATAACGGAATATTCTCTGACGGAATATTCTTTATGGACGGAATATTCTCTGACTGTGGGATGCTGACTTGTGCTGACGTGGCGCTGACTGGGTGCTGACTGAGCGCTGACGTGGCGCTGACTGGGTGCTGACGTGGCGCTGACGTGGCGCTGACGTGGCGCTGACGTGGTGATGACGTGGCGCTGACTGGGTGCTGACTGAACGCTGACGTGGCGATGACTGGGCGCTGATGTGGCGATGACGTGGCGCTGACTGGGTGCTGACTGAGCGCTGACGTGGCGCTGATGTGGTCGTCTTCTTCGTTGAGAAATTTGCAGAAAATTTCTGGAAAATTTTCCAGGTTTGACCAAACTTTGACCGGAGCTAGAGAGTTCGTTAGAGCTCCGATTGAGACGCGGTCAGGTGCGTTGGAATCGTATTTCCGAGAGGAACACAATGGTATCCTCCAAACAGAGATTCGAGCACTTCGAATTTTCTGGACTTGATCAAAACCAAAGCTCTGATACCAATTTGTTGCGGAAATACCCAGAAAATTCGATAGAAAAATGCACACAACACACAAACACAGATATTTACGTGGTTCGGCAATTGCCTACGTCCACGGGAGGCAGCAAACTGATATTATTGGAGAAATTAATACAAATTACAGAAAAACAGAATTTCTCTCAACTCTCTCTGGAACTCTCTCTGACTTCAGGAAGCTTTGCTTCTTTTCTGATTGCTCTCCCTTGCTTGTTGAGGGTCTTATTTATAAGGGAAAGGTAGAGACAATCCTCCCCCATTTTCAGCAATGAAACAAGGGAAAGGTAGAGACAACCCACCCCCATTTTCAGCAATGAAACAAGGGGAAAGGTAGAGACAATCCACCCCCATTTTCAGCAATGAAACAAGGGAAAGGTTGAGCCAATTTGTCAACAAAAGGGACCTGATTGAGTGAAGAAATCGTGTTAAAAGTTAAGAAATACCATTATTACTGATCATAATTAATATTAATTTGTAATTTTGTCAACATTACAAGCTAGTGGTGTCTGCAAGAGGGCAAACAAGAAAGGCATAGTACTGTAACAGACGAAAAAGCTCATAGTACTGTAACAGACGAAAAAGCAACTCGAGTAGTTTGACAAATGGAGTAAATAGTCACAACGAGGGCCCCAATAAAAGTAACTTAAAAATGAGGGTTTTTTTTTTTTTTTTTTTTTTTTTTTTTGAAATACTAAAAATGAGGGTTTAGTTTCTAAGAATATAAGACAGCCATAATATATACTTTTTTCTTGGGTGTGCAATCAAAGTTCCACATTGGTTAGACATAGGGATGATCATGGGTATATAAGTATGAACACCACTATCTCCATTGGTGAGAGGCCTTTTGGGTAGAATCCCAAAAACAAATCCGTTCCGGCTTAGACATAAAGTAGACAATATCATACCAATGTGGATTCCATATTTATAACTAGTGGTATCAGAGTCGTGCCCTAGACTTGGCCAGAAGTAGCCGAACTAAAACCAGGAGGTGATAGGCCCCCGTTAATGGTAGTCCTTTGTTCGAGGGGAGGGGATGATTGTTGGGTGTGCGATCAAAGTCCCACATTGTCTAGGCTAGACATGAGGATGATCATGTGTATGTAATTAAGCATGGACACTATCTCCATTGGTACGAGGCAATCTCATTAAGCTGATTCGCACCCAATAAAGCATTACATGAAACCTGCATTTTCCTGAATGTGGGTTTTGTTTATATATAGAATGAAAATTAAATAAGGGTGTACGTATGGTATTTTAAGGAATCGATTTATCTCTGCTTTTGTGAGAGTACTGTTTATGCACCTAGATGACCTTAAAACACTACTTGACTGTCATTTCATGTATGAAGATCTTGAAAATCTGAAAATTCAATGAATAATCTAATAATAAACTCCTTCAATGCCAAACATTACATATTATAATTAATTAAAGAATTCAAAAGTAAAATTTTCTTCCTAGACAAAGCTGAACCAGCAAATCTCGTAATCTCGGTAGTTAGAGGCTGATCATATCATATGCATTCAAATATTTTTATATATGAATTTATATATTCCCACCAAAAAGCTAGTTATCCATGAGTACATTGTTAATTATCTAAAATATTTTCAAGAAGCATTTGATTTTGATTCTTGATTGAATGCCAACTTTATTTCATTAGTCCTCTATATATCCTGTTATTCTTCCATATAATTATTGATATGTAATGGTTTCCATACTAATTAATTAATTAGTAGAACAACACAATGTTTTTATTTATTTATTTATTTATTTATTTTACCAATTTTGAGATTTATTATTATTATTATTATTATTTTATTATTATTTTTTTTTACCAATTTTGAGATTTAGAGAGGGGTATACAACTCGAACCTATAACTTCACCGGACCAACCCCATCTCAATTATCATCCATAGAACAACATAATTACACATATTTTGAGATTTGGAGAGGGGTATACAACTCGAACCCATAACTTCACCGGACCAACCCCATCTCAATTATAATCCATAGAACAACATAATTTAAAGGGTTCATATACGATACATTAAACCTAATCGTATACTCAAGCAACTATGTATATATATTATCTTAGGATCATCAACTAGACAAATGTATTATATAATGTCATGTTCTAATAAAGGAAATAATAAATAAAACATTATTTGAACAAACCCATCTTTGCAGCTTATATTTAAACCCACGGGTGCTACTTGTTTTTCAGAAAAACACATAACTTATTCTCACATAGAGATTGTGTATCTATTACTTTGATTTGTTAATCATTCATAATAGTTTTTAGTATTAAATAATAAAATATTGTTTTATCATTTATTTTAATTAATTTTATTCAAATAAGACAAATCAATGGTATTAATGTATTTTCACAAATTCTATTAATGTCTGTAAAAACTAGAGAGTACTTTGAGATGAAGAAACTGAAAGAAGAATCTGAAGAGAAAGTTTCAGAGAGAATCCATTGAAAGGAGCTCTGTAACTCACTAAGAGTTTTTATATTATTGATACATTTTTATGATAACGAAATCTGATATATATATCAGATATTCAACACACCAAAAGTGTGTGTAAAAATGATCAGCCAATCAGAGATCAGAAAATATAACCACATCATCAATTCAGTTACTAACAGAAACAACTAACAGGTTGATCAGTCAACGTTAGTTTGGATGTGCTCTGGCCTGGAGTCTTTAACGTTGACTGCTCTGTTTCTCTACACCTGCACTCAATGAATTCTCATTTGTTGCACCCTTACATTCTGATGTGTGAGCATCTTTATCACACCCCCGCAAACTGAAGTGAGGGGATAGAACAAGCTTCAGTTTGGAGCAAAGAAACCGAAAACGATCTTTAGCAAAAGCCTTTGTAAAGATGTCAGCAACTTGGTGTTCCGTTGGGATATATCGTGTATCAATTTCACCAGAAATTACCTTCTCCCTAATGAAATGCGTATCTATGTCAATGTGCTTCGTACGTTGATGGAATACAGGATTTTGGGAGAGTGAATTGGCACCAATATTATCACACCACACAATGGAACTCGCAGCAGTAGGAATGCGAAGCTCGGTCAGCAGAGAACGAAGCCACAGAACTTCAGTGGTGACTTGAGCCATAGAGCGGTATTCAGCCTCCGTACTTGAGCGAGCAACAACGCGTTGCTTCTTCGAACTCCATGACACCAAATTACCTCCAAGAAGTACACAATTACCACTTGTAGACCGACGATCATCCACACAACTCGCCCAATCAGCATCCGCAAAGGCTTCAATAGACAAAGTGTCAGCTGGCTTGAAATGAATGCCCAGCCACTGTGTGCCTTTCAAATAACGAAGGATTCGTTTACAAGCCTGCCAGTGAGTCATAGTTGGAGCAACCAAAAACTGACTCAACTTGTTAACAATAAACGAGATGTCGGGTCGAGTGTTGGTGAGATATTGAAGAGCACCGATTGTGCTCCGATAGAGTGTAGGATCCTCAAAAGGAATCCCATCAGAGAGGGAAAGCTTTGTTCCAGCAGCTGCTGGAGTATCACTAGGCCGAGCATCATACATACTGGTCTTTTTGAGCAAATCAGCAATGTATTTTGCTTGTGTCAGATACAAACCAGACGAGTTTCGATACGCCTCGAAGCCAAGAAAATAGCTCACAGGGCCGAGTGTCTTCAAGGCAAACGTCTGATGAAGAGTAGCAATTAAATTCTGAATCAAGAAAGGACTGTTACCTGTGATGAGTATGTCATCAACATACACAAGCAAGAACAGAGAATCCGAACCATTAAACCTGATGAACAAAGAAGTATCTGCAGCGGAATTGACAAAACCCCAAGAAATAAGAGCAGATTTCAGTTTATGGAACCAGCTCCTAGGAGCTTGCTTGAGTCCATATAAGGACTTATGTAATCGACAAACATGAGAAGGCTTAGAGGCATCAACAAAACCTTCCGGTTGTGTCATATAAACCACCTCCGATAAATCTCCATTTAGAAACGCATTGTTGATATCCACTTGTTCAATTTGCCAACCATAGGTTACTGCAATGGAGAAAATCACTCTGATAGTAGAAGCTTTCACAACCGGGCTGAATGTGTCTAGGAAGTCCAAACCGGGAGTTTGATGAAATCCTTTCGCAACCAACCTAGCTTTATGCTTCAATAAGCTGCCATCTTGCCTATACTTGGTTCTAAAAACCCATTTGCATCCTACGAGATTCATATCAGAGGAGAAAGGAACCAAGGACCAAGTTTTGTTGCTGTGTAGTGCATGAAACTCTTCCTTCATGGCTTGTAGCCATTTAGGATCTTGAAGAGCAAGTTTTGCTGAGGTTGGATCAGCCTCTGCCAAGTAGCAAGCAGAGAAAACTTTTGGACCTGGTTTGCATAGGATGAACAGAAATTATAGGGGCTGGAGCATGAGTTGAGACAGTAGGTGAAGAATCAGCAGGAGAGGAAGCCGAAATATGACCATTGGTTGATAGAGAAGAAGGCATGACAGAAACCATAGGAGAATGAATAGACCTGACAGTAGGTGATCTATCAAGATTGGAGGAAGAGAGAGATCGTGAAGGCTGCAGAAAGCTTGCAGCTGTGGTGTCAGAATTAATAACACTAGGCACGTTGGACAACACCCTTTTTACAGTGGACAAAGGCATACTAGAAGAGCTGGTGCAATCCGGATTTGAAGGAGAGATTGGGAAGAGTGATTCCTAGGGAAAGTCAAGCTCATTAAACTCAACATGTCTAGAAATATAGACTCTACCAGATGAGTGAAGACACAAATATCCTCTATGTGAATCACTGTAACCAATGAACAAACATTTTGTAGTGTGGAAATTGAACTTTGCCTTAGAGTAGTCCCTCAAATATGGATAGCAACTGCACCCAAAAGTTTTGAAGAAAGCATAATTCGGCTTCTTGTGAAATAACCTCTCAAAAGGTGAAGTAAACTTGAAGGCAACTATAGGCATGTTGTTGATAAGGAAAACTGCTGTGCTGAAAGCCTCCTGCCAGAATTTTAGTGGCATCTTAGCATGAGCTAACAAGGTTAACCCAGTCTCCACTATGTGCCTATGCTTCCTCTCAGCAACCCCATTTTGCTGATGAGTGTGAGGGCAAGACATCCTCACTTGTATACCTTGTGCAGCCAGATATGATGAGAAAGCAATGTACTCGCCACCCATATCCGTATGAATACTCTTGATTTTCTTGTCAAATTGTAGTTCAACATGTTTTTGGAATTTAACAAAAACACCAAGAGCTTCCGATTTTAGTTTTAACGGAAATAGCCATGTGAAACGAGTGAAGGCATCAACAAAAGATATATAATATCTATAACCTTTGGTGGACAGCATTGGAGCCGGACCCCAAACGTCTGAATAAATCAATTCTAATGGTGATGTAGCCGTGATTTCTGATCTTGAGAAGGGTAGGCGATGAAGCTTCCCACGTTTACAGGAATCACAAAAATGAGGAGCATAAAATTTCTTGTGAAAATGTATCTTATTTAACATATGATCCAGTATTAAAGGGGCTAGATGCCCAAGTTTGGCATGCCAAATAGTGGCATCTACAGCAGCAAAATTGACTAAGTGAGCTGGTTGAGTCCTGGAAGCAAACAGATTTCCAAGACAAATATTATTCTGAGCTGAGAAACAATTAGTAGCAGCTGATAGGGGATCAGTTGATGCGTTGAGCAGAGGTCCACCATCAGATGCGACGGCAGCAGGTTCAGCAACATTACTGGGAAAAGAGGCATACATTTGTGGTGTCTCAGCAAGCTGCAGCCGATACAGACCATCCCTAAGTTCCCCTTGAAGTAGAACCCTCTTCGTTTTGAGATCCTTTATCACACATTTGTCACCATAAAATTCAGCAACAGCCATATTATCATGAGTGAACTTCGAAATACTTAACAAGTTCTTTGTAATTTGAGGCACATGGAGAATATTTTTGAGATATAAGACTTGAGTGGGCTGTGTGTGTGATTTTATGCAGGTATCACCAATGTGAGATATTTTCAATTCACTACCATTTCCAACAATAAGTCGATTGTTACCTCTATAACTGGACTTGATGGACAGATTGTTCAAATCGGAAGTGATATGATTAGTAGCACCGCTGTCCACATACCACGCGGGATCGTTTACAGAGTCAGGTGAAGCTATGTAAGCAGAGGTTTGATGAAAATGTGGCTGAGGATTATGAGAGTCAGGTGAAGCCAAGTAAGCAGAGGTCTGATGAAAATGAGCTTGCGGATCACTCATGTTCACAGCTGCGTGTGAAGGAGGCCCAAGCATTAGTTGACTATTGAATCCTTGATATTGATTAAAGTGAGCTTGAGTGGGCTGATGGTATTGCTGCTGTGGAGGTGGTCCTTGAAAGCCTTGATCAAACCTATGATAACATTTCAATGCTCCATGACCGGGCTTGTTGCAAACTTGACAATGCAGCCTGCCTCTACCACCAAATCTGTTATTGTTGTTGTTTTTGCCTCTTCCACGTTGGTAGCCATAGCTTCCACTTCTGTTGTTGTATTGATGTCCTCCTCTGTTATTGTTATTTTGTTGTTGGAAACCACTTGACACATAGTTAGCCGATGCAGAGCCAACATCAAGATAAGCAGGAGAATTGAGGTGATCAAGCCTCTGTTCATGAACCATCAACAGATATTGAGCATCTTCAAAACTTATATGTCTCTGAGTGGTAATCACAGAAACGATTGAATCAAAATCATGCCCCACTCCATTCACTAAGCACATAACAAGATCTCTATCTTTCACATCCTCTCCAGCAGCCATCAAAGCATCTCCAATGTTTTTGATTTTAAACACAAAATCACTTACTGAATCTGAGCCTTTTTTAATAGAATTAAGCTGATTTCGTAGTTGAAGAGCTTTAGCCATTGATTGTTGACAGTAAATTCTATCTAATCGGCTCCAAACATCAAAGGAAGATTGACAACCAACAACTTGTCCAATAACACTCTCACTAACAGTTGAATATATCCATCCCAAGAGAAGCTTGTCAATTCTTCTCCAATTAACATATTCTTTGCTTAAACGTTTTTCAATAACTTTTTCTCCAGAATCAGTTGTAACTTCAACATTCACATACATGTTTGAAGGAAGATTTGTTCCACAAACATATTCCTCAAGATCTAAAGCCTGTATTATAGGTAAGATTTGAGTTTTCCAGTAAAGAAAATTCGATTTACCTAGTTTAATCGGTAGATTGAAGTTCAGACTCTTGGAAAGAGATGTAAACTCCATTGCTGAAGAAGATCCTTGCGAGATCTGACTTGAATTCAACCTCTGAGAATTGGCTGATGCAGAAGCTCCTTGAAAGCTTCGATTGTGGTCCTGAATCGGAGATTGAGCAGGAGTTGTCATGACGTTAGTCAGAGCAGCTCTGATACCATGTAAAAACTAGAGAGTACTTTGAGATGAAGAAACTGAAAGAAGAATCTGAAGAGAAAGTTTCAGAGAGAATCCATTGAAAGGAGCTCTGTAACTCACTAAGAGTTTTTATATTATTGATACATTTTTATGATAACGAAATCTGATATATATATCAGATATTCAACACACCAAAAGTGTGTGTAAAAATGATCAGCCAATCAGAGATCAGAAAATATAACCACATCATCAATTCAGTTACTAACAGAAACAACTAACAGGTTGATCAGTCAACGTTAGTTTGGATGTGCTCTGGCCTGGAGTCTTTAACGTTGACTGCTCTGTTTCTCTACACCTGCACTCAATGAATTCTCATTTGTTGCACCCTTACATTCTGATGTGTGAGCATCTTTATCAATGTCTAGATTTGATTGTGAGATAGATTAATTTGGCCACTTCTAAAAATTTAAGAACTTATTTGATACTTGTGAAAAATATGGGAACCGACTTTATCAAAAATAAAAAAAAGGGCAAACTATTTGGAGGAATTAAGTTAAAGTCCAAAATTTGTTGATAATTTCCCCTTTAAATTCTCTTGGTACTATTCTGAATTGCAAGAATTAAGGACTCCAACTTTCTCTCCTCTCCTTCTTCTCGTCTTCTCCAAAATATAAAATAATTTATGAACACAATTTAAGGAAATGATCCCAAAACGCATCGACACTGTGGACCACTAATTGTGAGTGTAGATGGGCAGCAATTGCAGCAGGAGAAAATTAAAGCAAAGAGAGTCCCACCACAACTCACCTTTATCTCTCACTTGTCTAGGAAGAGATTGCTGAGAATCTTCACACATCATAGGACAATTAACAATAGACTTCCACACACACTCCCACCAAACGAATATATTTCTTTAAGACCCTATTATCTCTACAAAGATATTGCTTGATGCCCTAATTGATTAATAGTTCATTGTTTTCTCATCTCAACAAAGTGGTGGCTTCTTCATCAACTCTGATCCCCACCTAGAAGATTTCCTTGAACAGGATCTGATCCTGGGTGGTCAAGCTTCGCTGGAGGGAAGTAACCTAACCACCAACAAAGTGGGAATGGGCAAAAAATATAAAATATTATCTCCTACAGAAAGTAATAATGATAGAATTAACAATAATGTTTTGGAGAAGAAGATCGTACGCAAGGAAAATGAACGGCTGAGAAGGCAACACATGTCCATGCTAAATGCATCACTGCGATCATTGCTTCCTCTTGAATATATCAAGGTCAACACCCTCTATAATTAATTAAACTCTTTCTTTTTCTTCAATAAATTTCTTTTTTTTTTTTGGTATAATTTATTATTAGGTTTTTCATAATTAATTAGATTCTAGGGTTTTGTTGGGTTACAGACTTACAGGGAAAGCGTTCAATATGTGATCACATAGATGAGGCTGTGAAATATATAAATTACATGGATAAAAATATCCAAGACTTGAGTATCAAGAGAGATAAGCTTAAGAATTTTCTCGATTTGGAGGCTGATCGTCTTAGTAACCAGCTGGGAAACACAAGTTCGGAGATCTGTGTTTCTGTCCACAGCCCTTACTGCGGCGGAGTGGAGATTGTGATCAGTTGTGGCGGCCTTAGAGAGGAAAGCTGTTCACTTCTCTCGAGAGTACTTGAGGAAGTTGTGGAAGAAGGACTTGATATTGTTCAATGTGTTTCCAGCCAAACAGATGATGGGGTTTTTCACACTGTTCAGTCTGAGGTAGGTATATATATATACACACGGTGGTTTTCAAGAATGTTTTCATTAGTAGGTTTAGGGTTTTTCAAGTTTAATTAACTTTATGCTATTGTTGAATTGGAAGAATGTGATTTCGTTAATTGAATTTATGATCTCTCAGGTTGGCGATCCGACAAGTATTGATCTACATGGGCTACAAAAGAAACTTAATTATGTGATTATGTCACCCAGGATACAATTCTGAGTGACACTATATCCTATTTGAATGTGTTTGCCTCTTTTTTTTCTTCTTATTTGTACCGACCTGATATGTTTATCTCAGTTGTTAGATGTGCTTGTGTTTATATTTGAAGCTTGAGACTTTGTAGGTTAAATTCAAATTTCAATGAGGACGCATTTACTAATCATGAATCATCATGAGTAAGGGAGTGCAGTGGATTAGATCCAATGGATTTGCCATGATCCAAAATCCGATCTGATCCGATCCAATTTGATTGAAGAAATTGCAATCCGATCCGATTGTAAAATACTTCAATTTGATCCGATCCGATCCGATATAATCCGATAGATCGAATTAATATAAAGTTGTTCTTAATATATAAAAGTTATAATATGAAATAAATGAAATTAAATAAATTATTCAAACATTACTAATTAATTCAAATAAAATTAACATTAAAAAAATACATGACATAACTTGTAAACTTTATATAATTTATAAAGTTTATAAACATTATACATCAGCTCCAAATGTAAACTTAATAAGTTGTGATTTGATGAAGAAGAATAGATGAAAAGAAGATGAGGATTGTTGGCTATAGAGAAATTGAGAAAGAAAACCCAAAATAGTAACATTAGAAATTGTATTTGGATTGGGTCTTTACAGATATTCAGATAATCAAATTGTATTTGGGTTGGGTCTTTATATTAGAAAGTGTTGGATAAAATAAATTGCCCAATATAAAAATAAGGCCTAATATTTTAGGCAGATTGACGGATTGAGTTTATAAAAGAGACCAAACACGGCCAAGGCACAAAGGCCACACCACACAACAAAGACCACAGCCAGCAAGGGAACACAAACACCCAACCAAAGCCAGCGCCAAGACACCCCAAAGCACACAAAACAAAAACAAAAACCCCAACAAAGAGACCCATATATATATTTATTATTAGAACGAAGTGATAATAGAAAATCTGTATATATATATATATGAGTCTTCTCCCTAATTTTTATTTTTTTACTTTTGCTACCTGATATGTTTTTTATTTGTTGTGAGATGATACTTCCATTTAACTAAGTGAAATTTGATTGAGGATTTTTATTTTTATTACAAATTCTACCTCTAGATTACAGGGACAGTTTTATTCAAGATCAAATACTTTTCTGTTTCTCTAAGAAGCAGTACTCAGCAAGCTTAATTAATTTGCAGACAGTTTATATATATATATATATATATCAACGGATTATACTATTTTATCTTCTTTTATTTTTTTTGATCGGGTGAACCACTCTGCAATTTATTTTATCTTCTTTTATTATTCTTACAATTTAATTGACATCTGAATTTTGTATATATATAGTTCTCAGAAGTCAGAACAAGTTAAAAGTTTCTCATATTCAGAAATATATACTTCAAAAATTACTGTATTATTTTTTTTATAACCCTAAATTAACTTGCTATAGGTTATATCTGGTCACTTAAAGCAAGTAAATTTATATGCTGCTTCTCTTGATCTTTCCCTTCTATTGAATGCTTATCTGAAATAACTCAGTAGGAATATACACAAGTCTTATGTCTCTGTTGCAGATAATCTTAATAAATTTTGTCACAAGTTTAGAATATATTAATTAATTATAGTCTTCATGTAATTAAAGGACGAAGTATTTGATCATTAAGCTAGAATTCCATTCTAACTTCTGCAAGCGCTTTTTTTTTTTTTTTCTTTTTTCTTTTGGTGACCATCGATATAATTCCTAATTCTTTTTGTATAAAAAACACACACAAAAATAAATAAATAAAAGGTTTGTTTCATTGTCTGTCTTGTTTATAAAAATTCTCTTTAAATCTTATTATCATTTTTCACTATCGTTGAGATTTGAGAATGATGGGTTAGATAGATTGGAGTTAATTTGGTAGTTTACAGTTTTTTTTTTTTTTTTTTTTTTGAAAAGGTAATATATTAAAAAAGGAAGCCAAAGCAACAACAGGCAACAAACAACCCAAAAAAGGCGCAAAAGGGCCACCAGAGAACAACCAAACAGCAACAGCCATTTGGTAGTTTACAGTACATCATCTAGAAATAGAATCTGTGACTGTTTTTTTTTCTTGTTTGGCTGTCATGACAGGATTTTTAAAATGCCTTTAAAGTAACTAATAAGAGCATTTTTTAAATCTTGTAAAAAATCACATGTACGTTCATTTTACAGCTTTTTTCATTACAAATCTTGTAATTGAAATCAATTACAACTTTTTTTAAAAAAAAAATGCCGTAAAATGAACGTTGTAAAAGCTTAAATCTCTTGTAGTGTCAGGCTCTGTATGTATCCCAATTTTCGAAAACTATGTAACGTAATAAAGTCGAAATCCGGCATGAAAGAACATTAGTATCCCGCAGCACCTGATAATTATTAGGCTCATCAAATATGAAACTTATGTTTTCTTTTTTCTGTCTAGCGAAGAACCATATCCTATGTATTTCAAATAATTTTATTATTATTAAAATTCTTAATGCTAATAAACTTTCTTTACGTGTTATATTATCCAAGTTCACAAATTGATAAATCGATATGATCCAAATATTTATGCACGTGGCCTCTTATATGATCTCTATTAGGTTTATTCTGATTTCTGAATGATTTATTCATATTAAAATAATTATTAAATATATAAAGGTGGAGCAGCTGAGTCTCAACTCTCAAGTTTAGCTATTTGTATTAATTAAATGGACCGATAATAAAAATATAAGATAATTGTCACATTATAAAGATCTTCTCTTGATACTGTTCATATCTCGGCTATTCTTTCTGTTTTCTCGTCAACCTTCGAGTCAACAAATGTTAAATTGCCAACAAAATTTATTTATTTTTAAACGGAGTCTACAGTAAAATTGAAGTTTACTATACTCCAATATTATAATGAATATAAAAGAGATTTATTGCTTTTTTTTTTTTATTTTTTTTTATTTTACTTTATATATATATATATATATTATTTATGCTTAAGCAAACAATGAAAATGCTTGTTCCAAAGAAACAATTTTTTATGAAATATTAATCTAAAACAAAGTCATTTACAATAAATATTTTTAATCCATTTTGCATAAAAAGACAATCTTACTAATGTATGGAAATGATTAATGTATAAGGAAAATAAATCCTAAAGGGAAAATAAATTTAAATAGAACATTAAAAAATCTTCCTATTTTAAACATTTTCTTACATTAAAACCAAGTAGATAATAAGCGTCTCAAAAGAAATTGTTTTGCAGTTCAACATTTTAGTTTTTGTTTTTGCTTTTGTGTTGTTTTAGGGCCTGTCCTGTATCGTTTTACAAGGGTGTTTTTGTTTTTGTTTTCCAAATTCAATTTCGAATACGCGTTCATTATCGTTTTTCATTTTGTTTTCCATTTTATTTTCCAAAACAAAAACAAAAACAAAAACAACTACAGTGTTAAAAGTGAAAATTTTCCAAAACAACTTTTTGATGTTTTTCATTTTGTTTTTCGTTTTGTTTTTCACTTAAAATAAAAAACTCAATTTTTTTTTCTTTTTTTCTTCTTTTTCTTCCTTTCACTGATCTCCTCCTCCTCCTCCTCCTTCTCCTTCTCCTTCTTCTTCTTCTTCTTCCCGCCCGTCACCCTCCTTCTTCTTCTTCTTCTTCTTCTTCTTCTTCTTCTTCTTCTCCTCTTTCTTCTTCCTTCTTCTCGATCAGATCGGGCCCTTCTTCTTCTTCTTTCGTCAGATCGGGCCTTCTTCTTTCGTCAGATCGCGCCCTTCTTCTTCTTCTTCTTCTTCTTCTTCTCCTTCTTTTTCCTTCTTCTCGGTCAGATCGGGCCCTTCTTCTTCTTCTTCCATTAGATCGGGCCTACTTCTTCCGTCAGATCGCGCCCTTCTTCTTCTTCTTCTCCTTCTTCTTCCTTCTTCTTCGTCAGATCGCGCCGCCGTCCGTCGCCGTCCGTCAAATCGCGCCGCCTCCGTCAGATCAGATCTGTTAGCTTCTTCTTCCTGTACTGGGCGTTGCCCATATCAGACCAAAATAAATAAATAATAAAATTCAACTCATTAATTTTTGCCTGTAAAATGATACCAGACGCGTTTTTTACGTTTTCATATTCGAAATCCAACTTTCAGGATACGCTACCAGACGCGTATTTGGATTTCGAAACTGAAACCAAAAACACTGTTTCATTTTCATTTTTATTTTTGAAAAACAAAAACAGCCTTTGAAAAACGTTACAGGACGGGCCCTTAGAGGAGTTTTGTGAAGATTGACCTCAAAGTCAACAAAAGATTAAAAAAACAAAGTAACTTTTGTCTTTTGTGAATTGAAGAACAAATTAATTTGTTGGGTTTGTCTTTTTTTTTTTTTTTTTTTTGATAATCAAACAGAAACAAACCAAAGAACTACACAGCAGAAAAACTAAGACAGAGGCTGGGATCCAACCACACAAACTCCTTTCCGTATGAGAAGGCTAACGAAGCTAGATTATGTGCCAAGGAGTTCCCTTTTTTAGAGGAGGTTTGGCACTTACAAATACTAACTAACGAAAATAAAGCCTTGATATCATTGACGATGAAATGAGAGTCACCAAAGTTCGGAACCGAACTATCGAGTAAAAGGACAACCGAGGGAGAAGAAAATTCTGCGATCGAAACAGAGAGGTTGAGGCGACAGCGCCAAAAGGTGACCCATATCAGAAGGGAACAAACCTTTGATCTTAGAAACAGAAATGGCCAGAACTTTCCCTTTGCAATCCTGGATTGCAGACCCAATACTAACAAAACCAACCCCTTTTCGAACAACAACAGCAGAATTAAGCTTCAATTTTCCTGAAGGAGGAGCTAACCAGACATCATCAAACGTGGGCACAGGGGGCAGGGGAGGGGAATGAACAGAGGTTGAGGTTTTTGAGTTTGAGAATTCCTCCAACATCAATAAAGCCCTGCTGGCAACTAAATGGGGCATCCCACTCTTACCACCATTCACCACTCGAGCTCACAATCTCCTGTATGTTAAAAAAAAGGTGCTTACAATTGAGTGTATCTCATCTTGTCTATGATTATGTAATTACTCACACACGATCTTGATTATGTAATTGAAACAAAAATCGAAAAATAAAAAAAAAAGATTAATTTGATTATACATAATTTTCTACATATAAAATAGAGGCACATTTAATTTATTTGTATCATTACTTTTAACACATAACAAAATTACATCTTGTTGAAAAGTATCAGATGTGAAATTTGTATCGCGTGATCTTGAATATTAGTTTTTGTGTTGGATTGAACCCCCCGGAAGCTAAATTTTTGGCTTCACCCTAGCAAACAAAACCGAACCGAGATTTAGAGACTTGGAGGAGGAATGAGCCATTTAGATCCTTGAATGAAATCGAGGGTAAGGTAGGGTTGGACTTGTGCATCTGTCAACTTCTTAGAGAATTCAGCACGCCCAGTCGTACTTGCTCCAGCTCCATTACACTTGTATTCTGCAAAATAAACAGTCCTGCAGTGCATTGCCATTATTAATTTATCAGTAAACTGTTAACTTAATTAGCTGCAATTAATGATCTAATATTAATGCATGGGTAACACAAGCATATTTAACTTACTGCCTGCGTTCAGGTCTTGCGTTCTCGTCCCATGCAACGGGAAGGACAACGTCGGTCATGGAGGTGTAGGAAAAAACCACTCTAGGATAGGGCATCCAAGCCCTGCCCAAGTAGGTTCTCTTCCCGGTCCCGGTAACTTGGCAATGCACAAACGAGAAACCCACGTCCTCTGCCAAACTATCCCTGGCTTGTGCCGTTATCACAGTAATGTCTTTATCCCCCAGCACGTTTAGCTGCGTGTTCAAATAAATCGACTTTCCCCTTCCGAAAATGAAATCAACCGTGCCTTCAATGTAGCAATCCTTGAAGAAATGTATCCCCTTGTCATCGCACAACGTGTCCTGGAACCCAAGCATTTTGCATTTGTAGAAAGCTGCTTTCGTTCCGGAGATCCTCAATGCCAAAGCCTGACCTCCGTTCTTAGTACTGTCCGGCCTTGGTGCAGAATTCTAACAAAAACACACTTGATTATAGTTATTAATGTTTATCATTAAATAAACCAAAACATACGTGATATTTACATACCTTGAAAACAATATTAGCAGCCACGAAATAGTCAGATTGGACAATGACGGTGGCGCTGTCCATGGTTCCGTACTGCAACGCCGTACCGGATTGTGTGATAGTTGGCATGGCATTGGGCGAGCCATAAAACGTAATGAAGGGCTTAGTGGGTTCGATTGTGATCTTTTCCCGATATTCACCGGCACCAATCCGTATAATGACTCGCTTGGTGTTCCCTGAGGGAATGCTTTTGATAGCATCATTTATTGTCTTAAAATCACCGGTTCCATCTTGCTTCACTGTGATAACCTGAGGATTAGCCTCGGCTGTCACCAGTTCAGGGTCCAGAGTCGCCTTCCTAGATCCGAACGCTTTTACGTTGGCACTAAACCAGCTTGTCACCGCTGAAGCATCAGCCGGAATTGGCGTTGTATCGTCGGAGACTACAACATGCCCGCTTAGGAATATTGCCAACAAGATCGCCAAATGAATGGTGATGGGTGTGCTTCCTTTACCGGACATGTTTTATTTATTTATTTATTTTACGGGCTTACCACTAAAATACCTGTTTTGAAATGGTTTAGTAGTGATTTTTGAGAACGTAAGAATGGTGAGAATTTATAAGGCGGGAGGATGAGAGGGTGAGTGGGTAAGCTGAATAGTAGGGAATTACTGTATGTGGTAAAGCATGCATGGCAAGAAAAGATGTTAATAAACAAAAATATAAGGTGGGAGGATGAGAGGGTGAGTGGGTAAGCTGAATAATAGGGCATTACTGTATGTGGTAAAGCATGCAAGACTCTTCATTTTACTTCTCAATCCTCACGCACCTAATCTTCTTTCTTATTTATTTCTTTATTACTTCCTCCATCAAAACAAGAAAAAATCTACCGAATCATGAATCTTTTTGCATTTCAATAATTAATATGTACAATAATTATTTTGCATACAACTAACATAAAATTTTTAAAAATATATGTAACCACAACTTTGAGGATTTTTTTTTTTTGGGAAAATATATCAATATTTTTCAATAATATTAAAATCAGTGGGAGGATTTATCAAAAAAAATAAAAAAGTAAGAGGGAATATTTTTGGTGTGACATATTAAAATGCTGTGAAATTATTGGAATTTCAAAATCAGTTGTCGATCTGTTCATTCAAAAAGGTAGCAAAAACATTTTCGACTGGATAACTAATAAACTCAATATAGAAAAAAAAAATTCATTCAAATAAATATGAAATGAATGAAAAAGTTGGGTGACAACATAATATATACAAGCTAAACACGCATCCACCCTTTGTATTATTTAGTGCAGCCAAATGTGTATTAGAGGGAGAGCTTTGTATTAACTAATCTAGTGCTAAGTTGTTGCCAAATTTTGGATTTTATTGTATTGTTTTAATACATTTTAAAGTCTTTATACAATACAATACAAAGAAACAATAAGGTTACCAATTGGTTACCATTTGTGGTCGGACGATTAATGTACCTAATTGGGGTCTCCATTTCCCAGCTTTTGTTCTCGTTTTCGAGCATATTTTTGTATATAATGTGTTTTGTGAGCCATGTGTAGGTACATGTGGGTTTGTCTCTTTTTTTTTTTTTTTGATAATCAAACAGAAACAAACCAAAGAACTACACAGCAGAAAAACTAAGACAGAGGCTGAGATCCAACCACACAAACTCCTTTCCGTAGGAGAAGGCTAACGAAGCTAGATTATGTGCCAAGGAGTTCCCCTTTTTAGAGGAGGTTTGGCACTTACAAATACTAACTAACGAAAATAAAGCCTTGATATCATTGACGATGAAATGAGAGTCACCAAAGTTCGAAACCGAACTATCGAGTAAAAGGACAACTGAGGGAGAAGAAAATTTTGCGATCGAAACAGAGAGGTTGAGGCGACAGCGCCAAAAGGTGACCCATATCAGAAGGGAACAAACCTTTGATCTTAGAAACAGAAATGGCCAGAACTTTCCCTTTGCAATCCTGGATTGCAGACCCAATACTAACAAAACCAACCCCTTTTCGAACAACAACAGCAGAATTAAGCTTCAATTTTCCTGAAGGAGGAGCTAACCAGACATCATCAAACGTGGGCACCGGGGGCAGGGGAGGGGAATGAACAGAGGTTGAGGTTTTTGAGTTTGAGAATTCCTCCAACATCAATAAAGCCCTGCTGGCAACTAAATGGGGCATCCCACTCTTACCACCATTCACCACCGCATTTCTATCATTCCAGAAAGTCCAGACCACAACACTGAATTGATTAAACCCAACAGAATCCAAAGACTCCATCAGATGAAGAAACATCTCCAGCACATTACAAAATTTCCTAGACAGAACAAAGCTAGCAAACCGAGTGTCTTGCCAAAATTTCCTACTTTCTTTACAGTCAAAAAGGGCATGAGAAGCAGATTTCACCCTTGCTTTGCATCTACCACAACTAGGATCATCCACCACCCTCCTCTTCCAAAGGTTATCCAACGAAGGCAAAGAATTCATACTCACACGCCAGAGGAAAATTTTTATTTTTGGTGAAATATCAAGGTTTCACAGGAAGAGCCACCACTTGTTACTTCTAGGAGAGGACGACGCTTCACCCTGCAAATTAGCCTGAAGAGCACACTTATAGCCACTTTTAACAGTGTACTCCCCCTTTTTATCAAAGTGCCATATGAGGAAATCCTTCCCCCCTTTCCAGCTAATAGGCATAGACAGAATGGCCTCCCTATCAATCGACAGCAGAGTTCTATTGATGAGGTCAAGGTTCCAACACTTCCGCGCAGTATCCATAAGATCAGAGACACGTAAATTCGAACCTGGATCAAAAGTGATAATCTTAAAAGAACTAAGACGGGGGATCCATTTATCACGGAAGACATGGATACTTTTCCCATCCCCCACATTCCATCTTAAACCTTTAGCTAAGAGCTCCCTACCCCAAAGCAAACTTCTCCAAATATGCGAGCATCTAGGCCTGATCGGGGCTGACAAAAACTTATCCTGCCTGAAATATTTTGCCTTTAAGACTTGTGCTGTCAAAGACTCGGGATTAGAGAGAATACGCCAGGCCTGTTTAGTTAGAAAGGCCTGGTTGAACATAGACAGATCTTTGAAGCCTAAACCACCCTACGATTTCGACAGACACATCCTCTTCCAGCTAATCCAGCTGATTTTACACTTCCCTTCCTTAGAGTCCCACCAAAACTTCGAAGTCATCCCACTGAGATCATTACAGAACCCAATCGGAATCTTGAACAAGCTCATAGAATAGGTAGGTATGGCCTGAGAAACAGCCTTAATAAGTACCTCCTTCCCCCTATAGGAACAAAAATTCCCCTGCCAGCCCACGAATTTTCTCCTTACCCTCTCTTTGATCTCATTAAACAAAATCTTTTTATTCCTACCCACAATGGTAAGGAGACCCAAATATTTATTGAGAGAGTTGCAAATGACAATACCTAGGATCCCTTGAATATCACGTTTCAAAGAGGTCTCAACTTTAGGGCTGAAAGAGATAATCGACTTGTTAAAGTTGATGCTTTGCCCCGAACCTTTCTCATAGGTTTCCAGGATCTGCCTTATATATTCACTGCTAGCTTTTGTTGCCTTACAGAAAATCATGCTATCATCAGAAAAAAAAAAAAAAATGTGACTAATTAAGGTGCTCCCCCTACAGCTCCTAACACCCAGAATTCGACTGTTCCTTTCTGCTTTCGAAATCAACCTAGAGAGCGCTTCAGCACAGAAAAGGAAAAGGTAAGGGGAAAATGGGCATCCCTGTCTCAAGCCCCTGGAAGGCGTGATCGTACAGACCGATTTACCATTAAGCTGAAAAGAAAGAGTGGAGGAAGAGATGCAATCCTTAATCAGGTTGATCCAATTAGTCGGGAAACCCATCTTCCTCAAAATAGACAACAAAAAATCTCATTCAACTTTATCGTAGGCTTTACTCATGTCTAACTTGAGAGCCATCAACCCTTTCTTCTCCGATTTTTGCCTCCCCATCGAATGAAGGATCTCGAAAGTCACCAAAACATTGTCATAAATCTGCCTACCCTGAATAAATGCATACTGAAACTGAGAGATTAACTGAGGCAAAGAAACCTTCATCCTAGCAACCATCACATTGGTTACCACCTTATAGATCACAGAACACAGAGAAATCGGACGAAAATCCTGGATTTTGACCGGGTGGGGAATCTTCGGGATAAGCACAACATTAGTGGTATTATGATCCTTTATTGAGCATTCACCATTTAAAATGCTCAGACAAACACTGGTTAACTCTGGACCAATAACTCCCCATTCCTTTTGGAAAAAAATGGTCTGGAACCCATCTGGGTCAGGAGCTTTGTTAGGGCCAAGATTGAAAATCGCCAATCTTACTTCTTCAGCCGTGAACCTAGAACTTAACGCCTCAATCATATCAACCGAAAGCTTAGTATGAATTTCCTTCGAAACTCTCTGAATGTCATCAGTAGAAGGGAGAGAAGAACAAAAAAGGGAGGAGTAAAAATCACTAACCACTTTCGAAAGGCCCTCCTCCGAATCCTGGGGGTTACCATTGTCATCCATCAGACAGGCTATGAAGTTCTTCCTTTTCCTAGTAGTGGTTTTAGCATGGAAGAATTTTGTGTTACGGTCACTCGCCTAGAGCCAATCAATTCTGGAACACTGTTTCCAAAAAATTTCCTCCCGCTCCATAAGCCCTTCACGCACAAACTCAAGATACTTAATTTTTTCCATCACACTCGGTTTACCGGAATACCCATACAACCGATCAATCTCCCTGTTTTTTACTTCAATCTGATTCCCAAAATTGTTGGGTCTTCCTTTACTCCAACCTTTTAACATGGAGGCACACCGATTGAGTTTCACGCAAAAGTTCCTACTCTAATAAGCAGAGCCCACTTCATTCCAGGCCGTCTTCACCACATTGTCAAAATCAGGCTCCTTCAGCCAATGTGGTTCGAACCTAAAAGTCCCTGGATTGGTACGAAGAAAAGGGATGTCCGAATTACTGGTTAGGAGAATTGGTCTATGATCAGATGTAAAGAAGCCTAAATTATCAACTTTCACAAAACCGAACAAATCCCTCCATTTATCATTAGCAAAAAACCGATCCAGTCTCTCCTGAATATTAAACTTCCTATCTCTCTTATTATTCCACATGTACCTAGGACCATTGTAACCCAGATCAAAAAGATTACAATCATCAATTGCCTGCCTAAACTGATTCATATCCGAGAAAGACTTCGTCGAACCACCCACCTTTTCACTACTAAACAACACTTCGTTGAAATCACCTCCACACACCCATGGAAGATTGTCCACAGATGTAAGATGACAGAGGAGATCCCAAGAAAACACTCTTCTATTCACAATTGGATCACCATAAATACCGGAGAAACGCCAGTAAAACCCATTTTCCTGCTTCACCCAAGCATCTATATGGCCTGGGGAGGAGGAAAGAACCACAACATCACACTCATCCTTCCAGAGAAGCAACAATCCACCACTGCTGCCAAAGTTGTCAACACAAAAACAGTTACGGTACCCATTCAAAACCCTATAATTACCTAATTTTGCACCATGAATCTTAGTTTCCGAGAGGAAAACAATATCCGGAGAATATCTTTTTAACAGCCTTGACAAGGCCGAGAACGTCCGGGAATTCCCCATTCCCCGAACGTTCCAACAAAGGCCTATCATTGCTCTTGACGAGCCTGTGCTTCAAGCTCCGTCAATATCATGATGTCAGAATTACTAACAGTAGATTTCCCTTTCTTAAGAATCCTATCTAACTCCTCCTTATTGTCAAAACCAACTTTCCTCTTGCAAACATTCATATGAGCTGATCTCTGAGACGAGGAATCATCACCTAGGTTAATATGAAGCTTGGAATGGCCTGACAGAGTTTTGTATGGGCTTCTCCTTATACCAGTTATCAGATTAACCTTATCAGAGTTTAGGAGGGGAGTACCTTTTTTAGGGGACCTTTTGGGGGAACCACTTAGTTCCAGAATCCTTTGAAGAGGATTGGAAATTAGCATCAGAATTTGCTTTTGTTTTACCTCCCTTGCTAAACGTTTCCATCTCTTCGTAATTTTCTTTTTTAGAGATAACTTAGGGTTTGAGGGGATGGAAGGTTTTGTAGCCACACTGTCATTTTCTACCTGAGATTGGGACGAAGTAACTGATGGAGTCACCTCCTCAACTGGATCCTGAGACATATTGCCTACAGTAGAGATTTTCATTAGTGGGCTTAAAGTTGACTCACTACCTGGAGGGCCCAAGTTATTATTAACCCCTTCACTACCCACATCCGGCCCATCTATCACCATATTATCCCGGGGCGGATCCCCGGATCTTCGTTCAATGGGTAGGGTTGCCATCATTTTCTTCTTACTAAGGATCTGTGCCACCCCTTTTGAGCTTATCGGCATCTCCTTCTGAACCTGTCTCAACCCCTGTTTTAGACTCATTGACCCATCACCTTCAGATTCTCGAGATGCTTCCATGGATCTGGTTCTCTTTGACGAACTTCCATTACCAAACGAACCTACCCTATACTTTTGATGGTCTGGGATTGGGACCTTAAGCCAAGAACCAAATTTGTTTTAAGCTCCCACTAGCACAGCTGATCGAGCCTCCTCATCTTGACATTCTTTGATGCAATGTCCTATTTTCCCGCAAGCAAAGCAAAATTCAGGTAGTCTTTCATATTTAAGATTGACATTGATTACCTCCTCTGTTTTATTCATCTTCAGTCTAAACTCGCATAAATTTACCCCAACATTCACGTGAATCAGCAGGAATCTCCACCACCTCACCGAGTTGCTCCGCTAACCACTTCGCTGTTCTTCGATTCATACAACATATGGGTATATCATGAATTTGGATCCAAAATTTCGACTTATTGAAACTTAGCTGGGTAATATTCCCTGTTCCAATCGGCTTCTCTAGCACTATCAAGCAGTTCCCAAAGTACCAAGGTCCTCTGAACCAAACCTTATTGCGGTCTTCCTGATTAACAAAGTAGAACAAGAAAATATTATCTCCTACCAATTCCACTTCAACATTACCATACGGATTCCAGATCTATTCAATCAATCCTTTAAAAGCCTCTCTATTAACCTTCTTACCTGAGAGGACCTTACCTACTAGACATCTATCTACATCTTCTACTCTTTCTAGCTCTACTTCCTCAGCCATTTCAAGAACGGTTTCATCCTCATCTCCAAGAGTCAGATTCTCATACAACTTAGAAATCTCAATGTCATTCATGATGGAGAAGGAACAGAAGCCAGACCAACCAGAGAGAAAAATCTGACCCAAAGTAACACTAGAAAACTACTACTGAGAAGGAAGACGAGTTACCTCCCAGACATTACTACTTTCACACTGTTCTCAAAGAGAAAGAAGAGCGGAGAGAAAAAAAGTTTTTACTAGATAATAAAAGATTACATAATTTGTTGGGTTTATCAAAGAATGAAATTAGAAGTTAACAAAAGAGGCTGAGGCAAAATTTGAGAATTGCTTCATGCTGTGTCTTTCACAGCGGAGTATGAGAGCGGTCCACAAATTGTGGGCAGCGTTGCGTGTGCGTTATGAATTTTGAGAGCGGTTCAGACAACGGTTAGACATCAGTGCTTCATGCTATGTGTTGCGTTATAAACTTCGAGAGCGGCTTTGACAACGGTGTTTGTCACAGAGGTGTACGCTTTGAGGAGCGCTGTGGCACCTAGAGCAGTCACGCACAAATCCACGTGCGATGAGATTTGCACAGTGAAGAAAGAGGAAAAATAATAGACTCCAAATAGAATTTGGCCAACCCTAGTGCTTCCATATAAATACCACAATTATGTAAACCCTAATAGGTATGAGAAAAATTGCTAGAGAGATAGAGAGCAAATTGTAGAAAGACTGAAAGAAAGAGCAAAGAGATTGTAATCAACTCTGAAAGTAATGGATTAAGTGCGGTGCACTCCGTGGACGTAGGCAAATTGCTGAACCACGTAAAATATTTGGTGTCGTCTTTTTCTTTTTATTGCTTTCATATTATTTGTTTGTGTTGAGATTTGTGTGTGCGATTTTTCTTACAACAATTAGTATTATAGCCCTTGGTTGGGGCGGGTTATTTTTCACACAAATCTAGGTTTTCTCGAGGTCAACGATTTTTTCACAGAGATGAGATCGGAGAAGGATACTCACAGGATTGAGAAATTCGATGAGACGAATTTCAGTTTCTTGAAGATGCAGATGGAAGTGGGTAAGGTGTATCTTGGTGATGATCAAACATGCAACATTACCGGTAAGGGAGATGTAAAGATTCAGTTAAAAGGGTCAGTTTGGAAGCTCAACAACGTGAGGCACATACCGGATTTGAGGAAGAATTTGATCTCCATTGGGCAACTAGCGTTAGAGGGTTACATGACGACTTTTACAGATGATAAGTGGAAGATTTCGAAGGGTATTATGACAATCGTCCGAGGAAATAAGAATGAGTCACTTTACACAACCACAGATGATTGTGGTTCAATCGCTATGGCGGAAGGTAAAGATGATCCGAACTTGTTGCACCAGAGGTTTGGGCATATGAGTAGTCAGGGGCTGAAGTGTCTGCATTCGAAAGGTAAGTTGCTAGATTTGAAAAGTGTTGAAGTTGATTTCTGTGAGAGCTGCATGTTGGAAAAACATAACCGAGTGAGCTTTAAGAAGACCGAAAGGGTACCGGTAAAGGAGAAGCTAAAACTAATACACACCGATGTTTGGGGTCCAGCTTCAGTCTCATCAATCGGGTAAAAGTATTTCATCACATTCATTGACGACCACTCCAAGAAGGTAGGAGTTTATTTTTTAAAACATAAGTCTGAGGTGTTTCATGTTTTCAAGAGATGAAAAGCTAGGGTTAAGAACGAGACATGGCTAAAGATCAAAAAGCTGCATTCAGACAATGAAGGAGAATATAAAGACAATGAGTTCAAGAGGTTTTGCTACCTAAGCGGGATAAAGCTCAGTAGAATGGTTCCTAGAACCCCACAGCAGAATGGGATAGCAGAACGGATGAACATGTCGTTGACTGAGAGAGCCAGAAGCATGAGGTTACATTTTGGGTTGCCAAAACAGTTCTGGGCGGAACCAGTCAATACAGCAGCGCATTTGATCAATAGATGACAATCAAAACCTTTGGACCTCGCTATACCAGAAGAGATCTTGACTGGGAAAGAGGTAAAACTTTCTCATCTTAAAGTGTTATTAAAGTGTTTGAGTTTATTTCTTATGTACATATAGGTGATCATGCGAGGAATAAGCTAAACGCCAAGTCAGTGAAGTGTACTTTAGTGGGCTATGGAGAAGATGAATTTGGTTACAAGCTGTGGGATGACCAAAACCACAAGATGATCAGAAATAGAGATGTTGTCTTCAACGAACGGGTTATGTACAAAGACAGAAACACACAGGTGTCTGAGTTGAAAGAGCCAAAGTACTTTGAGCCGAATGATGTGTCAGATAATAAGATCGTGGAACCAGTTAATCGGAATGATGAAAAACAAGGTGTGTCGCTCCAAGTTATAGATCCTATCCCACATAGAGACGTTCCAGCGATACAGGCTTAGAGTGCAGTGAGAAGATCAACTTAAACTCCTTTATCAAATAGAAAGTACTTGCAATACATGATGTTGACAGATGCAGGTGAACCTGAGTGCTGTGATAAAGCATATCAAGGAAAAGATGCGAGCAAGTGGGAGTTTGCAATGAAGGATGAGATGAAGTCGTTGATTTCTAATCAAACTTGGGAGTTAGCCAAGTTGCTTGAAGGAAAGAAAGCCCTACAGAATAAATGGGTGTTTCAGATCAAATAGGAACATGATGGTTCCAAGAGATACAAGGCACGACTAGTGGTCAAAATCTTCCAACAAATAGAAGGTATTGACCACTCTGAAATATTTTCTCCTGTTGTCAAACTAACTACGATCCGGTTAGTATTAAGCATTGTCCAGGGATGGAGCCACACAGTGACGAGGGGTGGCCACTGCCCCCCCTGAACTTTTTCAATTTTATAAAATTTTCCTCTAAGTTTTAGAATTTTTATGTTTTTACCCTTATTTCTTATTTAAATTTTCTAATCCTTTTATAAATTACAATGTTAATAATTTTCTCTTAATCATGTAGATAATATATTTGATCCTAAATATACTATTAGAATAGTTTTCGGATATTAGAAAAATATTAGAGGTACAGTTTAAATTTCAATTTATGTTCTAACTCTTAAACAATATTATTGAATTTTGAATTAATAGCTAAATTTTTTAGTCTATATTATTTTTAGAGTAACGATAGATATCCCCAACTAGTTGTGTATCGATTGAAAAATGGATATGTACATATTGATTATGATTTATTTCACTCGTCATATTTATACAAATTAAATTGTCTAAGTTACAAGTTGAGATATGAGTTGAAATATCTATCATTTTTCTTATTTTTATTATGTTTTTATCATATTCGAGGATCATTTTAAATAGACAAGATGAAGTTGGTTTGGTGGTATATTCATCACACTTACGCTATGAGGTCGTGGGTTCGAGTCCTCTGCCCCTTCCAAAAAAAAACACAAATTAAGATAATTTATTCAATAAAAAATTATTATTCATTTTAAATAATTAATAAAAATTAATGTTTTACAATATAAACAACAATATTTTTTATTTAATGTTTTGTTTAACACAACTTCTAAAATATATGTTGATCTAACCCATCATTTCACGGTGCTTCCCCTGGAACATAATCCTAGCTCCGTCCCTAGCATTGTCACAGCGAAAGGGTTATATTTGGAGCAGTTAAATGTGAAGACTACCTTTCTTCATGGTGATTTGGAGGAAGAAATATACATGAAGCAACCGAAGGGGTTTACGAAAGAGGGCAAGGAAGAGTTGGTGTGTAGGTTGACAAAGAACTTGTATGGTTTAAAACAAGCTCCCTGACAATGGTATAAGAAGTTTGATGGGTTTATGCAAGACAATGGATATTTTAGATGCAATGCTGACCACTGCTGCTATTTCAAAAAGGTTAAGTCAAGTTTTATTATCTTGCTACTTTATGTTGATGACATGTTAATAGCTGATGCAGATTTAGAAGAGATTAACAATTTGAAGAAGCAACTCTCGAGTGAGTTCGAGATGAAGGATTTAGGTGCAGCAAAGCAGATTCTTGGAATGAGAATTAGCATAAACGAACAGGAAAGTACATTGAAGCTTTCTCAAGTAGAGTACGTTTGGAAGGTATTGTAGAGATTTAGCATGGATGATGCGAAATCGGTGAGAACACCTTTGGCTAGTCATTTCAGGTTGTCCAAGGATCAGAGTCTGAAGACTGAAGAGGAGAAGGACTTCATGGTTAGGGTTCCTTATGCTTTAGCCATTGGAAGTCTAATGCATGCCCTGACTTGCACAAGACTAGATATTTCCCATGCGGTGGGAGTTGTGAACCGATACATGTCAAATCCAGGTAAGCCTCACTGGGAGGCCGTGAAGTGGATCCTAAGATACTTGCGAGGTATGATAAAGAGATGTCTAACCTTCAGAAGAGATGAACTCAAGCTGGAAGGTTATGTGGATTCAGATTTTACTGGGAGGTGGATCATAGAAGAAGTACCACCGGATATACGTTCACAATGGCTAGTGCCGCGATTAGTTGGATGTCCCAGTTGTAGAAAATAGTGGCAATCTCTACAACTGAAGCAGAGTATGTGGTTGTGACAAAATCACGTAAATAGCTGATATGATTACAAGGTTTGTTAGCTGAATTGGGATTCGATCAAGTGATAAATGTGTTGCACAGTGACAATCAGAGCGCAATACACTTGGCCAAGAATTCGACATTCCACTCTAGGACCAAGCATATAGATCTGTGCTACCACTTTATTTGATCGTTAATCGAAGAATGAGTGTTGAAGTTAGTGAAGATTGCAGGAGCTAAGAATCCAGCTGACATGTTAACCAAGCCAGTCACTACTAAGAAACTGAACCTGTGTGCAGCTTCAATGGGTCTTCAAGAGTAAAGACATGGGGGATGAGCGCACCGTTATTTATCCACTAAGTCATCAAGGAAGGAAAGAGAACGTCTGTTGAGTTTCAGTCTTCAAGTGGGAGATTGTTGGAGTTTTGTGAAGATTGACCTCAAAGTCAACAAAAAATAAAAATAAAAATAAATAAAAAAAAGCAAAGTAACTTTTGTCTTTTGTGAAATTGAAGAACAAATTAATTTATTGGGTATGTTGAAGAATGAAATTAAAAGTCAACAAAAGAGGTTGAGACTATTTGAGAATTGCTTCATGCCGTGTCTTTCACAGTGGACTATGAGAGCGGTCCGCAAATTGTGAGCAGCGTTGTGTGTTGCGCTGTGAATTTCGAGAGCGGTCTAGACAGCGGTTAGACATCAGTGCTTCACGTTATGTGTTGTGTTGTTCACGCTATGTGTTGCGCTGTGAATTTCGAGAGCGGCTTTAACAGCGGTGTTTGTCATAGAGGTGTACGCTTTGAGGAGTGTTGTGGCACCTAGAGCAGTCATGCACAAATCCACGTGCGATGAGATTTGCACAGTGAAGAAAGAGGAAAAAGTAACTCCAAATAGGATTTGGTCAACCCTAGTGCTCCCATATAAATACCACCATTATGTAAACCCTAATGGGTGTGAGAAAAATTGCTAGAGAGATAGAGAGCAAATTGTAGAGAGACTGAGAGAAAGACAAAGAGATTATAATCAACTCTGAAAGTAGTGGATTGAGTGTGGTGCGCTCCGTGGACGTAGGCAAATTGCTGAACCATGCACATAAAATCTTTGATGTCGTCTTTTTCTTCTTATTGCTTTCATATTATCAGTGTGTGTTTAGATTTATGTGTGTAATTTTTCTTACAACACTGCTTGCTCATTTACTTAAATTTAGAATTCAAATTGAGACAATTTATTTCATTTAAAAAATAAAAATAAACTATTTATTTACCTTTCCTTTCAAAAAAATATATATATATATATTCATTTACCCTTTTTTCTTTCTTTTTCATTTCGAAATGAGGCTATTCATTTACTTGATTCCTAATGTTGCAACAATATCACATCATTTAATATAAAATACATCAATCAAATATGCTCACCAAATAATTTACCAAAGCAAAATATTCTGTTGTTACAGACTATCATGACTCTTTAATTAGTGAAAGATCTAGAAAAGCAGGAACTAATGAATCAACTTTCTCTATTCTTCGTCATCCCTAGCTATAAAATAATTTATAAACATAGTACTATACTTCAAATTCAAAGGAAAATGATCCAAGAAAGGAACCGACAAGGTGGTCCACAAAATGTAAGTGAGTGTATATGAACAGCAATTTCAGCTAGAGAAAATTAATAAAGCAAAGAGATCAGCCCCACCACTACTCAGCCTCCTTTATTTCTCACCCTGGCTGCATAGGAAGAGATTACAGACAATCTTCACACAATATTTGTTTAATTAACATCATATATATATATATATATTAATTTTCACTACGAAAATATCGCTTGAAGCCTTGAAAATTAATAGTTTTCCTTCATTAATGTTTCCTCTAGCTCCACCAAGTGATGAATACTTCTTCATCAACCACTTTATTAATCCCCACCAAGAAGATTTCATTCAACAGGATCTGATCCTAACCAACATAAATTATAGTCAAGGACGAAGTAGCAGTATTAATGATTGTGAGAAGAAGATCTTGCACAAGGAAATCGAACGGCAGAGAAGACAACACTTGTCCAAGCTTAATGCCTCACTTCGATCACTCCTCCCTCTTGAGTCCATCAAGGTGATCATCAACATCTATTTTATTTTCTTTCTTAATTATATATATATATAATTAAGCTTACTGGGGTTGCATAATTAATATGTTAGAGAAATGAATAATAATCTTTGCTCCTGGAAGCTCTAACTGTTTAGCGGACAGCTTGGCTAGAGCTGGGTCTGGTATTCAAGATGAGAGGTTAGAATGGGGTCTTTGAGATCTTCTATTGCAAGCCATTTGCTTAGTGGTCGCATGTTTTGCTCTTTTGGTTTGCTGAGTTGTTTTTCCCTTGGCTTTTGCTTTTTGGCCGTGTTGGTTTATTAGGTTTTGTGGCTGATTTTATTTCGTTTGCATCAGGTTTGGTTTTGTTTAGTATGTTGTTGGCATCTTAGTCTGTCGTTGGCCTTTTTTTGGAGGCTTAGTTTGCTTCCCTGTTTCTGGTTGCTCTTAGTTTGACCCTGTGGTTCTCGATCTGTTGGTTGTAATGCCTGTTATGGCTCTTTCTTTTTATTAATAATATTATAGCAGTACCAATCATGAATTGGTGTGAGTGGTTCGGCGCTTTCATCCCTTAAGCAAGGTCGTGGGTTCAACTCCTATTGTGAACGGAGCTACACATATTGGAAGCACTTTACCCCTTAGTGGGCCGACCCGGTGCGAGTCCGAATTAGCCGGGGTGTGGTCTGGGCTGATTGCACCGTATGGTGGATCCGCCCCACCCGGAAACCGGATGGTGTAAACCAAAAAAATAATATATTATAGCAATTTCAGAAAAAAAAAAAAATAATAAAAAAATCTTCTCTAGTCATGAATATCTCTTGATTTTTATAATTATATTTTTAGGGTTTTTCTTGATGGTGTTTTACAGGGAAAACGCTCGGTTTGTGATCACATACATGGGGCTGAGAAATATATAACGCACATGAAGAAGAACATCCAAGACTTGAGTGTCAAGAGAGATAAGCTAATTAAGAATTTGCCCAATTCGGATCATCAGGTTCTTGACCATGGAAACACAAGCTCGGAAAACTGTTTGGTGAACTGTACTGTATCGGTCCACCCTTATTACGGCGGAGTGGGGATCGTGGTCGGTGGTGACCGTAGAGAGGAGAGCTTTCTTCTATCAAGAGTGCTTAAAGTAGTGGTCGAAGAGGGGCTTGATGTTGTTAGATGTGTTTCTCACCAAACAGATGAAGGGATTTTTCACACTATTCAGTCCGAGGTATTATCCATATTGGCTTGTATAATGCAGTGGCCGAGAGAGGGACTCCCAGCTCCCTCAAAAAACTTTGAAAATTTTATAATCTTTGCATTTTGGCCCCTCTCAAAATTTTAGTTTTAATGTGACGGACCCTGCAAATAAAATTTTCTGACTCCGCTCTTGCTTGTATAATTAATCCATTTCAAAGTTAAGAGTTTTGTTGAATTTATCTCTCAGGTTGGTGATCCAACATCTGTTGATCTACATGGGATGCAACAGAAAATCAACTATGTGATTAACGGGATACAATACTGAGTGATATACGGTATCTCATTCGAATGCATTTAATTTTGTATTTGCTTATCATAATCTGAATTGTTTGATCTTAATTCCTGGAGTTGGCTGTGTTTTTACTTCATCATGTTGCATATATATAGCAAAACTATGTTAACTAGTGAGTAAATTATGATAATATTTGATATATAATTTGTAAAATTAGCAATTATTCTCTTTAAACAACATCATATATATATGCAGCTCCAAACTAAACAATACTTGTTGTTCTGCAGATTTCTCATATGATCATATCTATACTCTACTCAAACAAATTAAATAGACGCCTCGCGTTCCTAGTAACACAACATCCACGTACTGACCTAGAATTTAAAATCCTTTTTCATCAACTTTCCATCTTTCGATCTCCTTCATCTTACGTTTACTTTTCCTCCAAATCACCCCAGCGTGACGATGTTCCTGCTGGCTTCTTCATCTCCGTTAGCTTTACCTCAAATTCTTTCCCTTCATGGTACAGGTCACCCTGATTTGTCAGCTTCGGCTTCATCTGGTATTTGAAAAATGCATCATGAAGGACCTGGTAGTCTATATCCATTTTCCCCATCTTTGGCTCACGTTGCTTTTGTTTCAACTTCTTTCTCATGTCCTCTTTTTCAATGTAAGCCTGTCTAATTTTCTCAATTCCTGTTGCGGCGATGAAGTCAGGAATCTGAAACGGTTGCTTCTCAATTCCACGCTTCCCCTGCAACTATTTCGTCTTCTGACACCAATGTATTGGCACAGGAACAGTATTTCGATATGCTTTCAATAACACCAGCAACTTAGGGTCTGCAGCAGTCGTATCCCACACCTCAACAACTTCAGGCCTTGGGCATATCTCTTTCAGTTCACTAATCTTCATCCGTCGTTGAAGCTTTTTCTTCTTATTAGAAACTACTCCTTTCTCTTTTTGTTGATTATCCTTCCTCTTCCGAATCCAAACCTTCTTGTTGCACTTCTTGCATCTGCTCTTCCATCTCGAACCAAACCCAGCAGCATTCAGTGTTTTCGAGCCAGGAACTTGTTCGAAAAGTGTATGATCGGATGAAGAAAGTGAAGGGTTTGGTGGTTTTGTGTGAGCAAATGATAAGCTTTCTAGTTCTTTGGCGGTTTTATCGATATTCTGTGTTTTGAGGAAGTGATTGTAGCACTTTGAGCACATGTTCTTGATTGTAGCACTTTGACCATTGGCGGCGTTGCTTGTAGTTGTAGAATTCATTGTTGCTTCTTCTTTTGAATTGCTAGAAAGAGCGATTTAATTCGTAGATTTTTGATGAGTGATTGTGAGAAACTTGTGTGGTATATATATATATATATAAGGAGGGAGGCTTTGATTGAATTTGTATAGGATTTCGAAACTGAGTTGTAAAAGTTTTCTTATTTAGAAGACCGTTATGAATCCTAAATATGGAAGGAAATCTTGAAGATCCTATAATTATTGAATGGGCCGATGATTATTTTGGCAATAGTTTCCTTGAACGTCAAGAATCCTAGTCCAAAACTAGTTAAGAGTTTTTGCACTGTAACAATCGATTCCTAAATTAGTAAATTACATGTATTATTTCATAGTGGAATTGAAAATGCGCTCTGGCCTCCCCTGTTTGCCTTGTTTCTGCTGTCCTTGTTCTGGTCAGTTTTCTTCAATAAATTGCCTTTTCAAAAAAAAAAAAAAAAAATAGTGGAATTGAAAATAATACTACTAATTAGCTTCCCATTCATCTGCTTAAAAAATATTTAAATTAATCCTATATGTGTAAATGAAAACTAGTTAAGAGTTTTTGCAGTACTGTAACAATCGATTCTTTTCGCTTTATAACCGAAGCTACTAATACCATTTTTTTCCAGTCAACCTAATTATTTTCTGTCTGCCATATATGTGGGCTCATATATGTTGTTGGACCAAACCTTCAAGTGAAGCTCTCTTAGCTCAACTGTTAGGTTATCATTTTTTTTTTGGTTTATCAACTATTACAATAAAATTTGGAATTTGATGAGTTCGACGCAACTCAAACTCATAACCTCAAGTATTGACTTAGTATAATTGTAGAGTAAATACACCTGTATTAAAGCAGAATGAAATGGACCGACTCTTGATATACAAATTTTGTTTGTTTGTTTTGTGAGCCGGAACAAACAGCCAACGTGGTAGACTTGCACATGTTCATCTGGCTCGTTTGGACCCAATAAGGCGTTATGTGAAAAACCTGCAATTTCCTGAATGTGGGGTGTGGGATGAGCATTTTTTTTAAAAGAAAAAAAAAGATGGGAATTTTGCGTGAGATTGATCGAGTTCATGCACCCAGATGACTGAGTACATTGCTTTTGCATCATTTCATGTATAAAGATGAAAAGCTCGAAAATTCAATTATCAATAATTAGATCCTCCATTCAGACTCATATTATATGACAAATAAAAAATTCAAAAACACAATCTTAAATTCTTAATGGAGAATTAATGAATTTCGTGAGCAAATAAAGTTACAAGTAGGTATAGAGAACAAACTTAGAGCGATTTGATTCGTGATTGTGCCATCTTTATTTCATTGATAGCTGGTCCTATAAAAAAAGATCAAAGTTAATCTTATATTTAATTATATTTTCCTTTTAAGTATACGATGAACCTGTTCAACTTAGGGCCAGTTTGGTATTGCTTTTGAGAAGTTAAAATCAACTTATTTTATAATTTTTATATAAAATGATGTTTGGTAAAACTTACAAAAGTGATTAATTCATAATCTGACAAGTTTTGACAGTGATTTTGAGAAGTAGGTGGGGGGTTACTTTTTGAAAGTGATTATGGAATAATCTATTTCAGCATTTAATGAATCTTTTAAAATATCATTATTATCCTTATGAAATCAAATTAAAATCATTTATATACCTTATTTCATCTTAAAATTTAAGATTCTAATTAAATATCGATTTGATTTGTAAAACTTTTTAAAAATACTTTTATTATTCTTATGGATTTTTTTTTTAATTTAAATATTCTACTTAAATATTGATTTAAAATATATAATTAATTAAAAAAATAAAATTAGGTTCTAAAATCATGTCTATTTTAGTCATTGTAACTAATTTCAGCACTTTTGAAATAAAATTACCAAACATACATATACTGCTTTTGAGCTATACAGTAGTTTGAAAAGTATAATTAACCAAACATCTGCTGATTAACTTCACAGCTGCTCATAAAAAATTCTTTCTCTAGGGTTTTTTGGTTTCTCTCTTTCCCTTGAAACCCTAGGTGGAAGCAGGTGGCCGTTCCTTCTGGTTTCGGTTTCTTTTCACTCTACTGGAGTGTAGTTCTTATTCCTCCTTTTCTTTTCGTTGTTTCTTGTGGGTGGGTAGTGGAGAAGATGAGCGCGGATGAGGTTGCTCGGCTGTGTAAGGCTTTGTCCTTAAAAGAGAATGAAGGTCCGTTAATGCCTTTAAAAGTGGAATTGAAAACGGATGGCGTTAAGCGGATGGGATTCAGGTTATTAGGTAAACTTCTATCTAATAAATTGGTTAATCGTGAGGCGTTTACGAGTTTGTTTCCTCATATATGGAGGACTATGGAGGATTTTGAGACTGAAGTTGTTTCGGGGAATACTTTCTCTTTCACTTTTAAGAATTCCCCTCTGAACCAAAACTTCGACGTCAATATGGAATGACGAGAAGGATATCAAGCTTACATCAATGCTATCATCCCAGAACAAACACAAACCCCCTTTCCTACCATTACTGTTCACAACCAATTTACCACAAAACCCTAGTTTAACACGCACATTTTCCATACGAACATTATTCGATTTAGTCTCCATAATAAACAACAAATTAGGCTTGTAGGTTTGCTTAAACCGAAGCAAAATTTGGGATGCCCGGGTACTGCCCAACCCCCGAGCATTCCACACAAGGGTTATCATGGTGACCGGCAGGCCGGTAGAGACCGACCCGCCGATGAAACATCAGAATCAGAAGGAGGAATCACACTGTTAGAAACCACCTTCCTTTTTTTATCCGAACCCAACACCTGCTCCTCAATAATTCGCTTCCCTAAATTCAAACCACCCTGCTTATCAGAATCAGGCTTCACCACGTCCCTCGCCCATCGCTTCCATTTCCCAACCTTCGATCCACTTGGAGTACCCGCAGCAGCCTCCACACATTGACTAGCACGTGTGAGACTCCCACTCCTCTTATCCACCTCCATATCCACCACAATCAAACCTGCAGTCAGCTCAACACTAGGTGCCACCTCTACCCGATGAGAAGAAACCAGTCCTTGGCTTGCAAGATCCTCGCCACTAGCTACTTCAACATGGCCAGCCACAACCTGTTCCACTGATTTTCCCCCAACCCTATTTTCCTCCAGCATTCCATGCACAACCTCCGCCTTTCCATGCAAGACCAGGGAAGGCAGAGAGCTCCCTTTAGTTCCCGTTGATTCCGTAAATGGTACACCCTCCTTAGACAATGAACCACTAATATCTCTACTTACCTGAGCAACCTCTTTCCCCTTACCAACCTTGTACCTCGGAACGTCACTCTCAGTCTCCGAAACCAGGACAGGTCGAGCAGTCTTGTCCTTCCTTTCTATTCCGGAAATCCCCGATGGACCAGTCCCTAAAATACCTGCACTCCTCGTATCATCCTCATACCGATTACTAGGCCCTCTCGACCAGACCCTCCCACTCTTAACTGGGCTGTCAGCTCTGAGCCATGCACCGAATAGATGATCATAATTTTCAGGACCAACCCCTACCTTGTCTAGCACGCAATCCCGAACTGAGTGTCCTAAGAGACCACATCTGTAGCAATGCTCTGGTAATCTTTCATATTTTAGCAACATAACTGATTCAGAACCATCATTCATGACATCCACTCGCAAGATTCTTCGCAAAGGTTTGTCCACCGGTATCACCACCCTTACCCGGATATATTTTCCAATACAGTCACCCGATTTCCCCGTATCAACTTCCTTCACTTCACCCACCATCTCCCCCAAGAATCTTCCAATCTCAGCCGTCATACAAAGAAGAGGAACGTTATGGATTTGAACCCAAAACGCTGATCTATTAAACTTCATTCCTTGTATGTCTCCCTTTCCAGTTGGTTCCTCAAGAACCAGAAGTGCCTTATCGAAACTCCACGGACCCCCTTGCAGCACTTGTCTACGGTCATTCGTGGAGATTTACTGGCTTCTACGGTAATCCAGAGTCCGACCAACGGCATCATGCTTGGACTCTCTTACGTCGCCTTCATGGTATGTCCTCGCTCCCCTGGTTATGTGCTGGTGATTTTAATGAAATTTTAGAGGACTCTGAAAAATTAGGAGGGGCACAAAGAGATCGTACTTTAATGGCGAATTTTCGTGCTGCTCTTGACGACTGTGAATTGCAAGATCTTGGTTTCACTGGACCTGAGTTCACTTGGTCTAATAAAAGGGAGGGTTTGGCGTTGATTCAGGAGAGACTGGATCGCTTTGTTTGTGATTTTAGATGGGCGAATATGTTTGGGGAGGCGAAAGTTAGTAATCTTGAATTTTGGAAATCTGACCACCGTCCTATTCTTCTAAATGATCATCCTATTCCGATACGGACTGGTTTTCAAGGTAGAAGCCCGAAGAAACGATTCCACTTCGAAGAATGTTGGATGGAGAGTGAGGGTTGCGCTGAAATTATTCAGAGGATTTGGGGGTTACGGGATTCTGGTGGTGGTATGGCTGGAATGGTGTCTAAAATACGGTCTTGCACAAGACTTCTTCAGCAGCTCTATGGACAGAACCGGCGGCAATTTAATTCGGATCTAACAAGACTCCAAAGTGAACTTCGGGCAGCTTCAGATGGGGTGCAGCAGGTGTCGTGGGAACACGTCCATGCCATTGAGAGCAAGCTTGATCGGCTTCTTGAGGTTGATGAGACCTATTGGCGACAAAGATCAAGGGTGAGTTGGTTGCAAAGTGGAGACAGAAATACTAAGTATTTCCATGCACAAGCCTCTGCTAGAAGGTCGAGAAATAAGATTAGGGGCTTGTATGATGATCAGGGCGTTTGGAGGGACACTCACGAGACCATGGGGACGGTGATTGAGAGGTATTTCAGGGAGGTTTTCTGCAGTAGTCAACTGTCGGTTTCGAATTTGACTAAGGTGTTTGATTGTGTTCCTAGTTGTTTGCCGGTGGGTATGAGCAGTTTTCTTGATGCTAGATTTATTCCGGAGGAGATTAAGAGGGTTGTGTTTGATATGGCTCCTTCGAAGGCGCTGGGTTTAGATGGTCTTCCTGCTAGTTTTTACCAAAAATTCTGGCCTACGGTGGGTGATAAGGTTATTTCGGCATGCCTGGGGGTGCTGAATGATGGTGCTAGTTTGGAAGTGGTCAATGAAACTCTTATTGTGTTGATTCCGAAGATTAAGCGTGCTGAGCGTCTTTCTGAGTTTCGTCCTATAAGTCTGTGTAACGTGATTTACAAGATCGTTGCTAAAGCTCTTGCTAACAGGTTTCGGGTTGTTCTGAATGATGTCATATCGGATACTCAGAGTGCTTTTATTCCGGGGAGACTAATCTCTGACAATGCTATTTTGGGCTTCGAGTGCATGCATGCGTTGAAAAGACGGAAAAAAGGTAGAAAAGGTGCAATGGCTATCAAGCTTGATATGTCGAAGGCATATGACCGGGTGGAGTGGGATTTTATTGAGGGTATGCTTGCCAAGCTGGGTTTTTCAGGTGGTTGGATTGATAAAGTTATGCGGTGTGTTCGATCCGTTTCTTTCTCTTTTCTTTTAAATGGTGAGGTGTGTGGTAGCATAAAACCTTCAAGGGGGTTGCGGCAAGGGGACCCATTATCCCCGTACCTGTTTCTCATTTGCGTTGAAGGCTTATCTCGCTTGATTTTTTCGGCTGAGAGGAAACGGGAGTTAGACGGTTTTCGATGTAGTCGAGGGGGTCCGAAGATCACGCATTTGTTTTTCGCTGATGATAGCATGCTCTTTTCAAAGGCTTCGGAGAAGGATTGCTTGACTATCAAAAAAGTGCTGGATTGTTATGCTTGCGCTTCTGGCCAGGTGATTAATTTTCAGAAATCTGCTTTGTGTGTTAGTAGGAGAGTGAACAGGGCTCGAGCTGTTTCATTAGCTGGTATTCTTGGGGTTCAGTTGGTGGAGTGTCATGAGCGATATTTGGGTCTCCCCAGCTTTGCGGGGAAGGATAAAAAGGCTTTTTTTGCTAGTATCCGTAATCGGGTGTGGGATAGGGTGAAGGGGTGGCAAAATAAATTTTTCTCTGCTGGGGGAAAAGATGTCCTTTTAAAATCTGTTATCCAGTCCATCCCTACTTATGCTATGTCTCTGTTCAGAATCCCCTCGTCCCTTATTATTGATTTGCATAGGCTCAGTGCAAGGTTCTGGTGGGGTTCTAATGAGGATAGGAATCGGATTCACTGGAGTCGATGGTCGCAGCTGTGTAAAAGTAAGCAAGATGGGGGGTTGGGTTTTCGTGATCTTAAGGTGTTTAATCAAGCTCTTCTGGCGAAGCAAATTTGGAGGCTTCATCATAACCCGAATTTGCTTGTCGCTAGGGTTCTGAAGCAGTGCTACTTCCCTGATTCATCCGTTCTCCTTGCGGAGTGTGGGCACTCTAGTTCGTTTGTTTGGAGGAGCTTTATGTGGGGGCGGGAGTTGTTGAGTAAAGGTACCAGGTGGCGAGTTGGCTCGGGGGATTCTATTAGAGTTTATCACGATTGCTGGATCCCTCAGCCTGTTTCCTTCCTTCCTGTTTCTCCGACTGTTCTTCACTCTGAGACGTTGGTGAGTGATCTGAAATTGCCGTCGGGTTGCTAGAATGAACCTTTGATCCGAAATTCTTTTTTGGCCGATGATGTGGAGTGCATTTTGAGCATTCCGTGCTCTTCTTCTTATCGAAGGGATTCTTTAATGTGGCATTTTGAAAGGTCAGGTTCTTTCTCGGTAAGAAGCGCGTATCATGTGGGCTTCTCTCTGCTGGAGAACACTTTAGCTTCGGGTTCAGGTTTGGGTAGTGCAGAATCATGGTGGAAGTATTTATGGAGGATGGCTCTGCCTGCCAAAATTAAGGCCTTTATGTGGAAGGCTTGCCATGAGTGGTTGCCAGTGAGAGCTAACTTAGTTAAACGTAAGTTGGCTGTGGATGGGTGGTGCCCTTTTTGCTCTGGTAAGACGGAGACGATTCTCCATGGTCTCTGGAAGTGCTCTGCTTTGAAGAAGATTAGGGATTCTTTTGTGAATTTTCGCCGGATTGAAGTGGTTGAGGGGATGCACTTTTTGGACTTTATCATCTCCTGTAAAACCAGTGGTTTGGTTGCTGAGTTGGAACTCCTTTGTGTAGTGCTTTGGCGCATATGGTATCGTCGCAATTCCTTTCTTCATAATTCTGGCTCTGTTTCTATCGCTGATGTTGTTCCTTGGGCGGATCAATTCTTGGCTGATTTTAAGAATGCCTCGTGCTCCTCTGTGTCCTCTTCGGGTGGCAAGGATTTGATTATTCCTTCTTGGAGACCTCCTGATTTGGGTTTCTTTAAGGTAAATACGGATGCAGCAGTGGATGTGAGGAGAAACAGGTCGGGAACGGGGGCTGTCATTCGTGACTGGAACGGTATGGTTGTGGCCTCTTGCACTCATTCTTTTGCGTTGCAGTTGTCTCCCCAGATGGCCGAAGCTTTGGCAATTCTGCGGGGCTTTCGTGTTGCGCTGGAGGCTGGTCTTTGGCCGTGTGTGGTGGAGTCTGACGCTCAGGGGATTGTCTCTATGGTGAATTCTGCTAGTGTTCCTTTGTCTGATATTGGGCTTGTTATTGATGATATCTTAGAGTTACTTCAAGGTTCTCCTAGCTGTAGGGTTGTGTTTGTTTCTAGGAAAGCTAATATGGCGGCACATTGTCTGGCCAAGTTTAGTTTAAATTATTTATCGGATAATTTTTGGATGGAGGAGGTACCACCTTGTGTGGCTCCGATTGTGTTGGGAGAAATCCCAGGGCATCTGTAATCCGTTTTGGTTTTTATGAAGTCTTCTTTTCAAAAAAAAAAAAAAAAAAAAAAAAACTTCACAGCTGATTATTCATTCAGCACAGCTAACAGTGATTATGTCTAAAATATAAGAAATTTTTTATCATATCTGATCAGGACACCATCGACTTCATACTATTTTAATTCAGGTTCTAATCGTGCTAGACAAATATACTATCTAAATCTCATATTCTAACAAATTAAAGGAGAAATGATTAATAATAAATCATTTAATTGAAAAGGATTAAATAATACATCATTTGAATTTTGAACTAACCCTAATCTGCCCCTAGGAGCGTAACTCAGCTGGTAGATGGATGAGTTTGAGGCTTGGCAAACGAAAGACTTTTTAAGTCAGTGACTCAAATCCTAACAAAAATACCTAGTCTAGATAGGTAGATAGATAGATACCGTCAAAAAATAATAATAAATAAAAACTAACTAACCCCAATCGTTGCAATTAATATTTAAATCCATGAGGGACTTTGTTTTTCAGAAAACACATAACTTATTATCACATAGAGATTGTGTGTCTGTTACTTCAATTTGTTAATAATCATCATAATATTGAAATATATATATATATATATATATTTAAACTAACGTTTCATTAGGTGTCCAAATGAAAATGTTTGATTTATGATTTTAAAAAATAATAATAAAATAATAAAAAATAATAATAATAATAAAATAAAAATAAAAATAAAAATAAAAAACTATACTTTTCAAAAACTAGAATGAATATATATATATATATATATATATTAGTTTACAGGCCATTGTAAATATAAATAAATAAATAAATCCTCTCACAGCAAAATCGGGTTCTGGTATGCATGGGGATAGACTGGAATGGAGCGATTTTTGAGTTGTTTTGGCTGTTAGGGGATTTGTCTGTGGTGTGTTTTGTTTTTTCTTTTGCTGCTGGTAGATGGTCTTGAGCTGCTCTGTTTCTCACGGTGGTCTTCTCTGTTTTTGTTGTGGTTTCTTTTGTGTTTTCGTTTCAGGGGGGTTTGCCGTTCTAGTGGGGGGTTTTTGCTGCTTTACTTCGGTTGGTTGTTCTGGTTGTTTGGTCTTTGCCTTTCGGGGCTCTTTTTTTCAATAAAATCACTGTTTCAAAAATGGGTGCATGTAATTATAATTTTGTATTATCTTGGGACTATTATGTATTAATTATCTGGAATTAAGATATATCAATTTCTTTTCTTAAAAAAATATTATAATAATTTGGGATTTGAGGTTGAGAAGACATAATGGAATCCACAAACTTATTACGTATTTATAAGAGCAAAGTACTGAATCAATCTCATTTTACAAATTTCCCTTATTAGTATTTTCAATTATTAAAAGCTGCCGGCAATAACCAATGGGTAATGACTCAACTTTCTCGATCTTCTTAGTCTTACCTAAAAATAAAATTATTTAAGAAAACACTTTAAAGCAATGATCTAATTAAAAAACGCACCGACATGGTGGTCCTCTAAATGTGAGTGTAGATGAGTAGCAATTTCAGCTGTAGAAAAGCAAAGAGAAACCCCACTACAACACGCCTTTATTCCTCATCCAGTCACCCTATACCTAGGAACAGATTGCAGACAATCTTAACAAATCTCTGGACAATCAAAAGTTTTAAACACTTCACTTCACTTCTTCACACACTACTCTCCCAACCAAACTTATCTATTTGTTTAATCTCATAAGAAACCCTAGAATTAATATAGTACTCTTCGTTCAATAATGTTTCCCCCTCCAGGAATTGATCATGACTCCTTTTTCAACCACTTTAATCCCTACAAAGAAGATTTCATTCAACAGGATCCGCTCTCGGGACAGGCTTCGCTGGAGGGGAGTGACCTAACCAACAACAATAATAATAATTATGAAGGAATTGGTAGCAATAATGATTATGATCAGAGGAAGATCTTGCGTAAAGAAATCGAACGGCAGAGAAGACAACACATGTCCAAGCTTATTGCCTCACTTCGAGCACTCCTCCCTCTTGAGTCCATCAAGGTCAAAATTTCTTATTTTTTTTCTTCTTAATTATATATATATATATATAAGTTCACTAGGGTTTGCATAATTATGTCAATCGTGATTTTTAATTTTCTTAATTATAATTCTAGGGTTTTTTGTTGGTGAGTTTATTACAGGGAAAACGCACAGTTAGTGACCACATACATGAGGCTGAAAAACATACAAGACAATTGAAGAAGAACATCAAAGACTTGAGTGACAAGAGAGATAAGCTAAAGTATTTGCTCGAAACGGAGGCTCTTGATGGTCACCATGAAAACACAAGCTCGAAAAATTGTGTTTCTGTCCACCCTTTCTTCAGCGGAGTGCAGATAGTGATCAGAGATGGCCTTAGAGAAGACACCTTGCTTCTATCAAGAGTTCTTCAAGTAGTGGTTGAAGAGGGACTTGAAGTTGTTCAATGTTCTTCCGTCCAAACAGATGATGGGCTTTTTCACACTATTCAGTCCGAGGTATTGTTTTTGGTGGTTCCAATAATTCATCCAATTTTTTAAGTTAGGGTTTTTTTTTTCAAGTTTAACATACAATTGAATTAATTGTCTCTCAGGTTGCTGATCCGACTTGTGTTGATCTAAATGGGCTGCAACAGAAACTTAATTATGTGATTATGTCACCCAAAATATAATTCTTGAGTACGTGATCATAATATATCCCATTTGAATGTTTAACTTTTGTAGTTGCACTATGATCACATGATGTGTGAAATGTTTGATCTTATATTCAATCTCTGGACTTGGTTGTTTTTGTACATACATATATCTGAATTGATTTGCCCTTTGTGTTTGTTTATTTCCAGATCCAATGAGTGAAATTGTTGTTATAGTTGGCTTTAGAACTCTCTGAGAATTGGTTCTAGTGAGTGATCATCTTAGATTTTGCACAAGAAAAAGTAAATAAATCTTTTTGTCAAATTTATAAAGTTCATCGTTGCATCCATGAGCAGGAAAAAATTGATTTAGCATGTATTTGATGTGAGAGTCTCATGGATTCACATTATAATGTAGTGCAATTCACATAATCTAACAAATGCATGCTTTTGTTTTTTAAAATTTGAAGTGAATAAATATTGATTTACCACATTGATCTGTACGTATCGGTAATACTAGAAACTTTGTTTTCCTATTCATAACAAATTAATTATTGCAGTGCATGATTAATTAGTTCTTATAACATATATGAATCCTTCTTTGATATGGATGTTTGCATCTCATTTACATCAAGATGTCAAAAACTCAACTATCGATTGCAACTGTTAAGGGCCGGGGTGTTGGAAAAATGAGTTTTTATTTTATTATTATTTTGTTTTTGTTTTTTTTTTTTTTTGAGTAGTTTTAAACTAATAAGAGTTAGGTTTACTCATTTTTTGTTTTCACATGCAAATCCCTGGACATAATATTATGTCCAAACCATGGTAACGTTAAATAATGAAATAATCACTTTAAAAAGAATGTGTAACGTTACATAATGAAACAAGCGCTCCTGGCGTTTGTTTTTTAGTCTGTTTTGTGTGGCTAGGCTTTCCAGTGCTTTTTCGTTTTTTGGGTGGAGTCTTACACTGTGGGTTGGTGTTGTGTTGTTCTTGGTTTGTTTTTGTTTGTGCTTGTATCGGTCTGCTGTGTACTGCTCTTTTTGAGCCTCTTGCTTAATAAATTATAATCTTTAAAAAAAAAAAATAAAAAAAAAAAATGTGTAAGTCACTCTGTAATATTTACATAATCTGATGGTTTGGATATAATTTTATGTCCGGAAGTTTGCATATGAGAAACCCTTGTATATTCAATACATAAATTATATATAGATCAGTCCGTCATTCTTGTCGTGCTGAGCCGCGCTGTTGGCTATTGTGTTTTGCATGTGCTCGTTTGGCCTTGTTTGGCATTTTAATAAAATCTTACTGCTAAAAAATATATAGATACGTGAGAGCATCGTTGAAATGATCAAATCTGTATGCATGGGATGCAAGAATATTATAGCTAGGATGTCAATATGTCATCAGCATAAAATGATCTTGATTCGGATTCCTATATTGCATTGTTACCTACTTCCCTTCATATATACAATGATCTTAAAAGTGAAAGTTTTCTGTGGTATATTATATATTTATATATGTATCTACCGTTAGATATGGCTTGTATTTTTATGATTACCAAACGGGATTCAATCAATGATGAAACTTCCTGGAGACGTGGAAAATGTTTGAAAGTCGGAGATCTTGTTTGAGGGAGGCTTTAATGACGAGATGCATGAAAACGGAAAATCATCAGCGGAAAAGGAAACGAAAAAGGAAAAGAGTTTGTCTTCATACGGAACAGGAAAGTCTTATATGCATAAAAGAAAGGGACTTTGCGTGGAACAAAAAGTCTTATGCGTGAAGAAAAGGGTTCCCTTGTGGGTCTTAAACTCCCTAGTGCTCTAGTATAAATTGATTGTAATTCTATATTATAAGTGTGCTTGGAGCCAGAGCATAGAGCAAAGATGTAGACATTGGTTATAATTGGGCTTGGGGTTTAGAGAGGGAACCTTGAGTGTGTAGTTGTACAAATTTGCTACACAGTAGATTGTTTTTATTGTTGTTCTGACGGCCGTGGTTTTTCCCCGTTCTTAGGTTTCCACGTAAATCTTGTGTTTTGTGTGTGATTGGATTGTTTTCTTCTTCCATCAATTTTCTGCATAGACAATAATTATCGTTTATGATGAAAATCTCAAGTCCTTGGTTCTACTCTTAGCAATTACATTGTGGTCAGCCATAAGGGCACTAGCTCAGCTAGTGGAAGGACAGGCATGGGGCATGGGTAACTCTCAAGTCAGCGGTTCGAATCCTACCCAGGAGAAGGCGAGTTCTGATTTACCCGCTTGCATCTTTGTGTGGTCGGGGATGTGGGCCAAGGTTTTCTATTTGTCCTACTTCATAACATCCAACAAATAGACCGTTATAACCAACAAGTTAGCTATAGGTATGTCACGCAGTTGGGGAGGACAAGTGGATGTGTACCTGAACGAAGTCCGGGATCCTCGATACCCAAATATATATATATATATATATTGTTTGTCTGTACGTGGCTATCCCGTAACGCAACCAAGTCATCTCATCTCATGTACGTCCACTATTTAATCAAGTCATCAACAATGTAAACTTTTATTTCTGCATTATTTTTTCTTAATTTATCTCAACCACACCTGCACCACCTAGTGTATATATGTTTGAACAATAAATACATCCATGGTAGTGTTATAAATATTAATATATGCATAATATATATATATGTATGTATGTATGTATATTATATATATCTTTTAGGCTGTTTCAGGGTATATATATGCATTACAATTTACAGAAGTTGGAAATTCAATATAATTTTGACATGCTTTTGCAAACTCATTAACTATGTATTGATTGAAACACGTCTGCTTTTCTAATCCCAGTAGTAACTTTGAAAATGTGATCAAATTTCGATTCCCATTTCGTGCCTTTCTATGTTCTGCTTTTGAGACTCTCTCTTTTTAATTTTCAGTTAGGTTTTTCACGAAGCTAAATTGCAGACTTTTTTTTTTTTTTTCCTTCATTTTTATTGGTGGGGTTATTATTTCAACTTAAATTTTTTACTTAAAACCTTTTTTTTTACTGCTAAAGAAAACTGAAAAACATTATTGAAGTTAATATCACCAAAACTTAGGATTTATGTACATGTACACTATTAACTTCAACATTAAACCATCCATTTGCTATTAATTCTAAGAATCGAGCATAAATGTCAATACAAGTATATAACAACCTTTTGATCAATAGCAAACAGATAGTTGTCACTACCAATATGGCTTGGTGATAACTGATAAGTGAGCTCATTTATCTTAACAATATCACAGGTTCGAGTTGTCACCACCACATATTATATTTACATAATGTTTTATATAACTTAATGGCCATTGGATCTTACTTCTTTTAATAGATAGGATTTAGGTCCCATTTGATTTTTTTATCTGAATACTAAATAGTTACTGAAAATTGAATATAAGTAATAAGTTGTTTTTTTTTTTTTTTTTTTTTAAGTTATAAATATCTGAAAATAAAAACTTTTACATTTATGCCCTTCTAACTGTTATTTATTATAAATTTACATTTAATATATTACAGACAACTCTAACATATAAATTAATTCTAAAATAAATTTATTTAGTTATTAATAATATTTTAAATTTATATTATTGTATAGAATCTAATAATTACAAAGTTCTTAGCTAGTAACATTATAAAACTAATGGGCTGTTTCATGTGTATATTATGAACACAATGAAGTAGTTTAAATGAAGTTCATCAATATGTTCTTATTAGCAATCTACTTCATATGTATAATTTATGTTTTTTGGTTAAAGTGGGGGCAAAGGCCCAGAATTTATTCTTTAATTGATTTGGAATAAATTTGGATAATTATATAATTTATAGATTTCATGTAAAAAAAAATAAAAAATAAACACACATTATAGAACAAGTTGTTAGTTTTGGAAATAAATTAAATTAGTGGGGATAGTTTTGAAAGTAAAACTTTGCACTAGTAGGTGATTTTAACACTTAACAAATCAAACAAAATGGAACACATTAAGTACCATTCAGTGTTAAGTGGAAAAATCAAACATGGTCTTAATCTCTTTTATCTTTCCTTATTTAATGCAAATATTGTCTCTTACCTATTTAATACTTTTATCTTTCCAAAATATTATTATTTTATTAAATTCTCTCACCTTATTTAATTGTCTTTTATTTATTTTTCTTTTCTTTTCATTTTTCCTTTACACGTTTTTTGTTCTTTTTTTTTTCCTCCAGACAATCATGGTGTGAGTTTCACTCTCACTTTTTAGTCTTTAAAATCCTTTTATTATTTTTTTTCTTCCTTCTCATGTTTTTAACTATTCTTATTTCTCAATTTACTTCATTTAAAACCAGATATTTTGTACATGTAATCACTTGCTCCTTTCCACTCGCCTCTTTTGTTTTATTGACATTTTATTAATTCTATAGATAAAGTCATGTATTCATTGTTAGTTTTTCATTGAATTACATATTGCACCTAGTTTTTATTTTACAAATATCAGTATAAATAAAATCATGTACAATGTTGTTGTTCAACTTTACAAATATATTAACAAGACCAATACAAGTAAAAATAATTTTGGTGTACAACTTTACAAAATTACACCACATAAGCTAATGAAATAATAATGATAAAAGAGGCAAAGAATAAAAATAAAATAAAATAAAAGTAGAAAAAAAAAAGAGAAAAAGAATAAAATGTTTTTAAAAATCGAAAAGTGAGAGTGAAAGTCACACTGATGATGTTCTGGTTTTAGGTAAAGTAAAAATAAAAAAAAAGTGTAAAGGAAAAAAGAAAAGAAAAGAAAAGAAAATTACATAAAAGACATAAAATTAAATAATGTAAGAGAATTTAATAAAATAATAATATTTTGGAGAGATAACCTATTAAATAGGTCAGAAACAATGCCTGTATTAATAAGGAAAGAAAAAGAGATTGAATCTTATCAATTAAAAGAAGTAAGATCCAATAACCAAGAAGTTGTATTAAAAATTGTGTAAAAAAATAAAGTCATGGATCCTACCCCTATATATATATATATATATATTGATTTTTTTGTTTTTTTGTTTACACCATCCGGTTTTCGGGTGGGACGGATCCACCATACAGTGCAATCAGCCCAAACCACACCCTAACTAATCCGGACTCGCACCGGGTCGGCCCACTAAGGGGTAAAGTGCTCCCAATATGTGTAACTCCGTTCACAAGGTGGATGTTGAAATTCAAAATTTCTATTCACAAATTCTTGAGACAATTAATAGTTTTATAGCACTTATAGACCGATTGTCAAAACTTACGTCCGGAATTTACATGCACAAGTTTCTCCCTGGTTAGCATTTAATAAAAGTCAGGTCCGTTCTCAATGCCTTCTCATCGTGGCTACTGGCTAGTGGGTACCATTTTTCGGGTTTAGCTATAATAGTAACTGTATTGTTGATGAGATGAGATTGGTCTGAACTACGAGGTTACAAGTTCGAGTTCTCTTCCTCCCCCAAAAAACCCTATATTTATGTAATTATGTAATACTTCAACAAAACAAAAAAAATAAATAATGATAAAAAGGAAATATTTTCTTTAGTTTTTTATTAAATTTTATTTTTCAAACATCTGAATATTATGAACGTTTGAATTAAAATCCAATGTCTAGTTTTAACTCAATGTTTTATCAGGGCCATATTTGTGAGTTCCTAAATGAGCCTAGTCCATGATGGGCCCGACCTTCTAGTTTATGCCCTCTTAGCTCAGCTAGGAGGTTCTAATTCGGCCGAACCAATTGGACTGACAATTCAAACATTAAAAATATGGGCCTCAGTGGCCCAATAACCCAATTACATGGTATAATCTATTGAGTGACGATATTTGCACCCCTTAAAAATCGTATGTACACTCCTAAATTAGCATATTTTTAAAAATCCAACAATACTCTTGAGTAAAATTTCTAAAAGGATTAATTGTTTGTTAGTACAGCCACTAATAATTATTAATTAGTTTTCTATTTTAATCATTTGAAAATTTTTTTTCTTATTAATGGTTTGATATTAACATGTATCATAAAAGTTTTTTCCATTTTAATAAATCCTAGATTCTTTTTAAATATATTTTCAATCTTTTTTAAGGAAATACTAATTGATTACTAAGTATGGAAAATGAATCAAAATCATGAGACAAATTTGGTTGTGAAAAAAGTAAGTTTTAAATTAATTTTTATTATTTTTGTTAGAAGAACAAAATTATTATGTATATAAATAGATTTTTAAATTAATTATATTGTCTATATTTTTTATTTCTTTAAAACACACTTTAGACTTTTTTATTATTATTATTATCAATATTAGATGTTTTTTCTTGTCAAAAAAAATATATTATATGTTTTTCAATTTCATCAAACACTATTTTTTTATTTGAAATATCATTTAACACCTATCTACTTCCACATTAATTGGGACATAGCACAAATCTTGCATCTCAACCCAACAACTCTCTCAAACAGAAAATGGTTCTCTAATATTAATATATATATATATATATACATATATCTTAAAATGGATTTTTAACTAAAAATGGAGTTTGATTTTTAAAAAACCGAGAAGAGAAAAGAAGTAGAGAAAAGAAAAAATAGTAAGAGAATTAAAGGTAACAACAAAATTTGAAATAATAATAAAATTGATTAAACAACATAAGAATAGTTATAGGTGGTGTGTACTTACAAAAATACAATACAATATAATTAAAGAAAGGGAATTTTTGGCATTAAATGGGATTTAATTACAAATTAGAGATTTTTTATTTTTTATTTTTTATTTTTTATTTTTTATGGGTGTGATTACGAAAGAGGTATATAGATACAGTTTTTTATGGGTGCCATTATCGTCACTCTAATCTATTTCCTCACTTTTCCTTTCATTTTCTTTTCGTTTTAATATATATATAAATCTCGTAATTTTTTTTGTGCTGGATTCGACTTTTTAACATTCTATAACATATGAATTGATTATAATTTACTTCAGGACCTGTCCTATATATGAATCATGTCCCTCCAACAATAAGCTTGGCTCCAAAGAAATGTTGTCATGTTAGACATTTTTTGTTTTTGTCATTTGCAGTTTTCTGAGTCTACTACTGTCCAACGATATTAATTTTTTCTCTAAAGAATTATTCCACTTTGAATTAATGAATTTGGTACAGCTAATTGTTGTCCCTGTTACATGACATTTTCTCAGCTGTGGTCAATCAAATCAACGGTCCAGATTGATGGGGTCACTTTCATTAAACCGTATAATTATGATATGATCACTAGCTAAATAATTAATTAAATCAATATGATACAACAAAACATAAAATTAAATAATCCCTAAGAATGTTCAATGGAAAATATAAAAATATGATATTACCAATGGCTTGAAAGCTTGGTAAAATCAAACAAGCACTAAAAGACATGAGCTTCAAGAGCTATATGATCATGAACAGATTCATCTTAATTTAATGTTCACACACTTATATTGCATACACACCCACCTTGACTTCCTAGGCTGCTTTTTGTCTTCACTATAATTATTCTCTATATTTCTCTGCTAGCTTCAAAAATTTCTAAAATATTTCCAATTTTTTGTTTAAAAATTGTTTCCATGTTTGCTCTAAAAAAAATGGTTTGGAATTGTTTTTGTTGTTTCAAAGATCAAGAAAAACAGGAGATCAGGTTTTCTTTTTTGTTATAATTTTGATAAATTCATTACACAAATAATTTTCAATTTTTTTTTCCTCAAATAATTTTTAATTTTTTTGTTTTCCCTGGAAATTTTACAGTCAAGTGTACAAGAGCAAAGATTATCCATGGGAAATTTACTCACTGAAGGAGCTTCTTCATGCAACCAACAACTTTCACAACGATAACAAAATTGGTGAAGGAGGTTTTGGAAGTGTTTATTGGGGACGTACAACTAAAGGCACCGAGGCAATTTTTTTTATTTATTTTTTTCTATTTTACAAAAAATAGTAAAATGATTATTTATATTTGTGTTGTCGTCTTTATAAAATAGTTTGGATTGATTTAATTTGCAGATAGCCGTGAAGAGATTGAAGACGATGAGTGCAAAGGCAGAGATGGAATTTGCGGTGGAAGTGGAGATTCTTGGTAGAGTGAGACACAAGAATTTGTTGGGTTTAAGAGGATTTTATGCTGGTGGAGATGAGAGGCTTATAGTGTATGATTACATGCCAAATCACAGTTTGATCGCCCATTTGCATGGCCAACTCGCCTCTGATTGTTTACTTGATTGGCGTCGCCGGATGAGCATCATCATCGGCTCCGCTGAGGGATTAGCGTAAGTAATTTTGATGATACCAAACATGAAACATCCATTTAAAAATAATATCACATAACGTCTTTTATGTTAAGTGAAATTAAAAAACAAAATGGCGTTTTAGTTAATGAAGCGTTTGATTGATGTCTTTTCTTAGGTACTTGCACCATGAGGTAAGTCCTCGTATTATACACAGAGATATAAAGGCAAGTAATGTTCTCTTAGACACGGAATTTCAAGCAAAAGTTGCAGATTTCGGTTTTGCGAAGCTGATACCTGAAGGGGTTACTCAAATAACCACTAAAGTGAAGGGAACTCTAGGATATTTAGCTCCGGAATATGCTATGTGGGGCAAAGTTTCCGAGAGTTGTGATGTTTATAGCTTTGGAGTTTTACTCTTAGAAATAATAAGTGCAAAAAAGCCATTGGAAAAACTCCCTGGTGGAGTGAAACGTGACATTGTGCAATGGGTCACACCCTATGTCCAAAAGGGAGCATTTGATCATATTGCTGATCCGAGACTGAAGGGTAAGTTTGATCAAGATCAACTAAAATCGACGGTCATGATCGCGCTCAGGTGCACAGATAGCAATGCTGAGAATCGGCCGAGTATGTTCGAAGTGGTGGATTGGCTAAAGGGTCGTGTAGGGAGGAGGAAAAAGGAGACATCCGAGGTAGAAGACATAGTCAATGAAGAAGATGAAGTCAATGGAGACTATGATACTGATTATGAAGAGTATAGATATAAGATAGAAAAATCCAATATAAGATGAACAAGGGTAGGATAATTAAGAAATATTAAATGAATGTCGATTTTATTTTATTTTTTTAATTGTTAAAAAAATGTTAATTTAATTTGTGAAATTGAAATCAATGTAATTTTTTTTTTCTTGGCTTTGGTTTGCCTTTTAAATTAAAAAGAAAACGAAAGACAACGTGACTTGGTCTTCCAATTAATCAAATCAAGGTACAAATTTATTGATCAATAGCAGCATTACATCACCTAACACCTATAATTTTCATTTTTTTTTCATTGTTTATTCCTTGATTTGTTCATTATTGATTGAAATGCTTTGTCTTTCATGGAAATCATTGTCAATGACCACCAGGAGCAAGCATATACTAGAAAGAAATTCTTTAAAAAAAATCTGCAAGTAGGCTGTCTGTATCATTGATCGTTAATATCGATAGAACATTCCACATGAGTGTGGCTAATTAAAATGCTAAATTGAAGAGAAAATTGTTGGAAATCTAGACCAAATTGATTTGAAACAACAACAATCTCTTGATTGACTCTATGAAAGATAACTGATAGTGTTTTGTTAAATTAAATTGTCTTGAAAGTGTAATAGTTCATTTAACGTTTATTCATTTAAGCTTTAAGTTCATAGAGTATTAATGTTGTTTATTAAAGTTTTAAGTTTCTAAATACTCATGTAAAGGCTATATAAAGCCAAGTTGTTTGATTGAAAAAATAACAAAAGAAACTTTATCCTACAATTGTTTCTTTGTTTGTTACTTTCTCTTAAAATATCTGATCCAAAGGGGTCGTTTGTTTTTTTGTCTGAAGACTGAATAGTCCTGAATTTTACTAAAGACTGAATAGTGACTGAAACCTGAATCTGAATGACATGTTTGTTTTTTTTTTCTTCACATCTGAATATACTGTCAACATGTTTGTTTTTTACAAATAAAATTGTCTGAAAAGAAATAATTTTACATCTATACTCATGTTAATTATACATATAATATAGAATAAAAACAATCCAAAAATAATAATTATGTATGATCACATATGATCATGATCTTCTTCTTCGATTACAAACAAACTTTATTTTTACTAAGAAAAGAAAAAGTTTTTTTTTAAAAAAATAAAATAAAATAAAAGGGGAGCAGGAAAACTCACACAATACACTCTAAAAAAAATAATATATAAATACTCACCCTAATATCATAATAAAGTATTGATATTAAATACCAATATGAGAAGTTATTAGGGTTCTTTTTTTATTTTTAAAGCTATTTAAAATTAGCAATATATTAAAATAAAGATTTCTATACAATATATAATTATGATGAAATTGGAAATATGTTATATATGGAGGATAATATTGGAAAAAAAGATTTTAGATTGCATTTAATACAATTCAGTGATTTACAATTAAGTGAAAAGTCAGGATTTCTTACTTTTTATTTTAAGTTGTTTTTTAGTATTTTTAAGTTGTTTGACCACTTAAAAAAACAAACAAAACAACTTAATAATTATGATTCAGACCCATTAAGTCTTAAGTGGAAAAAACAAACGACCCCAAAGTTTACAAAAACTTAACTAATTTTAAATACATCCAATTTTTTTAAAAGAAAAATAGTTACATTTTAATATAGAGTTGGTACCCGCCGAGAAGGAACAACAATGATAAAAATTGCCTTATCGCTAATTAGACCACAGAGGTTGAAGCAGAAAGGAATGATTCTAATCTGATTAATTAGGTTAATGTTTTTTCGCATTTTGTTGAGGTTTGTATACCTTTTTAGATTAATGTGTTTTAAAGCATGCATGCACACCCCTTAGCTTTCGTTTTTCTTTTCCATTTTTTTATATTATTATTATGATTAATAAAAAAAGTTCTATAGAACTTAGTCGATTTAAAAAACAGCAATGATAAAAATTTGAATCGTAGTTCATTTTTAATTTTTTTAAACAAAACAAAATAGTCGGTTGCTGTATATAAAAATTTGAATTGCATTCATATCCTTTCTCTTCAATTTCCATTCATATCTTGAATCGTATTCATATCCTTTCTCTTCAATTTCCAAACTTGTCGTTAAAAAGAGAAGAGATTCTGATCACCATATTACAAGTTACAACTCACACTCACATCAATAAGGCTAAGGCTAAGGCTGCGAGTTTAACTCTTAATCTCATATCATTCTATTTTCAAATTTGTTGTTAAAAAGAGAGAGGGTAGCGATATTTAAAAATATACGGATAATCTCGTAAAAAGTTTTAATGGAGTGTAGATACAAAATGGGGTGCACATAAAATTTTTCAAGGATCCGAATATGGCAACTCAAAGAGAGAAAGGCAATATGAGATTGACTCCGAATTATTATAATATTTCAAAAAATATTAATAATAAGAGGGGATAGTAGTGGGCTAGTGCGTAATGAAAAACAGTGTGTAAAAAGAAGGGTGGGATCTAAAAAGAATTGGGCCATATTAACAGATAGATAGGGGCCCATTTAGGATATGAGATCTGACATATTTCGAGAGGTACGGCCCACAATAGAATCAAATCTGGGCTGGGTCGGTTTCACACAGGATGATGAGATTATCAAAGATTGACCTTAAAATATCCTCTTGTAAAAAGCTTCTTCTTCTTCTTTTTCTTTTTTAATTTTGACTTCAGAAATGTTTTAAAAGGAAAAAAAAAAAAAAAAAAAAAGGGCTTCGTGTCTTTTCTTTGATTTTTTTTAATGGGTTAATAGCATTAATGTCCCTTGAATTATATAAAGTAGCGATGTGCCCCCTAAACCTTTTTTTTCCTGGCATTAAACCCCCTAAATTATCATTTATTAGCAAACAGTTGGGTTTATTTCCCTCTGAGAGAAGACATATACAGTCAGGTTTCGCCAATAAACGATGGTTCAGGGGGTTTAATGCTAGGAAAAAAAGTTTAGGGGGCACATCACTACTTCACGTATAATTCAGGTGACATTGGTGCTATTAACCCTAAATTTATATATCCTTCTTTGTACATGTGATCCACCTAAGAGCAATTCATGATTTTATTTTTGTTTTTGCGTTCTTTATTTAATTTATAGAAAATTGAATTCACCGATGAATAATTCAAGGGAACATGGTTATTATAATTTGAATGTGGGGTGGATTATGTTCAAACATCGTAAATTTAACTCGTAAAGACAAACCTAAACAATTTATATTCGACTCATATAACTTATTAAAAACATTCAAATTTAATTTATATGTATAATCTACAAATCATTGAATGAATCTAATGTTGTTTATGCCACTGAATTCGTATATTTCATGTTCCGTTAATTAATTGTGTTTATTATATATATATATACATTCGTTGAATGCATTATATAGGGATGAAAAATGGGGAAGAATATACAATTCTTGAATTCACACAATGCATTAACAGAACAGGCCCATGATTTTGACATTACATGCCCTAGCTCTAGCAAGTGTTTTCTAGAAAGAAAAAAAAATTAGCTGTAACAAAAAATATAAAGTGCTTACATTACATTTTTGTTACAATCACACCATGTGATATAAATGTGTCACACTGTCATACAGGGGCGAAGCCAGGATGTTATGGTTGGGTGGACTATTCATTTAAGATACGAGAAAATTACATTAATTGTAAATTAAATATACACTTAGATAAGAGGAGACATAATGGACCTTACTCCTCAAAATTCATATTCTAAACAAAATATATAAACTTTTTAAAAGACAACTAAATAAGAAACAAACATGCAATTCAAATACAATCATGTATAGATTATCTCAATTTTGTCTTACGAGATTTCATAGCATCGAACTCATAAATTATGGAATCTAAATCAATGGTATTTGTAATCTCTTTTTTCCCATGTAGACAACCATGTAATTTGTAAGAAATTTTGAGAAGGTGAAACTTTGCCTACTTGGAGTGTTTATATTTAGCTTTTAGAAGCTGTATTTTGTTTATGTTTGGTACTCGAACGTGTTTTACTTTTTTGTGTTTAGTTAGATTAGTTTGGTAAATAGAATTGTAAATTAAAGGAAATTTTGTAAGAATCAAATATAAGTGCGGTAAATGTAATTATTACACTCTAATATAAGGGAAGTAAATGTAATTATGTATTAACTTTAAACTTTTTTCAAAAAATTTAGCCTGGGCTACAGCCCTAGCCATTTATCAAATGTCTCCACCCCTACTATCACATGGCACAATCGCAATGCAAGATGCACTATATATACGAGAAAATCTTCAATGGGATGGTCTTATTGTCATTTGGTGAGACCGTTCTAATGAGATTTCACTATTTATCTCGAGATCGAATATAAATATATATTATTAAACTATAATTTGATGTAATTTCATTAAATAGTTTTATCAAGCGGTAATGAGACCGTCCAATTTAAGATTTTCTTAATGTACATATCTGTTGCATTAAAGACCTTCTCGTGTTTTTTTTTTTAATATTGTTGGTCACTATCGCCATCAAAAGTCACAACACACTCATCATAAATTCATAATCTTCCTTTTAGATCCCCAGAAGCCCCACAATATCCATCTCTTTATAGGAGAAAGTTTGTCAAATAAGGATAGAACAATTTTCTCCTTCATTTTTAAGAAAATAAAAAAATTAAAAAGATGTCAAGATAGTGGACCTTGGATGCTCTAGAATTATGTTAATTATGTATATATGGATTTTTATTTTTATTTTTAGAAAAAGCAGTGCACATATGGTTTTAGGTTTAAGGAAAGCATGCCCAGAATGGTCTATCAACATAAATATTTTGGTAGGAGAGCCTATTCAAAGTAAAGCATTCACACACACACATATATATATATATAGAGCATTAGATTTACATACTTTGACTTAAAACTTCTCCATAATCAGTGGTCTATATGTATTGGTACTAATATAGTTACATCAGTACGTACTGATATAAATAGGACCACTTTATATATATAAACTTTCTAGATTTTGTTAAGAAAAATACTTGTATGTTATTAAAGAAAATTAAAGAATAAGAAAAATAGTGTAAAAATACTTTATTATTTATAAATTATATGAAACTAGATCTACTTTTCATTAATTTCTTCAACATATAATTAGTATTCATCAAACATGTTCCCTTAGGTTTGTTCTTAATTATTATTAATTTATTATTTTTGGGAATATAGTAGTATAGTACCATATGGGCATATACGTCCTTGAGTTTTTAAAATATTAAATATATAATATTGACTTTGTATATTTATTTTTAAATTAAAATCGTATTCAAAATAATATTTACAATTTTATTATTGAAAGAGCCCTTAACTTTAATTTATTAATCATACAAGGGAGAGAGGTCCATTACTATGCCATCTTTGAAATAAATTAGAAGACAATACAGCCTTTAATTAACAAAAGAGAAAGAATGTAAAAGCGAAAAAAAAAAAAAAAAAAAAAGGGAGAATGAATTAACACCCAATTAATCCCATAAAAATTAGGGATTTATTTATTATTATTATTATTATTATTTAAAAAAAAAAATGATGGTTACAATGGGGACAACTCAATGAGGTAGGAATAAATGAATTATGTAAAAAAAGTAGAGAAGAAGTAAATAAAATAAAAAAGTAAAAAGTAGTGGGCAGAAAAATAATGAGAGAGTGGGAACAGGCTTTAGATTCTCAAATCCCAATGTACATGTTTTTATAGCAAAAAGAGAGAGCAAACCTAGTTCTCCTATCTGCCCTAATTAGGACCCCCTACGATTTTGGGGAAGCTGATCTTCTCTCTTTTGTTTTTTGCTAAAAAAAAACCCATTTTTAATTTATCTAATATCTTACTTCTTTCACAAAAAAGCATCTCTGCCCTGTAATCTGCTTACTGCAATCTATCTCACTATCTGTTAAAAGCAGCTTCTGCTTCTCTCTCTCTCTCTCTCTCTCTATGCGTTGTTACTTGTTTGATAGGAACATTTATCACAGTAATAGAGGGATTATATTAACTCTTAGCTGGCCTGGAGTGGACAGACAAGCACAAAGCTATGGTGAAAAGGAGCCAGCCGGCCTATAACTCACTAGGGTTATCAAATAGAGTTCCACAAGCCAGCAGTGAGAGAGAGAGAGAGAGAATACAAATGATGCCATTTACTTGTCATTCTGTGTTTCCATTTCTAACGGTTTGTGAATTTTAAGGGAACTGTTTAATAATCCAAAAACCCTAATAAATTTTTTTCTTTTTGTTCATATATAAATATTTTTTATCATTTATATTCAAAGGAATTTCCCGTCATCTTTTTGTTGAATGTAAACTCTTATAACTATTAGAATGCGGGATTCTCCTGTGTTTATTTATATTATTAATTTTAATTGAAAAAAAAAAAGTGTATAGAAATGTATATATGGCAGAGCTTCAATGGTGGCAGCCTTATTACGAGAATGAGAGAGTGAGAGAGATCTTATTTTAACTCTCCATGAATAATAATGAATGAATGGCAATCACGAGAAGGAAAAAAAAGGATCAAAACCCAAAATAAATGTTGATCCAGTGACTTTCATGAACACTTTGATCTATGCTACTGAAAATGATGTTACTTGTCAGCTGGGGATTTGAAAATACTATATATAGGAATAGTTCTTTCTTGAGATGATTAATTAATTTATTAATCTTTGTTTTTTTCTTGTCATTTTTATTGAGATCGTCTAACAGCTGGTTGGTCACCAAAATTCGAGGAAAAATAAAAATAAAAAACAGAAATAAAGAACAAATCCTCAATTCAAGATTTCAAATCGAGTCTCGACTTTATGTTGCAAATGGTTTGAAATTAGATGTCTTTATTTTTTATTTTATTTTTTTCTCTTTTTTAAAAGCTATTTTTAAAACGTGTTCATGACTTCATTCTCTTTGTGATTTGCATGGGGAGGCATGGGACATTGGGACTAATTGCTATATGTTATTTATCTAAAACAAAAAATGAATTTCTTTTGAAAAAACACTACCCATAACAGTACTTTCGATACAAAAATTAAATCATTACTCCAAAAATATTCCATTTTTTGTTCTTATATTTACCATTAGAGAGGAAAATATTGCAAATCTTGTGTCTCCTTTTGTTAATTTTTGTAATTTGTAATTTTATTTTCTTTGGAATTATATATGAGTACTCCTACTAGGCTACTACGCCTAAAAAAAGACAACAAAATTGTTCTAATGTTATCTTATCGGAAATAAAATTCAATAAGGAATTGGTAGGATAATGAAGGAAGGTTGAAGACTTGAACCGGTGCTCTCTTGATAAATTTACGAATGCATGTGTAACAGAAATTCACATGTAAAGCTCAAGAATATAATAATGATTCTCACGTTGAAAACATATATAACTCGAGATAATGATATATTAACGGATGACACAACTCATTAGGCTAGTCTTTTCCGTTGTAATTAAGGATATCCATCAAGTATGAATCATGTAATAAGATTATGATCAAAATGGTGAATCCATTATTAGCCGGGTATAATGTTGAGTGATGCACTTGACCCTCTAAAGACGAGACAGGTGAAAACGTCGTTATTTTTTTTTTCTCATGACATGTCACATCTTCAATGATCGAGTGTATCAACTAAACAATACACTCGGTGCATTGAAGTTTCCTCACGAGGGTGAGATGAGACCTGAGGGATATGGTGGAAAAGTTTGGCGGGCGGGAGCGATTGTGATTGATTTTTGGGCGGATATTGATGAGTTGGTTTGTGGTCAGTGTTACTGTCTCAGCCTCACTTACTGCCATCTCTCTCTACGCATGCTTTGCCTTGCATTTTCTCTCCTTTAATATACGAATAGAGAGAGAGAGAGATGATGCAATGATGCAATAAAACAATGAACAAAGTGAGTTAATGAAGAACAAGTACTACTTTTATGTTGCCTCATTTTATGGCATTTTCGGATCTTACTCCATTTGGAGCCACTATATACTTACAGCTTTCTTATATATATATATATGAAAATGATGGATGGTATCTCTATCTAGCTACCTGCCTAATCTATCTCCCACCACCTCTCATCCTCTTTTTGACAAAAAAGAAATTTTCTTTAATTGTATTATTAATTGGTAATTAATTACGCTCGTCTTTTTTTTTTTTTGGAATACCACCACATTGTTAAGAGAAAATCTTGGCTGGGACGGTCTCATACACTTGGCCGTGGGACCGTCTAATGAGAGCGTGCCACAAGTGTACCATATACTCTCACCACAGTCCCAATATATATGTGGCACGCTCTCAGTGGACGGTCCTACAGCCACGTTTATGGGACCGTTCCAGCCAAGATTTTCTCCATTGTTAATATAGTGTGAAAAACTTAATGGGACAAGATGTCTTGCTTTTAACATGCATACATATATGATACAGCTCACTGTTTTGGTGGGTTGGTGAAGCTAGAAACGTTTTTTAGTGGGCTAACCTATTTATTATTATTATCATCTTTTTTTTTTTTCTTTTTTTTTTGACAAAAGCTTTTTATCGAGAATAAACATTACATACAGCCTGTAAACTCATCTTGTAATTCGGCCAAACTTGGTCATTATTATCATCTTGCATTGAAACTCTTACAATTTAATATTAAGAAAATTTATAGGAGTAATTTGTCATTAATGTGATTTGAAATTACACTTAATTAATGGTGATATAATGAACCTTATCAAATGCATATCATATATAAGAAAAGGGTTCAAATTTTTTTGTTCACTATTTAGACCAGGTTTTGTAAGAAAGTCACAACTTTAATAACTTAAATTTAAAATACACATATTATGGTGAACAGATAAAAATACCCACCCCCTAGTAACCTTTTTCACCATTTTGGTTTTTTTTTTTTTCTCCTTTCAAAATCCTCTATCAATAGACGACGGTGGACCATGAACATGCGTACGTTGCCGTTGACGACCACGACCAAACACAATAGCGACCTTTTTTTTTTTAATTATTTTTTTTTTATGTCCAAGCCTTTGTTAGTTACATTTGAGATACAAACCCTCTTGTTAGTTTTTTTTTTTTTTTTTTTTTTTTCAATTTAAAACCCTCTTTTGTAAACCTTAAGTTGATTGTGTGAAAAAAAAATGATTGTTAAAAAGGCTCGGAAAAGTCTCGGACAGAGCTTAGAAAGGCTCGGAGAACAATTGAAAAACCTCAAAGAATAAATGAAAAGTCTCGGAGAATTATTGAAAAGGCTCGGGAAACAATTGAAAAGGCTCGAGCCTTTTCATTTAGTCTCTGAGCCTTTTCAATTAGTCTCCGAGACTTTTCATTTGTTCTCCGAGCCTTTTCAATTATATTCAAAATTCACACAACCAGCTTAAGGTTTACAAAAGACTCGAAGAACAAATGAAAAGGAACCCAATTTGGGTTTTAAATTGAAAAAAAAGCTCGGGGGGCACTCCCCGAATGCGTCTGCGTAGCGCCACTAAACTAATTATCCAATGAAGATGCATTGATAATGTTATAATGTTCAACCTCCATTGGATGTCTATTAGACATATCTCTATGAGAGAAGATGAAAGAATAAAATCTCAGAAAACTTCAAAGTAAGAGGATGTGTAAAGTAAGGGTATTTTTGAAAATCACTTACTTTAGTGCTTTTTAAACTTAAATTATTAAAGTGGTGACTTTCTTATAAAACCCGGTCAAAAAGGTGACATTTCCCACCATTTCCACTATAAGAAAATCACTAAACTAAAAATTAAGAAAAAAAAAAGATATATATATATATATATATGTATATATATCAATAAATCAAACAAATTAATTTCATATTATTTTTTACTTGGATAAATTTCTTTTAGTTTAATTACACAATTTTGTTATTTGAGATATCAAAGGTGAAGTTAGAATTTAACTACATCACATGAATTAGCCTAGAATATCAGCAAGTGTAAGATCCAAAGCCAAAACATTAAATGGTTATTATTATTATTACTCTAAATTGTTGTGCTTTCTTTATAACAATTTTTTTTTTTTCAAAAAGTGGGCTGGGAGTCTGGGAGCCTGGGATAGCTTACAAATTTATAATTTTGAAATTTTATTTTGAGAGAAGGAGCATGAGCATTTTTATAATTTTAAGAAGTTTTTTTGTAATGTTGTAGGCATTTTTTTTTTTGGGGTTAATATTTCAAAGTTTTTTTATAATTTTGAATTGATAATATGGCAATAAATATGAACTTGACAAAGCTGGGCAAGACATGTGTTCGATGATAAGCATAGACTCAGACCAGTAGTTAGATTTCCTCACCGATGCTCGAAGAATAAGAAATGGCCGGGGGAAGAGATTCTCGTTGCTCGGACTCAACCAAGACTCTGAGACATTGAACCTCCAAAGACACAATCATCCCTTGCATGCAGATCGGTCAGTTTAAAGCCACACAAGTGCTGACAGCATAAAAGACGAGACAAAAAACACATTTATAAAACACGGTACCCACTGACCATCCATTAGTTGATAGCTACATAATCTAAAAACAAGAAGAAAATTAAAAAAAGTGAAAGAGTTTTGCCACGTGACAACACCCCATTGGGTGGTTATGGGTGGTCAGTATGCTTTGGATATTGACCACCCAAGCATTTTCCTTATAAAACCCCACGCAACAAAGTAATAAAGGTAACTTTTTCTCACTTACGCTTCGGTAAAAATTGACACATGTATTCGGTATTTTCTTAAAGATCTTGCCCGTACTATATTCAGAGATAATGTTGACTTTGGTATTGAAGGGTGATTGGCGAATGGCGATGAACCCTGTAAGCCACCTAACGATCTATTCATCTTTGTTAATCTCATGATAAAGTAAGAACCACCGAACTAAGGTTCTACGAAGGTCCTAATCTTGCGTGATCCCCAACAGTGATGATTTAATATGGAACTAATTAGATCAAAATTGAAACAAGAGATTATTTTGATAGTAAATGAAATAGTAATAACCGTCGGGACACCGCCGGCAGCTTTGGAGTCTTCCTATCACTGATCTTGGTGTTTGGTTTGGTCGTTTTTATGCTTTGCGGAGGCGGGCTTCGGAACTGATGGAGGTTTGATTGGTTGGGTGGTTTGGGGTTTTGATCTGGCATCTCGGCAGCATCCTTGGTGGGTCTTCTCCAACGGCCGGATCTCTCCTCCGGATCAGTTTCTGCTTGTGTGTTTCTTTTTGTTTAGTTTATGTTTGACTGTAATCCCACTTCAGTGTGGACGTTTTTCTCCCGTTGTGGGACTCTGAACTGGGCTTGTGCTCAAATAGTTTTAATTGTGGAGTCCCATATTTGGTTGTATCTTTGCCCTGGATCTGGTTTTCCAGATTTTCAGGTGCCCTTTCCAAAAAAAAAAAAAAAAAAAAAAAAAAAAAAGGATGAAATTGACTAATTTGGTAAATCATGTATTTATATTGATAAATTTTCAAATATGAAGGATGATTTTGATATTTCCCCCATAGTTTGATAATTTCCATCATTTTTTTTATGCAAAATATTAAATAATAAGAAAAGAAAATAGAAAAAAGAAAAAAGAAAAAGACTAGAGAAAGAAAGATAGGCTTGAAACTTTGAAAGAAACAAAAAATAGGTCAAGCATTGGCAAAGAGTCATGAGTGATTGGAGCAGAGCCCATATATACGATGTGTCCACATCTAACTTCTCTCTCTCACACACTCACTGACTCTCAGGCTCCACTCACTCCTTCACTCTCTCACTCGTTTGTTGCGGAGAATCAAAATCAACTCCTCTCTTCGATCACTTTTTCTCACTACCCAAACAAAAGAAAAAAGTGAAAAAAAAAAAAAAAAAAAAAAAACAGCAACAACAACATTAAATGCCCTCTCGAGAAAACAATGTTAATCTGTTTTTAGAGCCGCGTTTTCCAGTCTCAGTACAATCATGACACCCTATATATATATATACTCATATATGCTTTATATATCTCTGTTTCCTTAGTTGTCAAAATCAAACATCAAATTGGTGATGTGTGGTGTGGTGTGGTGTGGTTGTATTAACTGATAATTAACCGATCGAAAGGTCTTATTCAATGGCAGTTCTTCCACAATCTCGACTTTTTTCTTCCTTCGTTTTTATTTCTAGTTTTCTACTTTCTCTTTTCAAGATATAGTATACGTTAATTGGCATTAATCCAGCAAGTCCCTGTCCAAAACCAGTACTCATCTGATAAATAAAAATAATAATTAAGATTCTTTTTAAGTTAGTTAATTAGTTCAAGAGATAGAAGTGTTGTGAGACTGAGAGCTAGCTTCTTCTTTTTGTTTCTGATTCTTTGTCTAAGATTATAACTCACTCTCCGGTCTCCAGCAAAGATATTGATTTGGGTCCCATTTGAGATGGGTGAAAACAAAGGAGATTCAACCAAGAAGCAACCACAGCATCAGCAGCAGCAGCAGCAGCAGCAACAACCCCAACAGCCACCACCACCACAGCCTCCGCCACCGCAGCCTCAGCAGTCACAACAGCAACTTCCTTCTTCACCCAAAAACCCACTTGAGGAATCATCTGAAAAAAGGCAGCACCAGCAACAACCACCACCACCACCGGCGGTTGTGGTCAGTGGAGCTCCGTTCATATCTACTCCTGTATTTGTCCCAATTGGTGCAACTTCCTCCTCTCCTTTTGAGCAACAATTTGAGCTTGTGAATCCCAAAAGACAGAGATATAATACTAGTCATCAATGGAAGCTTTTACCATCTCCATCTCAACAACAAAAGCAAACCCAAATGGCTACTACTACTACATTTACAAGCGAATCAACTCCATCACCGACCACAAACCCCACCAACACAAAAACCAACCAAGCAGCTTCATCTTCAGATACAGCCTCATCTCCTCCACATTCTCCAATCCCTTCTCTCTCTGCAGCCTCTGGACAGGAAACAAGCAAGCCAGAGACCGGTGATCAGCAATTTCAAGCTCAGTTTAGAAAAGGAAAATATGTGAGCCCAGTTTGGAAACCAAATGAAATGTTGTGGTTAGCTAGGGCTTGGAGGGTCCAATACCAAAGTGTACATCATCATCAAGCAGAGACAAGCGACATCGTTACTACTACTACACACCAATCAACAAGAGGAAAAACTAGGGCAGAGAAAGACAGAGAAGTTGCAGAGTTCTTACAAAGACATGGAGTCAACAGAGATGCTAAAACTGCTGGGACAAAGTGGGATAATATGTTGGGTGAATTCAGGAAAGTTTATGAGTGGGAGAGAGGTAATGAGAGAGATCAAATTGGGAAGAGTTATTTTAGACTTTCTCCTTATGAGAGAAAATTACACAGATTACCAGCTTCTTTTGATGAAGAGGTGTTTGAAGAGTTGTCTCAATTCATGGGGTCTCGTATTCGATCATCATCATCACAGAGCAGAGCTTCTGTTATTGTTTCTGCTGGTGAAGATCATAGAACAGCCACTAGAGCTCTTCCTCCTCCACCACCACTCAAGGAAGACGACCTCTCAGGTATATATATATATATAAACTCGAATAATGAATAATCATTTTTTCTTTCTTTATTAACATTTCATGAGTTCGTTTGTTTTAGCAAGGACAAAGCAACTGGTCATGACAAGTGGAGCTGGTTTATTAGGGTTTGATCAGTCTTTACTAGAAGTGGGTAATATTACTGTTCCTTGTTTATCTTCATTATCATCTTCAAAGGAGCTTAGAAGAATCGGGAAAATAAGGATGACATGGGAGGAATCAGTAAGTTTGTGGGCTGAAGAAGGAGAGAACCAGAGAGGGAGAGTGAAGCTTCAAGGGTCAAGCTTTTTGAATGCTGATGAACTCACTTTCTTTGATGATGCAATGGTTGCTTGTAACATGGAAGCCTTTGAAGAAGGGACTCTCAGAGGTTTCTCTGTTGATAGATTCCTTCCTGGACAACAAGTTAAAGTTTTTGGCAGACGAAAGTCTTCCTCATCATCAGCTTCTGCTTCTTCTTCTGGTACATAAAATTAATTAAATATTAAATATTTTTAACGGTTTATGAATCCACATCTCTAACACAGTCTCTCTCTCTCTCTCTCTCTCTCTCTCTATCTCTCTAACAGGTTTCATTGAAAGATTTCAACTTCCATTCACAGAACAACCCTCCATTAGATGTAAGTCTTGTCAAAAAAAATCTATTCAACACAAGCTTAATTTACATTAATTTATGGTTTTTAGTTGGTGCAGCAATTCCTCCATATGAGTTTCAAGACCCAACTGACTACTACGTGGGTTGTCTACGTGTCCCACCCACTGCACTACCTAGTTTGTTCGAGCTATCATGGCACTTGCAAGAACCACCACCGGAGGAGCTTCGTTTCCCACTTCGAAGAGATGTCTACAGAGACTTACCACAAGGAAAAGAGCTCTTCTTCACCACTTCAACTGAGTTATTAGATTCCAGAGCCATCACGTACGACATTTTAAGCCCAATTATACGTAACAACCCTAGTCTTCTAAGTGTGTCCACTGCAACAAGTAGAGACTCTTTCATTGGTCTGTGGGATGATTGCATCAATAGGGTTGTGTCCAAATTCTGTTCAGTTGAAATGGTCATTGTAAGAAAACCCTCTTCAATAATCATCTCTCCAGAGCTGCCGTTGCAGGATCAATGGCCTAATGTGACTGGTTTTGTTAGGAATTTTTGTTTGTGGAGAGGTGAAGAGTGTGACCAATTGAAAGAAGGTTACATTGACCCTTCTTGTTCAATAGTAGAGAAGCTGTTGTGGACTTACATGGATCTTCCATACTTGCTTGGTTACTATGCAGTTGGGTACATTGTCACTTTCTGTGCTTTAAGCCGATCACAAGATCGAGTCATTAGAACAGATTTGTATTCAATAGACTTATCTTCACCAGCTGACAGACTAAAAGCCATAATTCCATGTTATAGAATTGCAGGTCTGTTGCCTTTATTAGCTGATCGATGCTTCAACAACAACAATGGTGGTGGGAATTACAGGCATTTTAGTGATTTCGAAAGAATCGATCTGGGTAACGGAAATGTAATCGAAATGACACCAACTAGTGTGACAAGATTCTTCTCAAGCAAGAGAAAATGGACAGCAGTGAAAGAGATCTACGATTTCTTAGATCACAGAATCCCACATGCAGAGTCCATATACAGATCATCAGAGAAAGATTTAGCTCTAGTGTTCAAGCCAAGAGGCTGCAAAATCAAACCATCGAATTGCGACCAGCTCGTTGAGGCTCTCCAGTACGTGACAAAAGCTCTTGTGGCACTACACGACCTATCTTTCATGCACAGAGACCTAAGCTGGGACAAAGTGATGAGGAGGAGCGACAGGGACAGCGAGTGGTTCGTCTGCGGTTTCGAGGAGTCTGTCGGAGCACCGAAGATACACCCACACGGGGTTGCTACGTCAGGCACGGAGGCGCGTGGGAGGCACGCCCCGGAGATGGGTCGGGGTTTGCATGGGGTCAAAGTTGACGTGTGGGGTGTGGGACAGCTGGTGAAGACTTGTGGGCTGAGTGGGTTGCCGAAAATGCTTCGAGAGTTGCAGAACAGGTGCTTGGAGCAGAACCCAGAACAGAGACCCACCGCCGCCGACTGCTACCACCACTTGCTTCAGTTGCAGTCATCTACAACTACTACTACTGCCCCCTATTGAAGTGACTGATAGATATAGAACAGAACAGATAGGTAGATAGATATAAATAGATTGTGGTTATATATATATATAGATAAAAAGAAGATAAATTATATCAAACAAACAAAAGAAAAAAAATTAAATGTTTGTAATTTATCTCTCTTTGTATCTGTATATATATATATATGCTGCTACTACTACAACATTAACGCGTCACAATTTGTGCTGTGTGATTATTAATTTTAATTGGAGGTCAACGGTGGTGGACGGTAGTGGTCGACCATCGATGGCAGTTTTGATACCTTAAAAAATAGAATGATGGTTCTGTTAGTTTTTAAAAATATGATTTTTGGAGTTGATGATGCAGAAATTGGCGGCTGCTGTATTGATAGGGCGGTAATAGTTGGTCTTTTCTCTATGAATCTAGCTATCTATATTTTTCTATCAAATCAATTTAATAATAAACAAAATTTTAAATTCATGAAACTGAGTTTTTTTCGTTTTTTGTTTTTTTTTTTTGTTTTTTTGTTTTTTTGTTTTTTGAGTGAAACAAATTTTGTTGTTTTGGATCTGAATGGTACCTCTCGAGATTTACTTGGTTTGGTGTGATATGGCAGTATTTAATCGTTGATGGAATGATGGCTGATAGTTTTAATATGACGACCGGTGAGACACAGTACAAATTGCTGCAGTAAAAATGAGAATATTTCGAAAAAAAAAATAAAATGAGGAGACCATGTTTATAGGGGTTATTGTGCAACTTCAACTTTCGACACTGAACTCTATTTTAATTTGGAGTTAGAAAGAGAATTTTTTGAAAATGTTTATATTAAATTTTTTTCCATCCAATGTTCAACACTAAATTTTACATTAAAAAATCTATGCTAGATTGGCATCCCTCTGCAACTAGATCAAGCTACAAGGGATCAAACATATGGGTTTTATGCCCGAGTTCTTGTGGATATTGATTTAACTTCGAATCAACCATCATTTTTGAATGTGGAGAAAGATAACCATTGGGGTTTCTCTGTTGATGTTATATATGAAAATCTTCCAAAGAGGTGTACAAAGTGTAAAGCTTTTGGTCATGACTTTGCTAGATGCCACCAAAATAAGGAGATTAATTCTAACAGAGGTCGATCGCAATCAAGAAATCTAAGACAAACCTACCGGCCTACAAATGGCCACCATAATGGGCAGGTTGTCGTAGAGGAATGCAAAACAGTCCCACAAAATCAGGAAACGATAGAGGAAGAGGAAATTGTACAGATTCAAAATTTTAAAAATCCCGTAATTAATGTGGAAGACACAAATGGCAGGATCCAATTATCTCCACATTTATTTGAATTAAATGTGATTGATACTCATGAATTGAATCGGGAAACAACAACCAATTTTGAAGTTGACAAATTTGGGTCTCAAGAAGTTGACCCAATATGTGAAGTGCAGTTTCCAGTTACAACCGGCACATCTAATGCACCTGCGGAAGATCATGATCTAATTGAGAGTTTTTCTCCAATTCAAATTCAAGCAGCTGAACAATTTCCTAATCAAGATGTGGGAATTAATGTTAATATCTCCAATGATTTGAATAACAAATATTTAAATCTGGAAGATAATAATGAGAATCCTCAATGTTCTCTAGAGAATATTTGCATTAATAACAGAGTGATTCTTGACAATTCAAAGATTTCGAACTTCCAGAATTTTGATCAGCAAGTTTTGGATGAGGTTTCAGGAGATAAAAGAGGAAAGATTAATTTGAAGCATATATCAGAAGATCAAGATATTAATACTTCAAATTCTAATCATGGTCCAGTAGATCCCATGTTTGACAATAATTGGATTCCTGTGGTGACCAAATCAAAAAAAAAAGTGAAGCCAACTTTTAAGATTTTATCTAGTTCCAAGTCTCAAGTGAGTAAGAAAAGTTCTACAACTTCACGCATTGTCACTAATTGGGGTGCACATGATGAGGCATAAGTAAATGATTTCGCTGATCTGCTTAATTAAGTTCATGTTTTTATTTTTTTAAGGCCTGCGTGCCTTTTAAGATTAGCGTGTTTTAGGGCACGCGTGCTTTTATTTTATATTTTTTTTATTTTTTTATTTCTCCTTTTTATTTTTATTTTATTAATAAAAAAGCTCTATAGAGCTGCTTGATTTAAAAAAAAAAAAAAAATTATAAAATTTTTTAAAAATAAAAGATGATTTCATTAATTTGACTAGTTTGGTCAGTAAACATTAGAATATTGATACTCTACTGTTTATCACAGCACTAGAAAACATTTTGGGATTTGTATTTTGTTTTGGGAAATGTATTCTACACTATTTTAAAGCACCGTTAGAGTTGCTCTTAGATATTGAAAATCCTAATAATATTTTATTATATATACTAATTTCAAGTTCTATTTAAAAAAAATGAAGAAAAAAAATTCTTACATTACATAAAAACTTTTTAAAAAATTAAAAGTGTTTATTTATTTTCATTTCACCCTATTTGTATGAGTTTGTGGTTTTAATGTTTTCCTTTTTAAACAATCCAAAGGCCAAACATGGCTACAGGGATATCATATAGTACCTTGATATATCATATATAATATTTTATTACTTTTTCACTCGCATTCGTATATTGATTGATTCCCAATTTTATTGGAAATATATAAGTTAAAAATTAAAATTACTTTATTTTATTTTCATTTTTATACTTAATATATAGTTTAATAGATAAATTATCATTTAAAAAAAAAAAAAAAAAAAAAAAACCTCATAACTAAAGTGGTAAGTACATCCCTTTCATGTTTTTGAGAGAGAGTGGAGATGTACGAGTCCCACCCTAAGTAGATACCGCGTTGTGTATGTAGTGCTTTATTTCGGTACGTAGGTCTTGAAAAAATTTAAAATTTAAAATTATATTAATTGGTTCTTGATTCCCTAAATAATGATTGTAATAAAACAATTTAAGGTTTACCTACTTAAAATTTTTCTACGGAAATTTGATTATCAAGTTCTTATACTAATAAAATATTATGTTATGATTATAATAATTTTTGACAATTCTAATGTGGTTTGATAGTGAATGATGTTGGTTCAATCGAACAATATCATATGTTTAAATATCTAAAAGAATAATGGTATAAATCAATAAATCAATCTATTCCAAAAAAAAAAAAAAAAGAATGATGTAAGTCAATCTAAAAGGGTTTCAGCTACTTCAAATTTATTGGAAAAATACTATTATAATTATGTATCTCAAAAATGAAAATTTTATTCTAGCTAATGGCATTCTTGGATGGCCGTACATTTTCAAATGTGGATCAAACAACACAAAATAATTTTGTTAAATTTAACCACTCAAAATTATTAATGTTATTGCACATCATCTCTTAACAGAGATGTTAGGGCACCTCCCTTCCGCACCTGGTGTATTTTACTCCCGATTGGTGGGAGTAGTTCTGATCTTGGTAGATCCTAATTGATAGGTCTTGGTAGATCTACTGTAATAGTTGTAAATATAATACTTAAAACAAAAGTTATTAATGTTACTATTATATATATATATAAATTAGTCACCATCTTAAAATTGATTGCTTATAAGTTATAACCAATTTAAAATATTCGATTTCAAGAAATAATCAGAAAAAAGCCAAACAAAAAAATCCCCTAAACAAGCGTCGCCTTCTTCCTACAATTTTTTTAATACCTCTTAAGTTTTCTCTCCCATCTCTTCAAGCTTTTCTCTCCTCTGAATCAACTAATTTTTCATCATATAATTCTATTAAAACACAAGATCATCAACCCACGAAATGGTAATAAATAAGATTTGAGCAATATTCCTTTAAAAAAAAAAAAAATTGAGCAACATTTGCTCCAATATTAGTGACCTTATAACAACACTTTTGATTCATAAATCTCCTTATTTAAAGTTCACTTTAAATGTTTTTACTGTCTTTGTAATATGATGAATTAATTTCATAGGTTTTGATTACATATTGCATTATTTTGTGATATGAATATGCACCGCCAATTTTCACAATTAAAGTCTGGATTCACAAATGTATCAAAGTAAACTACAGTTATAGATTCCTTTACTATAATATACGTTTAAGTATGGTCTACGAACTGTACATCCACTCTTGGTAAAGTAGTTGTTACTTTACTTATCATGTCTTCACAGAGTGTACGTGAGGAGACCTCTTCCATCTACTGAAAGCTAGCTGCATTTTAAACCGTGCTTATAGTGGTTGATCTAATCAGGTCTCAATAAACCTCGACCTAATTGGTGCGTGTGGCTTAGAGGCTTGGAAAAATAAATCCATTATGTTTCATGTGTGGGAGTAGGAGATCTCAGAATTCAGACAATGCCCTATGATCACAACCAGCTCAGCCGCCTCAGCCCCATTGCTCCTCAAAGTAGGGCCACTGTGTTTCCATCATGGAATCACTGCCCCAAAAATCCCCAGCTATCTTCAACAGCCCTTTAATATTCTGCCTTTTTCATGTACCCCCACATGAAGAATCAAGATTGCGATCGATTTCCTTTAGCTATTCTAGGCATCCTCCACCCTTTTTTTTTTTCCTGTCACGTATTGTACGTCCTTAATTCTGAGACCTTTGCCTGGCAATGTCACAATTATTATAATAACAAGTTTAAAACAAGAACAAATTATATTATCATGATCGATCATTTCAAGACTTTTATGGGAAAATCTTTATTATTTGACACACCCTGTATTCAGATACATATAAATTCTTGTCCCCTGCTAGGGTTTTTAGAGATATGAATTATTCCAAACAGGAATCGAATATTCGAATGCAATTTGCAGTGAAAATTATTGTGAGAGAGAGAGAGAGGGTATTCTGGTTCAGCTTTTTCAAAGTATCGAATTGGCTTTTTGCAGAAAAAAATAATGGTGATGAAAAAGCAGTTAATGGTGAATTGGTGATCTAGCTTTTAAGAGTTATGGCTTACAACTAAAGTGTCCTTATTAGCTATCGAAATTAAGCCAATACCAGCTTTTTTGATGTGATTACAGCCTGTTGTATATTATGTAGTACTTATTTTTTTCGGGCATATTTACTATGTACTATTCCAATTTAATTTAATTTCTACTTGTTCTACAGCTAATTAAAAACCCATTTGAGTAGATCCACACTCCACAGCATACGCAAGTATCTTGATCTAGGAAAATAACTCAAGAAGGAAGCATTGACTTTTGCTTGTTTCTGTTTTCTTGGCTTTCCTGCTTGCTTTGTTTCTGTGGCCTTCTGTTGCCATTTGTTTTGTTATCAATAAAGTTTGCCGTTAAAAAAAAAAACTTTGGAATCAGATATATTCCAATATCTTAACAGGAAACATTAAATTCTGAATAAAAGATTCCAAGGTTTTTCAGCAAACTTTTATAATTTAATTCATTCCAATATCTTAAGCGAAAAGATTAACCTCTAAATCATAATATCTTTTATTCCCGAATAAATACGTATGGTGAGACTCAAACTGTGCATTAACACTCATCATTCATGCTAAGAGATGATGTATTTAAACTACTATATCTTAAAAACTATGAATAAATACAGATTACATAACCATCTAATCAAATAAAAATTATATAACCTTGACAATATGTTATACTAATTAATATTGAAGAGTTAACAAGTTTTATAAACATTACTCATACAACTATAACTATCTGTCAAATGTCAAGTCATGTAAATAAGGTGGGATGTTGGGCGCTCCCATTTTGTTTTCTACCTACCATTCATCTTCATTTTCTTTATTTATATATAAAAATATATTATTACAATAAATAAATCCAAAACCCCTCTCAACTCTGGTGTGAGTTGGATAAATATTTTTACCATATTCATCTTCATTTACCTAATTAATTGTTGGTTTTAAATAAGTTAAAATTAATAATTTTATTTTATTAATTAAAAAAAATAAAAATATGGGAATTAAAATAATTTCAATTAAATAAAATATATTTTTGGCAAAGAAAAAAAAAAAAAGAAAAAAAAAAAAAGAGAGATTGATTTATGATAAGTATTTTTTACAATCTTTAAAATATCCCAATATTCTATGGGTTGAATTTCTTAATTGACTAGAAACCAAATATCAAGCCCAACTTTTGTGGACCATAGTATTAAAGAAACCGACTCAGTCATGAATAGAACCCAATTTTGGTTGACTAGGCCCGTTTAAAGCTCTGAAGCTAACCCAAGAAATTCTCGGAACTCAATTATGGATCAACTCACTACTAAAACAAACATGGTTCGGCTACTGTACAGAATATGTATAGTAGCTGGATCAATTTTTGGTCTTTTAATTTTAATCCAAGGGTGTATAAAAAAATAAGGATTTAAAATTAAAAAAAATTAAACAAAAATAAACTTACTCTCTCTCTCACATAACTTTCCATTAACACTAAAATATAGGGTTGTTAATGAGTTAAATGGGAATAGAGAAGGTTCTCGGTCCCCACCAATTTCTTCATCAACGTGACAAAGGTTAAAGGGTCCCTTAAATTTATAACACTCTTTGGAGATGCATTTTTGGAATTATTACCAACTTAATAATTTGAGTTTAAATGGCACCAAAGTATGGTGATGAACAAAAATACCTCTATTTTTACTTTTATTCTTTTATATATATATATATATTTTCTTTTCAAAAAGCCTCCATTGATGGAGGTCAATCAATGGAGATAGAACAGACCTCTATTTGAGGTCGTCGAAACGACTTTCATTGAAGGTCAGTTCTCAACTCCAATGGAGGTCGAAGAAAAAGATGATACAAAATTTTAGATTTGGAAATAAGTCTTCAATAGAGTAGAATAAGTCTTGGGTAGAGTAGAAATAAGTCTCAGGTACCCTACCTGAGACTTATTTCCAAATCCATTTTTTTTTTAATCTTCTTCTTCATGGTCTTTTCAATTTCCATTAATGGAGGTTCTTGAAAAAAAAAAAAAAAAAAGAGGAGAGAGGAACAAAGAGAGAGAAAAAAAAAAAGTAAAAAAAGTAAAGTAAAAAAACAAAGTAAAAGAATAAGTTGGGGCATTTTGGTCTCACCACATGTTTGGTGCTCTTTTTACAAGAATTATTAACTTGATGATCCCCACAAAGTCAACCCCATTAAGAGCTTGTTTGGTTGGGCTTTTGAAAAAACTCTATTGGTAAAAGATCTACATGCAGTAGATTTATTAGAAATAGAGTTTTTGAAAAAAAAAATATATATAGTTGTTTGGTTGGTAGACTTTTAAAAAAAAGATATATTTGGAGAAGCACCTCCTCATGAGCTTTTGTCTAGTAGAGGTTTAAACTCTACTAGACTCTACTCAATTTAAAATAGACAATCTCAAAAGCTCAACCAAACAACTCTAAAAACAACTCTAAAAAATTCAAATAGATGTTGGTAGACCTTTTAAGGTAGTAGAAAGCTCAACCAAATAAGCACTAAGTGTTATTTCCCACTATTCTCTCAAGATTAAAGGCAAACAAAATCTAGGTAATATATGACAAGATTAGAAGACAATCTTAAGTTTCAAGTCAATTAAAAATATCTTGTTGTCTAGCTGTAAAGGGTCATGGCATGAAGACTAGGAGTTTGAAGTTTAAATTGTCTTGGATCCTTGAGGAGGAGTTATCTAAGATTATTGATTTGGGTACTTCTTTGGGTGTTGATTTATGTAATAAAGATGTGAGGATAGCCAACATCATTGCTAGAGCGATTTCGATGTTGAAAGGTGCTAAACAGAAAATGGTGATCAAGTAGTGTTCTTGGGGTGTTTTCTGCTGGTGTTTTAGGAGTGTCTCTATTCAGTTGTTTCTCTGGGTGGTGCTCGGGTTGCTGGTGTTGTTTTTGTTGTGGTTGCTTTGAGTTTTGGCAGTTGGTGGTCTTGTAGTTTTGGGGTTTATTTATTGTTTGTTTTGGTCTCTTACTTGAGTTGTGCCTCTATGTTGTTCATTTTCTTGTTGTACCTTTGTGCCTTTGTGTTGTATGTTTTGCTGGACTCTGTGTTGCCTCTTGAAATAAATTTGTAGTTAAAAAAAAAAAAAGTCAATTAAAATTAATAAAATAATTAGAAAAAAAAAACAACCATTTTGGGGTGGCAGTTAGGGGAAAATGGGGATGAGGTAATCCATACCTGCCGCCATTTAGGGGGGTGTATTCAATTGAGAGTTGGTTGGATTTCATTGGATTCTATTGGATTTTAGAAATTCGAGTTTATTCAACTCAGATTTCATAAACTCAGATTTCATTGGATTTGTTTGAAATCCAACAAAATCCAGGTGTATTCAACTCAGATTTGAAAGATTTCAAACAAATCCAATGAAATTTGAAAGATTTCAAACAAATCCAATGAAATCTAGGTGTATTCAAAATCCCATGGATTTGGATGGATTTGTTTAAGTGATGGATTTTGTTGGATTTGGATGGATTTGGAAAGGAAAAATGAAAATAAAGATCGAGGTGATTCTCAAATCTTGCCATTTATGCCAAGATTTGGATGGATTTGGCCTGAATCCAATTTGACTCCTCTGCTCAAGAACTTCGCCCATAGAAAATTTTCTCTACTCAAAACCTCAAAATTTTCTCAGCTCAAAACCTGTATGGATTTGCTCTGAATCCTATTTTTTACTCCTCCCACCACCCCCAAAATCCAGCCACCACCATACAACAACCCAGACTAATCCAACAACCACCATCACCCCAAAATCCAGACACCACCCACCAAACTAGAAACAAGAAATTGAGCTTCAAAACCAGTTTTGATTATATAATGAGAACAATATATAATCAAACTTATTAGGTAAGGTGTCGCGATCATATAAAGCTATACAATTTTTCATTTGTTTTAGAAGCTAATGCAGATAGTTCTTGACTTGGATGAAACTTTTAGTATGGACATCTAGTCTTCTTGCTTCTCTTCATAATCAAGCTACATAAGCAGGATTGAAAGGCTCTGCTGCTGTATGAAGCCAATGAAGTTGTTAAGAAACAAGAAATTGAGCTTCAAAACCTTCGAAAAGCCATTTGAGAGAAAGAAGAAAAGCTAGAAACATCTCAGACAATTGGTAGACATGAAGAGAAGAAACAATCATACCTTTTGAGGGCAAATCAAAGAGAGAAGAAGAAGATTTGGGGGTTTTGGTTGTCAAAGAAAAAGAAGAAGTTAGGGTTTTGGATATGAAGAATTTGGGTATTTTTTTTTTCTATAAGACTCGAAACGGTGTCGTATTGAAGCTCTCTATTGGGTTGGGTCATCAGCAAACTTGGGCCAATCGGTAAATCCAAATCTATTTTAAGACAAATCCATCCATTTTAAACTTCAATTTTTTTTATTTTTTATTTTAAGACAAATCCATCCAAATCCATCCAATTCTACCTAATGAATTCCAACGAAATCCAACAAAATATTTACACAATTCCTATAAAATCTAATGAAATCTGTAGGATTTATGAATTCCACCGAAATCCATCACTTAAAACAAATCCAACAAACTCTAATGAAATCTGGATTGAATACATCCCCTTTAGATTTGAGGTAAAATTATCCTCATCCGCATTTTCATTCGTTTTTGGAGGATATTATACCCCAAAATGGGGATGGTGGCCGTTGGGATTTTGGGCCTGTCTAATTTTACCTATAAATTAATACGGTTGCTACAAGTCTACAACATATTCATTAAAGATATATATTTGATTAAATGTCACGCATCTTATAGACTAAGTTATCATATTTTTATTAAAGTATATACTTAAAATATAAGACTTTGAAAGTTTAAATATACATTTGTAAATAATTATTAAATAAATAAATAGAACCAATCCAGCTACTTTTACGATTATGAAGTTCATAGTAATAGATATCTTTTTATAGTAGATATTCAGATCACGTATATAGTATTTTACCTCGGTTAACTCATAACCCGTTATACCCTATGTATAATAATTAGGGCATCAATCATCGTCTATAGTCCATTGAATTCCAAGTTGAATCATCTAAAATGTCAGACGAAGCTGTTCATGAAACTCAACCAACATTGATTGATCCCTACAAATATCTCCAGATCGTCGCCAATCCTGACGGCTCAATCACACGCAATGAAAACTTGTTTCCGAGAACACCAGCCACTCCTGATGATCCATCCCACCAACACATTCCAGTTCTCTACAAAGATGTCTTCATCAACCAATCAAACAACCTCTGGGCACGTATATTCGTGCCCCGCGACAATGGCGGTGATCACAACAAGCTTCCTCTCGTTGTTTACTATCACGGTGGAGGCTTCATTCTCTGCAGCGCAGACATGAACGTTTTCCATGATTTATGCTCACACATGGTGGTCCAACTTCAAGCTGTCGTCGTGTCCGTTGGATACAGACTTGCACCGGTGCATCGGCTGCCGGCAGCTTATGATGATGCAATGGAAGCGTTACATTGGATCAAAACCAATACACAAGAAGTGTGGTTACAAAAATACGTTGACTTCTCCAATTGTTTTTTATTGGGGACTACCGGACTAGTGCTGGTGGCAACATAGCTTACCATGCTGGACTACGTGCAGCTGCAGACGTTGATCATCTAACGCCGTTAAAGATCAAAGGGCTGATATTGCATCATCCATTCTTTGGTGGGGTCAAGAGGACCGAATCAGAACTGAGGTTGGTCAACGATTCGGTTTTACCAACATGTGTTACTGATTTGATGTGGGATTTGTCGCTACCACCTGGAGTTGATGATGATCGCGATCATGAGTATTGTAATCCAACGGTGGAGAGTGGATCAAAAGTCTTGGAACAGATCAAGTCCTTAGGATGGAAGATGATGGTGACTGGGTGTGATGGAGACCCGTTAATTGACCGTCAGATTGAGCTGGCGAAGACCATGGAGCAAAAGGGTGTACAAGTTGTGGGTCATTTCGGTGCGGGTGGTTTTCATTGAGCGGAACTTATGGATCCTAGCAAAGCTAAGGCCATGTTTGATCTCTTAAAAAACTTTGTTTTCTCCAGCTAATTTGGTTGTAATTGATTGATTGTATGTTTTGTATGGAAAATTCTCAAGTTAAAGCTGTACCGAATTTCTTTGAATTCTCAAGTTTAAGATTTTGTTTTCATTTTTGCATCGGTTGCAATTATTTAATTTTCTCTGTTTATAGAAGCTTCTATCACCATTATCCTTACCGTAAAAGTTTGGATATTTAGAGTTTTTTTTTTTTTCCTATTAATAGATATCCTTAAAAAAAAAATTAATGTTTTTAATTTTTTTCATTTATTAATTAATTTATTTTAAAACTATTTATTTTTTTAATTTTATTAAAATATTTATTTTTTTTTAAACTATTTATTTATTTAATTTTTAAACTATTTATTTATTTAATTTTTTTTAAAACTATTTATTTATTTAATTTTTTAAAAATATTTATTCATTTAATTTTTTAAAAACTATTTATGCATTTAATTTTTTAAAACTATTTGTTTATTTAATTTTTTAAAAATTATTTATTTATTTAATTTTTTAAAACTATTTATTTATTTAATGAATCATATATATTTTTTTAATTTTATTAAAGTTTATAAAGTTTTTGGTTAAAAGGTAAAAAAATAAAGTATAAAATAATACAACTAGGAACATTTTAGGCATTTTTAAAGTCAAATTTAAGTCTTGGGGGTGTTAATGTATAATACCAAAACTTTTTCAACTAAATGTACCTTGCCCAAACCTCAAGGGGTGTAGTGCAATTTGCCCTAATAAAATATATTGTTGGTAAAAAAAAAAAAGAGATTGATTTATAATAAGTATTTGGGTTTTTAGCAAAATTGCCCTGTTTAAGGGGCTGAATTGCAAATATACCCTAAAAACCAAATTAATTATAAAAATGCCCTAAAATGACCACAATACCCTTTATCATAACTACACCCCATTTACTAACTATATTAATTACATTTACTAACCACCAACCAACCATTTACCAACCCTTAAAAAAAAAAACTAACAATTTACCATCATCCAACCTTTTTTTTCTCTACATCATCTAACTTTTTTTTTTTCTCTACATCACATTCCCTTTTCATATTTGAAGTTTTAAAAACACTGGGGAATTGTTTGAAGGGGTAAGTATTATTACTTTGTAAAATTATTTTTTTTTTTTTTTTTTGAAATCCGAAAAATGTATAAAAAAAAGTTTGAAAAACCATTGGGTCAGGGGGACCGACATTGGGTCGGTCTGACCCAATGTTTTTTTTCATCGGGCCAGGGTGACCCAACATCGGGCACCCCGACCCGATGGTTTTCTCCATGTTTGAAAAACCATCGGGTCGAGGGGACCGATGTCGAGCGACCCTGCCTAGATGAAAAAAATCATCGGGTCAGCCTGACCTGATGTCGGTCCCCCCGACCCGATGGTTTTTCAAACTTTTTTAAAAAATCATCGGGTCACCTTGACCTGATATTCATCGGGTCAGTGTGGCCCGACATTTGACTCGATGGTTTTTAAAGCCTAGTTTAAAAACCAACCCGATGATTTAAAAAACCATAGGGTCGGGGGGACAGACATCAGGTCGCCCTGACTTGATGATTTTTTTTTTATTGGGTCAGGGTGGCCCGACATCGGTCCCTCCGACCCGATGGTTTTTCAACTAGGCTTAAAAAACCATCGGGTCGGGGGGACCGATGTCGGGCCATGAAAAAAATCATCAGGTCAGGGTGACCCGATGTCGGTCCCCTCGACTCGATGGTTTTTCCAAAAAGTTTGAAAAGCCATCGGGTCGAGGGGACTGACATCAGGTCGGGCTGACCCGATGATTTTTTTCATCGGGGCAGGGTGGCTCGACATCTGTCCCCCTGACCCGATGGTTTTTCAAACATGGAAAAAACCATCGGGTCGGGTTGCCCGATGTCGGGTCACCCTGGCCCGATGAAAAAAAACATCAGGTTAGGCCGACCCGATGTTGATCCCCCGGACCTGATGGTTTTTCAAACCTTCTTTTATACATTTTTAGGATTTCAAAAAATTTAAAAAAAAATTGGTAGGTTGGAAAAATAATTTTATAAAGTAATAATACTTACCCGTTCAAACAATTCCCTAATGTTTTTAAAACTTCAAATATGAAAAGGGAATGTGATGTAGAGAAAAAAAAAAAAGGATAGATGATGTAGAGAAAAAAAGGGTTAGATGATGGTAAATTGTTAGTTTTTTTTTTAAAGGGTTGGTAAATGGTTGGTTGGTGGTTAGTAAATGTAATTAATATAGTCAGTAAATGGGGTGTAGTTATGAACTTATGATAAAGAATATTGTGGTCATTTTAGGGCATTTTTGCAATTAATTTGGGTTTTAGGGTAGATTTGCAATTCAGCCCCTAAAATAGGGCAATTTTGCTAGAAACCCTAAGTATTTTTTACAATCTTTAAAATATCCCAATATTCTATGGGCTGAATTTCTTAAATGACTAGAAACCCAATATCAAGCCCAACTTTTGTGGACCATAGTATTAAAGAAACCGACTCAGTCATGAACAGAAAGTTTAGCTTGTGAAACCCAAGATAATACGAACCCAATTTTGGTTGACTAGGCCTGTTTAAAGCTCTGAAACTAAAAACCCAATAAATTCTTGGAACTCAATTATCAATCAACTTACTACTAAAACAACCACGGGTTCAATTTTCCAAGATCTGCATAGTTGCTGGGTCAAGTTTTGATCTTTAGAGCATCGCCAAAAGACTCTTCTATTTATACTCTTCAAATGTCTATTTGCTTACCTATGTGGCAATTTGAGGAGTGAAAAAAGAAAAGATCTTCCAAAAGACTCTTCAATTAGAAATAAGTTTATATTATTTTAATGAAAGTGCTCAAATTCCCCCTACCACCAAAAAATCTAATTGCCCTCTATTTTTTTCAAGTTAGAAATAATAACTTTTCATGTTATTTATATGTTATTATTAAATATTCAACATTAGTCTCGTTTTAAAGATCTACATGAGACCTTTCTAGTGGTATAATTTTTATGATGATATAATTTATAAATTAAAACTTATTATATATTAATTGAATTTAATTAAAAAGATAAAAGATATAGATATTAAATATTAATGATGATGTGATATAATAACTATATATAAAATAAATACAAAGATATTAAAATTTTTTTTTCTTCTCCTAGGGTTTTTCTCTCTAAACCCTAGCGTGGAAGTAGTGGGTTTTTTAGGTGGCTGCCGTCTTCTTGTTCGGTTTCTTCAGTGGTTCTCCGTTGACTCAGTTCTGCTGTTCTAACCTTAATGGATCAGGAGGAAATAGCACGGTTGTGTGCCTCTCTGTCGCTGCGAAGTAAGGATGAGACGCTTTGGAATGTTCGTGATACGCTTAAAGACTCTGCTGGTAAAAAACTGGATCTATGTTTAGTGGGCAAAGTGTTGTCGGACAAACATATTAATAGGGAAGCTTTTCGGTCAGTAATCCCGAAAATATGGCAAACGAACCTTGACGTGGAAGTTGTGCATGATAATACGTTCTTGTTTTATTTTCGCAATCAGGGGGACCGTTTCCGAATCCTTTCGGGTGGGCCATGGAGTTTTGACAATAGTTTACTGGTGTTAGAGAAACCATCGAGAGTTGGGAATGTTGCCAGTCTAGCCTTCAATCGTGTGGCTTTCTGGATTCAGATACCTAATGCACCGCTTATGTGTATGACGAAGGAGATGGGGGAGTTTATAGGGCGGTTAATAGGGGAATTGAGGGATATTGATGTGGGTATAACTGGTGAGTGTTTCGGGAAGTATATGCGTTTGAAAGTTGAGGTGGATGTGTCGAAGCCTTTGAAGAGATTTCTAAGGCTGGAATTAGAGGAAGGGAAGGAATCCATTCTGTTGTTACGATATGAAAAGCTTCCGGAGTATTGTTTTCATTGTGGTATTATAGGTCACTCTTTCACATCTTGTGGACAACGGCGGGGGGTGTATAATGCGGGTAGAGAGGATTTTGAGTATGGGGCGTGGATGAGAGCTTCGGATCCACCGGGACGGAACAATTTTTCTGGTTCGAACAGAAATAGGGGGGAGGGGTCGAAATCGGGGAGCAGTGGTAGTGGCGGTCAGTATGGAAGTCTCCCTAGGAAGGATGATGTGTGGAGACCGAAAGGGATATCGGAGCGCAGTCATGCACGCCAGGTGGTGAGTGATGCTTCCCAACATGAGTCAGTGGATGCAGATGTTGGTAGGGGGCAGTCTTTGAAGGAGGGGGGGTTTGGAAATTCGGTTACGTCAGGTCCCATTAAGGAGATTAATAGTGACCAGGTGCATATATTGGAGGGACAATGCAACGTGGGGACTGAGAAGGATATGCATGCAGGGTCTGGTCACGTGGTTTGTGGGTCGGATATTAAGAGGGGGGGGGGGGGGTCGTGGGTCTGCTGTGGTGGAACTTGTGGAGACCTCGGAAGGGGGCCAAAGGAAAGGGAAGTGGAAGAAGAGGGCACGGGAAGGGGGTATGAGGGGGAAGATTTCGGACGAGATTTTTTTGGTGGATAAACGAAGGGTGGTGGAGGATGATGATTTTATGGCTGGTTTGGAGGTCAAGAAACAGAAACTTAATGGTGCTTTTGATTGTCCATCAATTGCGATATCGGCGAGTCGGGTAGAGGACCCGGCTTGCCGGACTCAATGAAAATGTTATGTTGGAACGCTCGGGGTTTGGGTGGGAGCCGAGCGTTCCGGGTCTTGTACTCGTTGGTACAAGATCATCGTCCTACGATAGTTTTCCTTATGGAAACTATTTGCGATCAGAATGTGATGGAAAGGGTTCGTTTGAGGTTGGGTTTTGATGCTAAGCTTGTGGTTGAGAGGAATGGCAATAATGGGGGTTTGTGCTTGCTCTGGAATAACAATGTGGAGGTTAGTTTGCTTTCTTTTTCTCGTTTTCATATTGATGCTATGGTTGTTTCGGATAATATTTTAAAATGGAGGTTTACTGGGTTCTATGGAAATCCGGTTATGAATCAGCGTATTCAGGGGTGGACACTGTTGAGAAGGTTGGCCAGGCTTTCTAATTTGCCTTGGATTGTGGGGGGTGATTTTAATGAGATTGTTAGTTTGTCGGAAAAGATGGGTGGGACGGTTAGGCAAGGTTTTTTGATGGATAATTTTCGGGATGTTTTGGATGATTGTGGTTTAAAGGACCTAGGTTTTGAAGGTCCTCCTTTTACGTGGACCAATCGGAGGAGGGGTGACGACTTAATTCAGGAGAGGTTGGATCGGTTTGTTGGTAATTTGGAGTGGAGGTCGATGTTCTCTTGTTTTCGGGTCACACATTTAGAGTTTTGGAAATCGGATCACCGTCCGATTCTACTAGATTTCTTGGCCAAGAAGGATATGCATATTGGGCGTGGGCGGTTTCACTATGAGAGGGCTTGGGCGGAGAAGAGAGAATGTTTTGATATGGTTAAAATGGGGTGGGCTGCTGGAACGGGACAGAATGTTGTTCAAAGGGTGGTTGGTCAGTTGGAGGCTGTTTCGGTGGCTTTGCGGAAGTGGAATGGGCTGGAGAAGAGGAAATTGAGGGAAGATATTGTCAACAAAAAAAAGGAGCTGGCTGATTTGGGTAATATGGTTCGGGTGGACTGGAAGCTTCATAGGCAAGTGGAGTTTGAGTTGGATGACCTTCTCCGGTGTGAGGAACATTTCTGGAGACAGAGAGCGAGAACTGCTTGGCTGAAAGGAGGGGATCGGAATTCTAGATTTTTTCATGCTAAGGCTTCCTCCCGTCAAGCGCGTAATAAAATTCGGGGTCTTTTTGATTCAAGTGGGCAGTGGGTGGAGGAGGATGACCATATGGAGGGTGTTATCTCCTCATATTTTCAAGGGATTTTTTCTTCTTCAAAGCCGAGTGGGGAGTTACTTGAGAAGGTTTGTAGGATAGTTAAGGGTCGGGTTCCTCCGAATTTGGTTGGTTGGTTATCAAAAGAATTTACTGCTGAGGAAGTAAAGGTGGCTCTCTTTCAGATGGATCCGGGTAAGGCTCCGGGGTCTGATGGGCTTCCGGCAGATTTCTTTCAGAGATTTTGGGATGTGGTGGGTGGTGATGTAACGCATATGTGCCTGGACTGTCTTAATCATGGTAAACCGATGGAGGCTATTAATCATACTATTTTGTGTCTTATTCCTAAAGTGAAGAGGGTTGAAAAGATGACAGATTTGAGACCGATTAGTTTGTGCAATGTGGTGTACAAGTGCATATCGAAGACTATTGCTAACAGGCTTCGAACGGTTTTAGATAGTGTTATCTCGGAGTCTCAGAGTGCTTTCGTTCCTGGGAGACTGATTACTGATAATGCTCTGGTGGGGTTTGAGTGCATGCATGCTTTGCGACGTCATTTTCAAGGTAGGTCCGGATTTATGGCTCTTAAATTAGACATGTCGAAAGCCTATGACAGGGTTGAGTGGGATTTTTTGTTGGGTATGATGAGGTGTCTGGGGTTTCCGGAGATGTGGATTGCTTTGATCAGGGAATGTATCTCGTCTGTTACCTATTCCTTTATTCTGAATGGCAAGGTTAAGGGCTTTATCCGGCCTTCTCGGGGTTTGAGACAAGGGGATCCTCTCTCCCCTTACCTGTTTCTTATTTGTGCGGAAGGCCTCTCGAGCTTAATTTCTTATGCTGAAGAGTTGGGTGATTTCTCGGGTTTCAAGTGTAGTCGTCAGGGCCCGAAAATTACACATCTGTTTTTTGCAGATGATAGTTTGTTGTTCACAAAAGCTTCTCTCCGGGATTGTATTACTATTAAAAGGATTCTGAATGATTATTCGGTTGCTTCCGGTCAAGTGGTCAATTTTGATAAATCGGCAGTGTGTTTTAGTCGTCAAATTCCGATGAGGGAAAGACGCTGGTTGGCTGGAGTGCTAGGTATGAGTATGGTGGATGTGCATTTGCGTTATTTGGGCCTCCCGTGTGTGTCTGGCAGAAACAAACGGGTTATGTTTGATAGTATCAAGGATAGGGTTTGGAAAAAGCTTCAGAGTTGGTGTCACAGGTTTTTTTCTGCAGGTGGCCGAGAAGTTCTGTTAAAAGCTGTGATTCAGGCTATTCCGGCCTACTCGATGAACCTGTTTAAGCTCCCCATTTCCTTGGTTAAGGAGCTTCATCGTATGAGTGCGAGGTTTTGGTGGGGTGGGAGTGGTAAGAAGAAGAAAATGCACTGGTGCAGTTGGGAGAAATTATGTAGGCCTAAGTGGGAGGGTGGCTTAGGCTTCAGGGATCTTGGGGCTTTTAACAAAGCTATGTTAGCTAAGCAGTGTTGGCGACTTATCCGTTATCCGGATTCTCTTGCCTCTAGGGTTTTAAAAGGGTGTTATTTTCCTGATTCGAGTTTTCTGTTGGCTGAGGGAGGGTCTGGATCTTTTCTTTGGAAGAGTCTTTTATGGGGGAGGGAGCTTGTGGTAAAAGGCTCGAGGTGGAGGGTTGGCACCGGCTCTTCGGTTCGTATCTATCATGATCGCTGGATTCCGCGTGAGCCTTCCTTCCGAGTGATGTCCCCGGCGGTGTTGGATGGGAATGCCACGGTCGATAGCCTAAAACTGGCTTCAGGAGAGTGGAATGAGGGCCTTATTCGGAATTCCTTCATGGATTTTGAGGTGGAGGCTATTCTTGGTATTCCTCCGTGTACCTCTAATTGTGAGGACAGCTTGTTGTGGCATTCTAATTCTTCGGGGGATTTTTCTGTGCGTAGTGGTTACAAGGTTGCGATCTCTTCCCCCTCGAATCCTAGCTGCTCTGGTCTCTCGGGCTTTGAATCGTGGTGGAAATTCTTTTGGCGTCTAAAGCTTCCGTCCAAAATCAAGATGTTTATGTGGAAGGCCTGCAACAATTGGATCCCTACAAGGTGTAACCTTGTGTCTCATGGGATGAGGCTGGATACTTGCTGTCCTATTTGTCAGAGACGATCGGAGACAACGTTGCATGCTGTTTGGCGTTGCCCTTCTTTGAAGGAGGTTCGTCGGTTGTGTGGAATTGATGTTATTAGTGATTCTAGTATTGATCATGCAAATTTTTTTGAGTTTGTTATGTTATGTAGTGCCCAGGTGTCGCCTCCAGCTTTTGAATTGTTATGTGTGCTATGGTGGAAGGTTTGGAACCGCCGAAATGTGGCGCTTCATTCCAAAACAATTTGTCCTGCTGCTGATTTGTGGGAGTGGATCAAGACATATGTTGACCAGTTTCGAAAAGCCAATGAGATGGAGGAGAAGGGGCTTGGGGTCAAGGTGGTGCAGCCTCCTCAGTGGAAGAAGCCTCCGTGTGGGTATGTAAAGCTTAATACTGATGCTGCTTTAAGCTCGCTGGAGCAGGTGACGGGTTTTGGGGTGGTTGGGCGTGATAGTAGTGGTCAGGTCTTGGTGTCTTTGTGCAAAAGTGTGAAGATTGCCTATCTCCCTCAGATTGCAGAGGCTTTGGCCATTCTAGAGGGGTTAAGGTTGGCTTTGATCAGGAATTTCTCACATGTCATTGTGGCTTCTGATGCTCTAGTTGTGGTGCAAGCTATTAATGGTGGGACTCCGCCTGCCTCGGACTTGGGTATGGTTGTGAGGGACATTTTGTTGTGTGCTGAGAATTTTGTTAGTATCTCCTTTTGTTTTGGTCCTAGATTGGTGAATCGGGTTGCTCATGGCCTTGCTAAATTAGCTTTACACCATGTTGGTGAGTCGTTGTGGGTTAATGATTGTCCTCTCTGTGTTGAGAGTTTGGTCCTGGGGGATTCGTCTGGCTCTGCGTAGTTAGTTTCGTTTTTCTCTTTTCTTGATGTCGGTCCTTTTCAAAAAAAAAAAAAAAAAAAAATGATGATGTGATATAAAAAATAATATAATAATAATTGAAGAGGGAGAAGTTGCTCTTCAATATTGAAGAGTGAGAAGCAAAATCTTATTTGAAGAATCTCATTTGAAGAGTTTGTTGAAGGCATATATGCTGACGTGGCTTGTTTAATTTTTAGATATATCTTATTTGAAGAGTCTTTTGGGGATGCTCTTAGATTTCAATTCAAGGATGTATAAAAAATGAAGATTTAAAATTTTAAAAAAAATTAAACAAAAGTAAATTAACTCTCTCTCTCTCTCTCTCTCTCACATAACTTTCCACTAGCACTAAAACATAGGGATGTGAATGAGTTAAATGGGAATAGGGAAGGTTCTCAGCCCCCACCCTTTTCTTGGTCAACGTGACAAAGATGATTCAAGGGTCCTTCAAATTTATAGCACTCTTTGGAGAGGCATTTTTGGAACTATCATCAACTTAATAATTTGAATTTTAATGACACCAATGTATGGTGATGGACAGAAATACCTTTATTTTTACTTTGATTCTTTTCTGTAAAAAAATAAATAAAAAATTCCATTGATGGAGGTCAATCAATGGAGACAGAACAGACCTCCATTTGAGGTTGTCGAAATGACCTCCAATGTAAGTCAGTTTCGACCTACATTAGAGATCGTCGAAACGACCTTCATTGGAGGTCGTGGTTGTTTCTACCTCCAATGGAGGTCTTTTCAATCTCCATTGATGGAGGTGAGGTTCTTAAAATAAATAAATAATAATAAAAAAAAGGGTGAGAGAGGAAGAAAGAGAGAAAAAAATAATAAAGTAAAAGATAAGTTGGGGCATTTTGGTCTCACCACATGCTTTGGTGCTATTTTTATAAGAATTATTAACTTGGTGATATCCCTACAAAGTCAACCCAATTTGGTGCTATTTCCCCCTATTCTCTCAAGATTAAAGGCAAACAAAATCTAGGTAATATATGAGAAGATTACAAGACAATCTTAAGTTTCAGGTCAGTTAAAAATAATGGGAAGAAAAAAAAAAAAAAAATGGGTCTGGGAGTCAGGGGAAAAGGGGATGAGCTGGTAATCCATCCCTGCTGCCATTTAGATTTGAGGTAAAATTACCCTCATCCTTATTTTCATTTCGGTTTTTGGAGGACGTTATACCCCAAAATGGGGATGGTGACCGCTGGGATTTTGGGCCTCTCTAATTTTACATACAAATTAATATGGTTGCTACAAGTCTACAACATATTTTTTTTTTTATGATAAGCTGTTGGGACCTGCCGATGTCTACTCCTATAATGGGAAATATAATTACTCCCATAACACAGGAAGAAAAACTCCCTACACATACTTGTAAAATGTCACGTATCATAAAGACTAATTATCATATTTTTATTAAAGTATATACTTAAAATATTCAACTTTGAAAGTTTAAATATACATTTGTAAATAATTATTTAATAAATAAATGGAACCAATCTAACTACTTTTACAAATATGTATATGAAATTTGTAGTAATAGATATCTTTTTAGAGTAATATTCGGATCGCGTATATATTATTTTACTTAGGCAAACTCATAACCCGTTATACCCTATATATAATACTTAGGGCATCAATCATCATCGTCCATAGTCCATTGAATTCCACGTTGAATCATCTAAAATGTCAGACGAAGCTGTTCATGAAACTCAACCAACATCGATTGATCCCTACAAATATCTCCAGATCGTCGCCAATCCTGACGGCTCAATCACACGCAATGAAAACATGTTTCCGAGAACACCAGCCACTCCTGATGATCCATCCCACCAACACATTCCAGTGCTCTCCAAAGATGTCTTCATCAACCAATCAAACAACCTCTGGGCACGTATATTCGTGCCCCGCGACAATGGCGGCGATCACAACAAGCTTCCTCTCATTGTTTACTATCACGGTGGAGGCTTCATTCTCTGCAGCGCAGACTTGAACGTTTTCCATGATTTATGCTCAAACATGGTGGTCCAACTTCAAGCTGTCGTTGTGTCCGTTGGATACAGACTTGCACCGGAGCATCGGCTGCCGGCAGCTTATGATGATGCAATGGAAGCGTTACATTGGATCAAAACCAATACACAAGAAGTGTGGTTACAAAAATACGTTGACTTCTCCAATTGTTTTTTAATGGGGACTAGTGCTGGTGGCAACATAGCTTACCATGCTGGACTACGTGCAGCTGCAGATGTTGATCATCTAACGCCGTTAAAGATCAAAGGGCTGATATTGCATCATCCATTCTTTGGTGGGGTTAAGAGGACCGGATCAGAACTGAGGTTGGTCAACGATCCGGTCTTACCAACATGTGTTACTGATTTGATGTGGGATTTTTCTCTACCACTTGGAGCTCATGATGATCGCGATCATGAGTATTGTAATCCAACGGTGGAGAGTGGATCAAAAGTCTTGGAACAGATCAAGTCCTTAGGATGGAAGATGATGGTGACTGGGTGTGATGGAGACCCGTTAATTGACCGTCAGATTGAGCTGGCGAAGATCATGGAGCAAAAGGGTGTACAAGTTGTGGGTCATTTCGGCGCGGGTGGTTTTCATGGAGAGGAACTTATGGATCCTAGCAAAGCTAAGGCCATGTTTGATCTCTTAAAAAACTTTGTTTTCTCCTGCTAATTTGGTTGTAATTGATTGATTGTATGCTTTGTATGGAAAATTCTCAAGTTAAAGCTGTACCGAATTTCTTTGAATTCTCAAGTTAAAGATTTTGTTTTCATTTTTGCATCGGTTGCAATTATTTAATTTTCTTTGTTTATAGAAGTTCATTATCTTTAGCATATCGATCTCTTCACAACTTTAATTTGAGATCACCTTTGATCAACATTTTCATTGTTAAATTTAGAAGCAAGAAATCGATTTCGTAATGGATAAGTGAATTATAATAATTATGTAGTGGATGGCAAGCAACTAGTGAATATAATAACAGTTTATCAGAAGATGCATCCAGCTATATAATATCAAAGATATCAAATTAAAATGTTTCACGAGTCATCGGCAGATCCAGATCTAGGTTAAATTTTAGATCTTTGATCTTTATAGATCCATTTGTTTGCAAAATTGTTCCAAGTTTTTTATTTTATTTATTTATTTTAATTTTATTTTGGTATTACGAAAAATTCTTTAATAATTTGTTGTTTAATAAGATAATATATAAAGATAAAATTGCACAAACACCCTAAGTTTAGACCTATTAATTTAACCTCACTGTCATATGATCGATTGTTTGAAGCCACAAAAATAAGCCAACTTGTGTTTAAATGAACAAGGGGAATTTTAATTAAATCACTAACTTATAATGAATTATCACGTTGTTTTAATTTATGTATTTTGTCCTTATAATTTTATAATTATATTCAATTGGTTTTTTTTCGTCAACTCGTAATCAAAATTATAAAATATAAATTAAGAATATCTATTGTTGATCTCCATTGCTCGATCCATCATCTAGAATCTAGATCTCCACGGCTCAATGGAGATCCATGGCTTGAACATCTACTTCCGATGAAAAACCATTTTTTTTTTTTTTTTTTTTTAACTTATTGTTTTCCATTTTTCCATAACCATTTTACCTTCAAATTAATTACGATTGATTAACAAATGTTAGTTGGTGGAACACATAAATATATATACGGGATAATTAGGTGAAAAATAAGAAATCATAAAATATTTTGGTAATTGCCCAATAATATATCAATTAAAAACGTTTCACGAGGCACCAAATCGGGATTTAGCTTAAAATATCAAATATTTTTATATTCAAATTCACTTTTTTTTTTCTTTTTTTTTTTTGATACAATAACAATTGCCGAGACTGGTGAGATTGAGATCTACAAGCACAGCCCAGACTGAAGCTCCCACAGACATGGAGAGAGCACCCACATATGGGTGGGATAACACCCACAATATTGGTGGGAAAATCTGCATATATACATGCATACACCAGGCTTTAAACCTTGGTGGTAGGGGTTTCCAAAGGAAAGGCCCACCACATTGGTAAGAGGCCATATGTCAAATTCACTTATTATATCTTATGAAGTGATTCATGTGTTTTTATATAAGTATTTTCTAGAAAAACTCATGCAACATGTTTTACGGAATCATTTAAGAAGCCTTAGACAAGACTAGAAAGAAAAGAAAACAACTTCAAGCTAGCGTTGATCAACATCAAACAAATTCATTATTCATTAATCATCAAAAATGTCAAACGAAACTGCCCAATCTCAATCAACCATTGATCCCTACGAATATCTTCAGATCATCCCCAACCCCGACGGCTCGATCACACGTAAAAGCAACTTACCAATAAGACCAGCCACGCCAGATCATGATCCGGCCAACAACATTCCAGTTCTCACCAAAGATATCATCATCAACCAATCAAACAACATCTGGGTCCGTATATTCCTGCCCCATCACGATCATCAATCTTCCTCTAACAATAATTATAAGCTTCCTCTCATTGTTTACTACCATGGTGGAGGATTCATTGATTATAGTCCAGACATGATAGCTTTCCATATTTTTTGTTCAAACATGGCGATTGAACTCCGAGCAGTGATTGTATCAGTCAATTACCGGCTAGCACCGGAGCATCGGCTTCCAGCAGCTTATGATGATGCTGTGGAAGCGTTGCACTGGATCAAAACCACCCAAGAAATTTGGTTACAAAAATATGTCGATTTCTCTAATTGCTTTTTGATGGGAGATAGTGCAGGTGGCAACATAACATACCACGTAGGACTACGTGCAGCTGCAGAAGTTGATCATCTTCTCCCATTACAGATCAGAGGGTTGATATTGCACCAACCGTTCTTTGGTGGGGTCAAGAGGACTGATTCAGAGCTCAGGTTATTCAACAGTGACATGTTCCCTGTGTGTGTCGCTGATTTGCTGTGGGAGCTATCATTACCACTTGGGGTTGACCGTAATCATGAGTACAGCAATCCAAAGGTGGAGAGCGGGTCAACAGAAGTGCTAGACCAGATCCAGCGGCTAGGATGGAAGGTGATAGTAACTGGGTGTGATGGAGACTTGTTGATTGACCGTCAGATTGAGCTGGTGAAGTTGATGGAGCAAAAGGGTGTACAAGTTTTGGGTCATTTCACTGCGGGAGGTTATCACGGAGTAGAATTTGAAGACTATTCCAAGGCTGAAGCCTTGTTTGCTCTATTAAAAAAATTCATTTTTTCCTCCAAAATGGCTGTTTAGTGATCTGATGATCAACTTTGTGATTGTAATTTTTTATTTATTTATTTTTTTTTTATGAATTTTGAGCAAATAATAACGAAAGAGTCATGCTATCAGTGCACCGGTATACTTAAGAATAAAGTAGGCTTTTTTCATTTTTTTTTTTATAATGCAAACCTAAGAGGGTACATGAAAAAATTTCAGAATTTGTTGACGAAGCTTAATCCCAAAGATTTTGTTCCTTAAAGAAAGTGTTCTACATCATTTGTTAACAAAGATTAATCCATGTTTAATTATACTTAATTAAAGCCGGAGGAGGGCACCAAACAATATTCAACGCTGAACAAATTAAGTCGAAAGTAGGACTTGATCCTATATTTTTCTTTAATTTGTTTAGATAACTTTTCTTATATTATTTTTTGAAAAGAAATTTTCTTAGAATTGATATACAGTATCTAAGTTTTCGGAATTTTTTTTCTACTCATTTGTAAAGATTTATGGAATTTAAAGTTCCATGGGAAAGTGAATCATGAACTTGATTCCTTCGGTGAGAGGGGGAATCAATTTTCCTTTCCAACCGGAACTTAATTTTTTATTTATGTGTAAGACCTATATAATTTGATTTCCAATCAATAAAATTTTAGTAAACACAATAATCATTAATTAGAAATTAAGTTCTCTTTCCGGCTATATTCCTTTATTTATTTTTCTCGGAACTAATTACACCAACCTCTCTTAAGATTTGCTAAAATACACACGAAAACAATGAATTTAGACCCATGATGACGATAGTCAAAGGCTTTCATTTCATATTTTATATAATTTTCTTTTGAGGTGTAAAGCTATCCACCACTTCTCAAAAAACACATAAAAATGTACAAATACGACAATTTATACTTCTCTCTCCACCAACTACACTTTCATGTTCTAGAAAATCTAGGTAAAAACACATTAAGCAGAAAAAAAACATCTACTACCAAGAACAAGATTTTTATTATTATTATTTTTTTACATAATAAACTTTACCAAGTATAAAGTAGTGAAATTTTCCAACATCGACTAAATTTGAACATAATCATAGGATTTTGTTAGTACGTAAAATGTTTTTGGTCTTTCATTACTTGCATAAATTCAAAATCTTGTATGAAAGTACAAAACATTTGTGTTTGCAAGTACACAAGTTTTTTTTAAAAAATTAACAGATTCGTAAAAATTAAAAAGAATAATACTAGATTGCACAAATAATGTGGTAAATTGATTTGTAGCTAAATATTGATTATATTGAGATGATGTATTGATGATGTGGTATTTACAAATTAGTGAATTATCACAACATTTTATCTATGAATTTGTACAAATTTTTGGACAATTTAATAGTACTCAATTAAAAATCGTGGCAAGTGATAAGTTTAATCCGGTCATTTTTTATTTTTTATTTTTTTGATGAAGGGTGACAACTTTAGACAATTTTAACTATAAGCTAACAAAGGGCAAAAAAAAGGGATAACATCCAAAGCCAACAAAATACCCACAAAACAGAACATAAAACCCCAGTAGACAACCCAAGAAACTACACCAGCTAAAGCAACAACCAGCTGAGCCTTCGAACAAAACAACAAACACTGTCTTTTGGGAATATTGAAACCTTAATTGTGATTAAAAAAAGAAGAAGCTAAAATCGTGGGAATATATATAAATTTTGACCGATTAATTATTATATAAAATTAGTTACTTGCTAAGTTGCCATGCATCTACTATATAATATAAGCATTACATGCGCTCCACACAACGATGTTTTTTGGGATTAAAAATATTTCCATCAAAAATAAAATTAAAAATATCAAATAATTTATAGATAAATCCATCACATGCGTTTCGCATCATGAAGACATTTTTACATTTTTAAATTACCATATCCATTATTAATTCCTATAAATCAACTTGCTTTGCACATAACCAAATATTAATATATATATATATATTTATATATAGTAATTTGGGACTCAAGAAAAGCTAGGAAGCACGGATACTTCATTTGGTGGAGGTAACTCGTATCGAACTCGTATCCAGTTCCGATACTTCCCGGATACTTCAGGATACGTATCCGATACACCAAATGGCGTATCCGTTGACTTTTTCACAAGTTTGACTGGAGGATACTTAGAGGATACTTGAGGGATACTTTGAGGATACTTAGGGGATACTTCAAGGATACGTTTGGGGCAATATTATAATTATTTTAGTATAAAACGGGGTTAAATTATAATTTCAAAATTTTAGGGGTCAAAATGAAACTGTAAAGAAATTTTGGCTTTAATTCCATTGACATGGAGAATAACGGGATACTTGAGATTACAAACCTTTCACTTGATGAACCAGAGTTAGATGCCGAATTATTTAGATCCTTTAATAATGTGAATAATGATAATGATTAGGAATTTAGTATCTATTTTATGAGTTTATTTTATGTATTATTTGGATTTTGTAATATACTATAATTTATGTGATGTATGTTTTATTTGGATTTTCAATTTTGTAATATGTTACGACTTAATTTGGATATTGTAATATGCTAAATTGTTATGGCTTAGGTTGTTATGTGACATGTTTTATTTGGATGATTAGATATGAATATGTTTTGATTTTTGAATGAATTATTAAATTATATATTCTTATTTAAAAAAATATATAAATATATATTATTTTAATTGACGTATCCTGCCGTATCCGTATCCTAGTTTTTTGAGATTTACCGTATCCCCGTATCGTGCCGTATCTGTATCCCGTATCCGTATCCGTATCCGTGCTTCCTTGAAGAAAAGGGACACCATACATAACTAGATCCAATCTAATTGATGTGAGGAATTAATCAGTAAACCAACCTTTTTTCATTTTTTTTTCTTCTTGTATTGACGTCTTTCAAGTACTTAAAATTTTACCAAATAACCCCGCAGCAGTCGCATATGAGTATCATTTGGATTTGGGATTTCAACATTTGTTGAGGGATCTGATTACCACCAAACTATATAGGTGACCATGTAGTCTCACATATTCTATTCGGTGCATTTATTGCTTAATAGTTTTTTTTTTTTTTTTTTTTTTTTTGTTTGTTTGTTTTTTTTTTTGTTTTTGAAATAAACATAAACTAGGCAGATTAGCCAGCAGACGAAAAACAAGGGCAATACCCTTGCCACAGATTGTCTCTATCAGAAGAGATGGCCAAAGAAGCAAGGTTATGGGCAAGACCGTTCCCACTTCTAGGAATAGCCCTACATAAAGAAACCCCAACATCCATACAAAGACCAGAAATATCGTTGAAGACGAAACCAGCATCACCACAAGAGGCCTGGGGAGAGTTCACAGAAGCTGCGACATTTTCAGCATCCGCCTCCACCCAGGCGACAGATAAACGGTGCTGCAACGCCAGGCACAAACCCTCGCGGAGGGCCAAAGCCTCACACACTTCAACCGAAGGAAGACCCTGAACCACCTTTGAAAGAGCCAAAATTACCTTCCCCTCCGATCCCTGATCACAGCCCCAATGCCAAACCTAGACCCACCCAAAGGAATAGCGGCATCAGTGTTGAGCTTCAAATCACCCAAGGGAGGGGGGCACCACACACCAGATTCAGAAGAGCTTTCCCTCATAGCAGAAGAGGAGAAAGACGAGTATGTACCTTGAAATTCCTCGAACAGACCTGTCACCCAAGACACAATCTCGGCTGGGGACCTCACGGCATTATTGTGCACAAACTGATTCCTATTAAACCAAACACCCCAAAGGACCATAGCAAACTTCTCCAACTTAGTCCGGCCAACACAGGAAGAAAAACCACTCAAAATATCAAGACAACTCAAACCAGCAAACTTATCTAGCTGAGAGCCGAAATCAGTCAAAGCCCAAACCTCTACAGCCTCATCACACCAGAACAAAGCATGGGAAGACGATTCCATTTCTTCCTCACAACGGGAACAACAGGGATTAAAGGGGATTTTTCTTTTAAAAAGATTAGCCAGAGACAGAATAGCATCGTGACTGACATGCCAAAGGAACACTCTGACTTTCAGAGGGATTTTTAAATTCCACATTAACTTCCACCACTCCCCTTTTTGGACCGAACTAGAGCAGAAACCTCTCACCTTCTCCTCCACAGCAACCCTGTAACCACTCTTCACACTATAAATACCCTTTTTTTTTTTTTTTTTTTATCAAAATGCCACATCCAACAATCCTCCCTATCTCTGATGCTGACAGGAATAGACTGAATTAGCTTACAATCAATTTTCAGGAAATTAGCCTCCAGTTTTCTCCTATCCCAGCAGTGACCCTGGACATCCAACAAATTAGAAACTAATAAATCCTTCCTCAGGCACTGGGAGACAGGCCAAAACAAAAAAGGGCGTGGAATCCAGGGGTCATCAAAGGCATTAATACTGTTACCGTTTCCAACCCTCATTCTAAGACCTTTAAGAAGAAGTTTCTTGCCCCACAAATTGCTCCTCTAAATAGCTGAACTACCTGGCTTAACAGCAGCCTTCAAAAAATCTGAATCCTTAAAATACTTAGCCTTAAGAAATCTAAAAGCAAGGGACTCGGGATTATCAATTAATCTCCATGCATGCTTCGCAAGCAATGCTTGATTGAATGTCAACATATCTTTAAAACCGAGGCCCCCTTTAGATTTAGGCAAGCACATTTTCTCGCGACCCACCCAGCTTATCTTCTTTCGAACCCCACTAGAAACCAAGAATCAAAGAGTTCAATTCCGAGCAAGGGAGAGAGGAATCTGGAAAATGCTCATGAGATACGTGGGAACCACCTGCGCCACAACCTTGATAAGAATCTCCTTCCCACCTGTTGAAAACAAGTTCCCCTTCCAACCTCTAATTCTGCTCCACACTTTTCCACGAATCTCACTGAAAGTTTTCCGTCTATTCCTGCCAACCAGAGTGGGTAGCCCCAGGTACCTATCATGAGGAACCCCATTGTCCAGCCGAAACAGAGAGAGAACCTCCTTCCTAATTGAAGTAGCCGTATTTGGACTAAAAGTGATCCCCGATTTCTGAAGATTAACAAGTTGACCCGAAGCCTTCTCATAAACCCCTAGAATTCTTAAAATTTCAGACCCACTTTGCAATAAAGCCCGGCAGAACAGAAGGCTATCATCGGTAAAAAATAAGTGGCTCATGAGGGGGCTGCCCGAACAGAGTCTAATCCCCAGGACCTTCCCATCACACTTCGATCGTCTGAGGAGATGAGATAAAACCTCAGTGCAAAAGAGGAATAGGTAGGGGGATAGAGGACATCCTTGCCTAAGGCCCTTGGAGGGATTCAACCTCCCCATAACCTTTCCATTAATCACGAAACCCATTCTGCACGTGGACACACAGTCGGAGATTAGCGAGACCCATGATAGAGGGATTCCCATTTTCACCAGTACAACCCGTAAAAACTGCCACTCAACCCTATCATAAGCTTTGCTTAAATCCAGTTTGATTGCAGCCCACCCCACTTTCCCTTTTTTCCTCTTGGTGATCGAGTGAAGATGTTCAAAAGATGTAATGACATTGTCAAAAATCAGCCTACCCAGGACAAAGGCACTTTGACAGGGATCAATGATGCTAGGTAGACACACCTTAAGCCCGTTAGCTAAAGTTTTCGTTATAATCTTATAAATAACACTATATAAGCTTATTGGCTTAAAATCCGTTAAGGCACAAGGGTTCTTCACCTTCGGAATAAGAACCACGTTTGTAGCATTGAAGCTCTTAATAGACTCTTTTCCACTCAAAACCTTGAGACAGGAACTGGACACCTCCGGACCCATAACGTCCCAAAATTTTTGGAAAAAAACAGCGTGAAAACCATCCGGACCCGGAGCCTTCATAGGACCCAAATCAAAAACCGCCCTTTTCACTTCTTCATTAGTAAAAGGTTCAACTAAGCCCTCATACATTTGCTGGTCCACCCTGCTAACAATCCCCTCCATAGCTCTGTCGATATCAGCTGGCAACAGATTAGTAGAGCAAAAAAGGGAAAAGTAAAAGTGATGAACCATGTTTGTGATACCCTCAGGCGAGGATTGTGTTCTGCCACTCTCATCAACCAGTTTGGATATAGAATTCTTTTTCTTCCGAGCTGAAGCCTTAGCATGGAAGAATGAAGAATTCCAATCGCCCGCTAACAACCACTCCACCCGGGACCGTTGTCTCCAGTAAATCTCTTCCCTTTCCAGAAAGCCTTCAAGTGACCTTTCCTTCTGTCTAACTAGAACCATAGAACCTTTAATCTGGGCTTGTATCAGAAGCTCTTCAATCTCCTGCTGCAAGGAAGAGATTGCCTTCTTCAAAGAGCCAAACTTAACCAAACTCCAGTCTTTTAATCGCAAAGCACATTCCGATAATTTTCCATTCAAATCTTCCATCGAAGACACAGCCCCACCATTACTCCATGCCTCCTTAACGACAGAAACACAGTCCTCCTCTTTGATCAAGAACGGCTCAAATTTGAAGGGATTTTCCCCACCCACCGAAGCCTCTCTAGTGCATTCATTAAAGGACAGAAGTACAGGGCGATGGTCTGACGAATTGAAACCAAGATGCTGAACCTTAGCTCCTGGAAATAAATCAATCCATTTACAATTAGCTTGCACTCTATCAAGCCTCTACTGGACATTGGCCTCTCCATCCCTTCTATTGTTCCAAGTCATCCTTGGACCTGTAAAACCAAGATCAATTAAATCCGCATCATCAATCGCACATCTAAAATTACACAAGTCCAACACCGATTTACTGGAACCCCCTGATTTAACATCCACACACAAGATCTCGTTAAAATCACCATCACAGACCCATGGTAAATCGTCTACCCTACTAAGCCTCCTAAGAAGATCCCAAGAATCCTTTCTAACACTTATATTTGGGTTACCATAGAAACCCGCAAACTGCCAAGGTGACTCACCGTTCCTAACAATACTCACATCAATATGACCCTTAGAGAAAGACAAAAGGGAAACATCAATCTCCTTGCTCCAGAACAGCACTACCCCCCCTTCTCTTACCAACACAGTTCACAAACACTGCTCCTTCCATACCTAGAAAAACTTTAGCTCTATTTACCAATTCTTCACCAATCTTCGTTTCACACAAAAAGACCAATTATGAGGAAAATCTTTTAATCACTCTCTTCAGCGCCGCCATCGTACGAGGCTTCCCCATCCCCCGTACGTTCCAACATAATATTTTCATGGCGATCGGTGAGCCTGGGAGCCTGGCTCCCAAGCTCCGCCGCTTGAATGACCATAATGTCATCCGATTCACTTCTTCCTCTCTTTCCTTCCCTGACATTTGTTAATAATTTTATCTTAACCATATAGAGAATATATTTCATTCTAAATATATTATTATTTTTTCTTTATATCTCAAATATAAATCAAATCGCAACATATATGGTTTGCTATATCGAAATTACACTTACTCAATTCTTTCTTAACTAATTTTATTATATTCTTAAAATATTTTCTCTCTCTCTCTCTCTCTCTCTCTCTCTCTCTCTCTCTCTCTCCAAATCTTACTTATATCACTCTAATACAGTAATACCAAGTCATATTTTTGATAGGTTAATTATTTATTTAGTTTATGCAATTTAAAAAAATGTGTTGATTTATATAATTAAAACATGTCAAGTAAACATAGTCATATATTTATGTTTAATTATTAAGAAATTGTATCAATAAAACTTTTATAATTTTTAATAATTAAAAAAGTATTTGGATTTTAGAAAAATATTAGGAGTACAGTTTAAATTTCAATTTTTTTTAAAGTATTGTTTAAATTTCATTTTGTTTTATAACTATTAAATACTATTATTGAATCTTGATTTAATGGCCACAAATTTTAGTCTATATTATTTTTAGAGTAATACTAGACATAACGCAAACTTTATATCTGAACTTTTATTCCAACTAGTTGTTTGTCGATTAACAAATTGATACCTATTAATTATGATTTACTTCACTCGTTGCATTTATATAGATTAAATTTTCTAAGTTACAAGTTGAGATATGAGTTGGAGTATCTAGTATTGTTCTTATTTTTATTATGTTTTCATCCCTATTCAAGGATCATCTTAAATGTTTTTCATAAATACACAAATTAAGATAATTTAGCTCAATATAAAATTTTATTCATTTTAAATGATGCGATCTTTTTTTATATAGCACTGTTTGCAAGGCTATTTGTGGAAATGACACCAAGTTATTAAGTCTTTTGAAAATAGCACCAATTATTGTGCTCTTCCAAATTTGCCCCTAATATCACGTTACCTTTGAATTTGGGGGGATTTTGTTTTCAATTCTTTTTGATTGTCTGAAGAGAGACCACCAGAAGAGAGACCATATTGTACAAATCAAAGAAAGGGCAACGACGACGAATCGAAGAAGGGGCGATGACGACGAATCGCAGAAGCAGCCACCGCTGCCGAATCGGAGAAGCTGCCGTCGACGAAGAATTGGAGAAGCCGACGCGACGACGACGAATTGGAGAAGTCGACAACGACGACGACGACGACGAATCGGAAGTGAAGGTATGTTGCTTGTTATTCTTCAAATTTTCTATTGGACATGTTTGGTCTAAGATTAGATGTTGATTTGTGCTTGGAAGTTTTTGATTGTTGTTAGAGTTACAATTTTAGTTTCTAAGGTTTGATTCTAGGTTAGGGTATTTTTATCTTTTCTGCTGGTTTGGGATCAATGTGGAAGGGTCATTTGGAGTAATTGAAGTCATGAATAAGGTGAAGAATACAATGTAACTCTTTATCTCTGCCTTAGCCTCTGTTTTCTTTGTTTTTTTTCTTGGGTGCTGTCTCTGCTGGGGGTCTTGTTGGGTTTGCTTGTTGCTTGTGGTGCTCTTTTGGTTGTTGTTGCCGGTCTGTAGACCGATGAATAATATTTTCGATGTTCAAAAAAAAAAAAAAAAAACTCTTTATCTCGTAGACAGGATGGAGTCAGGCAATTGTAGTTATAGCTCATCTCTAGTTAGAACTTTAGATTTAATCAAAATTTTCAAATACTACTGCTTTTGGTTAAATCTTGGTTTATTAGTTTGCTTTTTTTTTTTTGAGATTTTAAAGAAGGAAGAGCAACAACAAGGACTGTCATAACCATCAGCCATCGATCATATTAGTCTTGGCAGGGTCTTCCAGCTTGTGTGGAGAATCTTAGTTTTTATGGATGTATGTATACATGAGAACTTTGATGAATATTTATGTTATTATTATTATTATTATTATTAAGCTGATCTTAATTTCTCATTTTTCAATAACTGAAATTGATTTTACATAGTTGTTAATGCAATTCCAGCTTTATAATATTTATGATTTGGTGTTTGTGTTCCTTGTTATATATACTCTTTGTGTTCTATATGAGAAGATGAACATGACCCAAATTCAAAAAAGTTGTTTCCAAGACTTATTTTGTGCTAGCCGAGACTTATTTTGCCATTGATCATATCAATCTTGGCAGGGGTCTTCCAGCTTGTGTGGAGAATTTTAGTTTTTATGGATGTATGTATACATGAGAACTTTGAGGAATATTTATGTTATTATTATTATTATTATTAAGTTGATCTTAATTTCTCATTTTTCAATAACTGAAATTTGTAATTGAAATAAAAGACAAATATATGAAATTTCCTACTAAAACAGCAGCTAACCTAGTAAATCAATAGCTGTGATAACAGCCTGCTTTGCTGTGTACATGAAGAAGCCATGAAAGCATATTTGTTCCCTGTAAGCAATAGAAACATGCAAGTCACCCATCGATCATATGAAAAAAGCAACACAACTAGTAACATAACAGAAGCAGCAGTATATGTACACAACCCTTATGTAAGGAAGCAACTCAATGCAAGAGGAGAATCCAATTGACTCGAACTATATTTTCATTTGATTTTATCATTTATGTTTCGTAGGCCGTAAAACGTAATTAACTTTCCACCAAAAGAACCAGTACAGTTTTTTCAATTTAAGCTGTAATGTAACTAATTAAAACTATACAACATATGTTTAATGATGGTCAATGTTAGTGGCAAATATCTTGAAAAGAAGCACACACAAAAGATGGGACCTATTTCGGAAAAAAACAAATATCTGACTTAAATATGAGAAGGAACTATTAACTTAAAGTTTACTTAATCATTTTCCAATTTTATTTAAAGCAAAGGTTTGATAGAGCTTAATATTATTATTTGAGCCCTTAGCTACAAATTTAAGGGGGTGTTTGTTTCTTTGTCTTAAGTATTAAAAGACCTTATTTGAGCCCTTAGTTTCTTTGTCTTAAGTATTAAAAGACCTTAAATTTATATTATTTTATAATGATTGTTTGTTTGTTAATTTGTAATTGAATTGCAGTTTGTATGTGGCTGTTTTGTCTTATGCCTTGGCGTTGTGTTGCTATTTTGTGTTTTTCGTATGTGGCTGTTTTGAAGTTTAGTTTTCTACGTTATATGGGTTCAAGTTCAGCTTTTGTTGTTTTGTCTTTTGGATTTCTGCGTTGTTTTTTTTTTCCTTAAAAAAGACATAATTATTGTGTATCTTCTGCTTGTTAATTTAGTTGTGAATTGCAGATGGTAAACCTGAAGTCCAGGTTGAAAACCCCCGAGAGTTCTTGGTAACCCGCAACAATCACTCGCCACAACCACATTGAACTGCTCAATGTAATTGAGGCTGCAATTAATGAACCAGTAATTAATGGAGTAGTAGATGGGGGTAACGAACAACGGAGGTTCCTTGAGTCATGTTTTGGTCATTTTCTACGCATGCATCGAGGGTTACAATTTTCCGGTGGTATTGTGCATCGGTTGCTACTACGTGAGCTACACCACGACAGACCAACTGGTGAGATGCGGTTCATGTTGGGTAGTCGTAGCATCCGGTTTTCTAAGATCGAATTTTGCTTGATAACCGGGTTAAAGTTTGGAGTTATCCCCGACATGATGCAAATTGAGAAGGTGGAGAATGGCTTACACCAAAGGTACTTTAGTTCTCGCGATTCAATAACTTTGGAGGAACTTCAAGCAAGGATTGTACAGGGTGAATGGCAGCAGCAGTACGATGTTGTTAAGCTTTGTTTGTTGTTGGTACTGAACTGTTTTTTGATGGGATTGGATGAGAGGGAGTACATCCCATATGGCAGTTGGGCCTCGTTGACGACTTGGTTTCGTTTGAAGCATTCCTGTGGGGTTCACACGTGTACAAATACTCATTATATGGGTTCATTAACGCTTTACATGGTCGAAGACAACGATTTCAACAAAGACAAGAAAAGAAGGGTATTGAAAATCACAAGAAAGAGAAATACAGTATTTTCGGGTTTTCATATGCCCTATTGGTGAGGATTTGAAACTTTATTATTGTTGTTATTTTATTTATTGATTTATTATGTTTTCTAACTGTTAAATTAATTTTCCAATCGACTTTTGTAGATTTTTTCTTTTGAAGTTATTCCAGAACTTGCAACGACATTCGCCACTCGTAGGAATGTTAACCCAATCCCACGTATTCTTAAGTGGGAGTTTACTAGGCGACCCCGGTCAAACAATCTATCAAAGGTGTTTAAGGCAAGGGTAAGAACCTGTTTGTATCCATTTATTATAATCTTAAGGTGTAATGTAAAACAATAACATTTTTAATTCGACAATTTCAGATGTTGGCGAAAGTACAATTGACACCAACAGATCAGGAGCTTGTCACATGGTACTATCAGGGGATAAATGAGGGTGGCAATTTGTACCCCTCTCTTAATTTAATGGAGAATATGCAAGATGTGTCTATCGAACCTGATGGTGATGACGCAGAACATCGGACGGAGGCCGAGGACATTATGCCCCGCACCAGATCTAGAACAAAGATAGTCGAGAATCATGGTAGTATCAGACAGAGGCGTATCAGAGTCAAATTAAACAGGAAACCTATTGCACTGTCACAGATACATGAGTGTGATGATAATGGAGATGGTTCTCAGTGTCCTAATCCTGCTTCTGTTGGTGAAAGGTATGATGATGTACATCATGCACGGTCTCCGCTAAGAGAGGTATGCAAATTGTTTTTCTTTTACAGGAAGTACAAGACCATTGGACTCGTCGATTTGACGAAGTGAAGGAGGCCGTACAAAAATTACAACAGGAGTTCCTAGCAAGTGAACGGGGTAGACAAAAACAACATGATGAGGTGATGTGTATGCTGCGTACACTTTAGCGGGATCGAGGACAGCATTCTACACCTCCAATGGACCCGACGGACCCTCCATTATTTACTCAGGACCCTTTAGACATTTAGCGGGATAGCGGACATCATTTTACACCTCTAGTGGACCCGATTGACCCTCCATCATTTACTCAGGATCCTTCAGAAATTCAGCGGGATAGCGGACATCATTTTACACCTCCAGTGGACCCAATTAACCCTCCATCCTTGTCTCAGGAACCTTCAGACATTCAGCAGGATCGAGAACAATATTCTACACCTCCAGTTGACCCGAGTGACCCTCCATCCTTTTCTTAGGGTCCTACAACTGCTACGGACTTGATTCACCCTCCAGTCTTGTGTTCAGAGCCTGCACCCTTGTCATTCAACATTGTACCTGCTGCTCCACTTGTCCCATCACCATCATCCCCATGTTTGGCAATTCAACGATCAATCCGGATACGCAAACGGGGTTGGCAATTGAATACCCCGTACACTGACCCATGTAGGCCAAAGAGGGCTAGGATTGGGGCCCATAAATTTCAACCTTTGGACTTGCTTGATGATGGCCACAGGATAGAATACAAAGACTTTAAAAACAATCTAACGACAATGTATAAATGACTACATCTTCTACATTTTCTACATTTATAAATCAAGTTTTATTTCTTACAATTTAACTTATTGTTCACCGATGCAGGCGAGATGTGGACCTAGAGACCTCAGTCGGAGTACTGTGGTTCAAACAATTGGATACATGCCACATGGACACCTTTGATACGGTATTTATTTATACATACCAACACTTTGTTTTTTGTTGTAATAGAGATAATTTGTTTTACATATGTTTTCAACGCTTTCAATCTCAGCACATTGATGCATATCTGCAAATCATACGGAAGCGCCAACGTGCTTACCCTGCGGTGTACGACCAGAGAACAAACATTCTTGATGCGCAATTTTATGTAAGTTTTCGATTTCTCTAAAACATAGACTATAATGTATTGAATACAATTTCATGATTGTTTCTTGATTGAATGAATGCACAATCAGACCTTGTCATCTGGTGGGATAAGATGATGCCTCCAGGAGTTATGGACACACCACCAAGGGCATGGCCCATGTTGACGTACGAGTGGCCCGATAGTGATCTTGAATGGGCTAGAGGAATGCATCCCCATGGATGTCGGCCATGGTACGAGGTTGATACGGTGAGTGTTTTGAAACATGTATTTTTAAAATATTTCAACGTTACTTTATAACAAATATGCCTATTTCAATTAATTGTAGCTTTTGGCGCCATTGAACTTTGGAAATTGTCACTGGATAATGGCCAAAATTGACCTCACACAACAAAGAATCCACTTCTACGATCCATTTATGCAGGAGGTGGAATTCAACCATAGGAATAAGGAGGTTGCATGCCTACGATGGTTTTTACCATCGATGTTGTCGCAGATCGGATTTTACACAAAAAGAAAGAAGGGCGTGAAGGTTAAGGCAGAACCGATGCAAATGTCGATAACACCTAAAGCACATGTGCCACAACAGCCCAAGTGGTAACTGCATTACTTTGCTAAAATGAATTTTCATTATGATTTAATATGTTTCCGTATCTGATGGACTTTGTCCAAATTCCAGGGGTAACTATGGTCCTCATACACTAAAAATGATCGAGTACACAGTAGCAAAGAAAAAAAAGTTTGGTTGGTCAGATGAAGACATGTCTCAGATACGATTGAAAATGGCTGTTGAAGTTTTTTCTAACTCCACTGAAGTGGCTTCTTGACATGTAAATTTAATGAGTATTGGATTTGGATAACCAATGTTAAAAAGTCTATTTACTATATTTGACAGCAGTTAATATTTGATAGTAAGCCTCTTTTATATAAGTTGCAGCTGTGGATATATATATATATATTATAGTTAAAATAAGTTTCATCAAATAAAGAATAATAGTTTGTTTAATATAAGTAAAAAAAAAAAAAAATTAAAAACAAGTACCAGATAACATTACTAAAAAAGGTGTTTATAGTTTGAATTTTTTTTCAAATTTCTCACAGTAAGTCTCGGCTAAAATATATAAGTCTCGGTTATCATCAAATAAGTCTCGGGTATCCTCAAATAAGTCTCGGTTAGTTACCCGAGACTTATTTCATCATAGCCGAGACTTAATTAGTTTACCTGAGACTTATGTTTCCAAAAACTCACTTTCTGGTTTCTAAATTTTTGATTCCAGCAAGTTCTCAAACTTCCAATAAGTCTCGGCTAAAACATATAAGTCTCGGCTATCATTAAAATAAGTCTCGGGTATGATGAAATAAGTCTTGGGTAACTAACCGAGACTTATTTGAGGATACCCGAGACTTAATTAGTTTACCCGTGATTATGTTTCCAAAAACTCACTTTCTGGTTTCTAAATTTTTGATTCCAGCAAGTTCTCAAACTTCCAATAAGTCTCGGCTAAAACATATAAGTCTCGGCTATCATCAAATAAGTCTCGGGTATCCTCAAATAAGTCTCGGTTAGTTACCCGAGACTTATTCAACCGAGACTTATTTCATCATAGCCGAGACTTAATTAGTTTACCCGAAACTTATGTTTCCAAAAACTCACTTTCTGGTTTCTAAATTTTTTATTCCAGCAAGTTCTCAAACTTCCAATAAGTCTCGGCTATCATCAAATAAATCTCGGGTATCGTTAAATAAGTCTCGGTTAGTTACCAAAGACTTATTCCATCATAGCCGAGACTTATTTCATCATAGCCGAGACTTAAGTAGTTTACCCGAGACTTATGTTCCCAAAAACTCACTTTCTGGTTTCTAAATTTTTTATTCCAGCAAGTTCTCAAACTTCCAATTAGTCTCGTCTATCATCAAATAAATCTCGGGTATTGTCAAATAAGTCTCGGTTAGTTACCCAAGACTTATTCCATCATAGCCGAGACTTATTTCATCATAGCCGAGACTTAAGTAGTTTACCCGAGACTTATGTTCCCAAAAACTCACTTTCTGGTTTCCAAATTTTTGATTCTAGCAAGTTCTCAAACTTCCAATTAGTCTCGGCTATCATCAAATAAATCTCGGGTATCATCAAATAAGTCTCGGTTAGTTACCCAAGACTTATTCCATCATAGTCGAGAATTATTTCATCATAGCCGAGAATTATTTCATCATAGCCGAGACTTAAGTAGTTTACCCGAGACTTATGTTCCCAAAAACTCACTTTCTGGTTTCCAAATTTTTTATTCCAGCAAGTTCTCAAACTTCCAATAAGTCTCGATTAAAATATATAATTATCGGCTATCATCAAATAAATCTCGGGTATCGTCAAATAAGTCTCGGGTAGTTATCCGAGACTTATTTCATTGTAGCCGAGACTTTTTTGACAATAACTGAGACTTATTAGAAGATAGCCGAGACTTACTGGTAGTTTAGACTTATGTTCCTAAAAACTAAAAAAAGATACCACGCCTTATTGGGTTAATTGTAGGCAAATATTTCATAAAATAATTTGATTGTTCCACATAATAAACTCAAACACAAATGTAGTCAAACATAACCATAATTCTAACTTAAGGAGTCAAACATAAAGTCAATAGTTCCACATAATATACTCAAACTCAAATGTAATCAAACATACAACCATAATTTGACATTACAGGAGTCTAACATAAAGTCAATAGTTCCACATTTTAAACTCAAACTCAAATGTCTTGCTCTTTATCTGGACAAGTTTGTTTATTGTGGCTCACTTTGTAATATACACTACATTTCCTCCGGTATTGGGCTGGGATAGGGTTGCTAGTACTTGCATCGTTGACCATCCGAATCATTGGTGGATTTGGACAATTTCTACTGTTGTGTCCCTGTGCCCCACATTGGGAACATTTTTGACTATTTTGCCTTTCGGAAGCTGAGCGGTGTCGGCTGTTACAAGGCCTACCAGGTTGATTTCGAATATCTGGCGGTATGACAGGATGATTTCTGATGTCCTCAGGTACTACCCAACTACTAGGATGTCCTACGGGCATGATAGGTATAGAATATGCATCAATGAGGACTTCCTTTTTATAGTAGTCCACGCATAGGGAGATATAATCCAAGTGTCGCTCCCTGATAAGTAGAAACGAAAGTGAACTTACAAAATTAAAATATAACAAACAAAAGCCACATGTACATAACAAATAAATGTATCTACCTAGCCGCTACAAGTGCATGAGCACAAGGTAGAAGATCAAGATCGAAAACCTTGCATGTGCATGTCTTTTGTTGCAAGTTTACTGTCCATTGTTCTCCTCTTAGCTTCACCTGAAAGATGTTCCAGTCAACAGGTGTTGCAGACATATAATTACACTCTCCTATTCGCTTCGCAATCTGCTCATGTGCAGCATCAGTTAGTTGTGAACGCATGGATTGGCCAACACGATGACGATTGTAAAACCATTTCTACATTAAGTTCCTAATGAACTCAGCTAAGGACATTACAGGCAATCAACGGGCAAATCTCATGCATGAGTTAAGACATTCACATACATTGGATGTCATTAAGTTAAACCATCTATATGGACAGTGGATCCGGGACCATTTAGGAGGCCCGACCTTAACAACATAATCGTATGCTTTCTTATGCACCCTATGTAACTCTTCCATCTCGAAATCATATTCTTGTTGAGTGTATGCTCTGGCACAACGTTGGAACATTTCCGCCACATCCTTTCTATGAAAAGTTTTCTTAACATTCTCGGAAAGGTGCCAAATACAAAAAGCATGGGCTGCATATGGGAAGACCTTTTCTACACCAGTTTGTATGCTTTGATGTCGCTCAGAAATGATTACCAAATCTTCAACATGTCCAATGGCACCCCTCAAACTCTCTAAAAAACACTCCCATGATTCATTGTTTTCAGAATCCCTATAACTGAATGCTAGAGGATATATTTGTTCATTACCATCCATAGCTGCTGCCACAAACATTGTTCCCTTATAACTCCCTTTCAAATGGGTACCATCCACAGTAATTACAGGACGCATACACCGATGAAAACCTCGAATTGAAGCACCGAGTGCCATGAAGAAGTATAGAAATTTATCATTATCTGTGAACTGTACGTCAGTTATTGTGCCAGGATTTTGTTGTTGCAACACATAAGCGAACCGGGGGAGGTTTGGAAACGACTCCTCGTGCGTCTCATAAGTCAATGATAACTGTTAGGTTTTTGGTTGTTGTTGGCATATATTCCATATCAAAACGTGTTTATCTTGTAATGTTTATGTGGTCATATTGATGATGATATAAAGCTTCAAAGAAAGATTTGACTACAGTACATGCAAGATGATGGCTTGATAAGGGGAAGTAGCTTCATTGCTCATCAAAGGTATAATTGACCTCATTCCTCTTACAAGGCATAGGCACACACACACAAATCATTCATATGTGTCACTGCATTGTTGTGCACCATTTATATAACACATTCACATGATTTTGTATGCTCTTGCATTGAACTCAAATGCTCATACATTTCAGAGTTGCATGTTCTAGGACTATGTCTAGGAAATGACATTCATATGTGAACTTGTGTTTGTATGTTTTTGTTTCTTGTGTTTTGGACTTGTACTTGATCTTAATTGATTCCTTATTGAGTCCCGGTCATTTCGGTTACTCATACGTTAAGTTTCGAGTCCAAACGATGTAGCTACACTATTTTTCATTCTCATTCGTTGAGTTGTGTTCGTCGTCGTTTTCCGAGATGAATTCTCAACCTTTTGTCAAAGTTTTATAGTCTTCGTCGTGTGTGAGGGAGTCACAATTTGTAATCCAAAAACAGATTCGAATTTGGAGTTCGGATGCCCGTATACGGCTGAAGAACGCCAGAGGTGCGCGAGGGAGGTTGCTCGGCCAAAGGCCAAGCAAGGAGGCCACGTGTGGCACACGCTGACCACACGTGGGCTTGGCTGAAAGGTCACTTTTGTTTTGGACAATTTTTCCCTTCTTCCCATTCTTTTTAAATCTCTCCTATTCCCTCCATTTGTTTCCAAGAAGAAAGTTTGTGAAATCCCGTCTATGATTTTCTCTCAACTTTTCTCAACTTCCAAACACCATAACTTTCTCATACGGAGTCAGAATTGAGTGATTCAAGTTGAAGATTGTTCGTATTCGAGTCCTCTATCTTTTCCAAGTGGTTTTGCAGCTGTTTAATTGATTTTCTGAGAGATCAACTCAGAAAACCGAACCAGCTCTTGTAATCAAGGTAGAGTTCATAACTTTGTGATTTCATCTTTTTAAACCTTCAATTTGCTTGGGGTTTCTTCTTCTATATGTATATGTATGTTTAGTGAATGCTATTGAGAAAGGTAGCTTCATAATCAATCTAATTGAATAGTCTAATTAGAGACACATGTTGACTAGAATCTTTGATTCTTTGTTTCTTTGTTTTTAACATGATTGGGAGTTGTATTGTGATTAGATTGATATCTAGGATTGTTTGAGACTTGATTGATCAAGTTTATGATTAATAATCCTTTATATGTGACTTTGATCCATGATTGATGAAATCTAGGATTAGAGCCTTTATATGTGTTTTTAGAGATATTTAGGATTGATTTGTTTTTAACATATCTCCTATCTCTAAATCTTTGGCTAGAATATTTGTTGAATACATTTTGTGATTCTAGCATTTTTATGTATGTTTATAACATCTTGAACTTGTGCCTCATGTATATGTTTTGTTCAAGTGTTATTTGTATGAATGAATCTAGTAGTTTTATGTGCTAATTGTTTTTCACATGCTCTAGGTTTTCATTCATGTTTTTGCATCTAGTTTTCTATTGCTTGTGTTTTCACATCTCTAGATCTAGTTGTTCCATGGAATGTATTGATCACATGTTCTATGTTGTTTTGATTGTTTGCATCATTTGCATTCACATGATCACACTAGGAAGTCCTTGTAAAAGGCATGAAGTCTTGGCTAGAGTTGGGATGACTCGGATAGCCAAGCAAGAAGTCTTGCCTAGAGTCTTGAGGACTTGGATAGGTAAGCAAGAAGTCTTGTCTAGATTCGGGAGGACTTGGATAGACAAGCAAAAAGTCATGGCTAGAGTCGGGAGGACTTGGATAGTCATGCATGGGAGGCTTTCTAGAGGCACGTGTGCCTTATATAGAGAGTTGGCTTATATATTGGTAGGCCCGGGTGTTTGGTTAGACATAGAGTCCGATAGAGCGGGGTACATGGGATCTGTATGCACTCTTGAGGAATTTCTAATCTTCCAACGATGTTGGTTTGGTATGAGTTCCAATATGTGGTTTACATCATTGAGGGATTTTGTATCTTCCAATAGGGATTGGGTAAACATAGACTCCACATGGGTTGATAATCTAGGATTGGTCACTTTGTGGAATTTCTAATTTACTTTCCAAATATATATAAGTACCCAATGGTTGTAATTCAACCCGTGGATGTTTCCTCCTTGGAGGTTTTACCACGTTAAAAAAATCCCTTGTGTTAATTCTTTCTATCTCTATCTTTTATATTTGTTTTTGTGTATGTTTTAATCTTGTAGTACAATATTCACTTGTGATGTATTTGGAAACAAGATTTTGTAAAGTGTGATTTGCAAGCATATCCATTTTGATCATAATTGTAAATATAATTCTTTTATTCATTGATTTTTGTGTATAGGTATTCTTTGATTGATTCTTGTACATATTGGGCACTATTGTAAATACAAGTATTATTTGTATTAAGTTTAATATAGTTTCTTCTCTAGCAAGTTGTAGTGTTCTTATATTGTAATACTTTAAGTACAACTTGTAGAATGTGGTCTTCATTGAATATACTTGTATATGAGATATATTGGTTTTTGGTATATGTTTTGTAGACTAAGTGTGGTGAATTGAACATACTTGTGCAAATTATTTTTCTCATAACAATCTTGTTCAAGGTTTATTATATGCTCACCAAGGTTTTGACACTAGTCACGAAAGAGTTTTTTAAAACTAGTGTATCAACCTATTCACCCCCCCTCTACGTTGTTTAGTATAACCTTGTAGGTATTTTCAATAACGCATATTTCAAAGATTCATAAGCCTTACTATACAACATTTGGATGCCATACATCTGCTTCATATCAGTGATGATATCACTCGGACGCATAATACGCCCATCTTCATTGTGGATTCTAGGAGCTATCACTTCCCCAATTACAGCTGCACTGGCCTGCCGGTGTCGACGGTGAACCACCTCCAACAGACAACTATGTTCATTAACAAAACTTCTAACATGAAAATATGTCCCTTCCTTTAATCTCACCGCTCTTAATTTCCACGAACAATTTTCTATTTTGCATACCATATGTATAACAGACTTGTTTGACCTCTTCACCTTTCATTCGAAATTCTGTCTCAAAGCATAAAGGCCAGCTAATCTTTTTAAATCCTTTTTCCTTGGAAAAAATTGTCCCTTGAAAATCAGAGTGTTGGAAGAGGTCGATGCCATGGTGGTCGTCGCATCACCAAAAGAATATGACTCGGATCCTGGGATAGTCCACTGTCATATCATTCACATTTTCCATGTTCACATTCTCTGTGTTGACATTTTCCGCGTTGACATTTTCCATGTTCACGTTTTCCGTATCAGTTGGAGTCCCATGCACATCTCGTGGTAGTGCGCTACCATGGATAGGTTCTTCAAATGTCTGATGTTCTTAAGGATGATTAACAACTATTACACGGTTGTCTCCATCATTGAAATTAGGTGCAACATAACTTCTATCAAGGTTGACTGTTTCGTATGGTTCTAAGCAAACATTATTTGAACATTGGCGAATTCCGTCTGGAAATATCGAACTTCGTTGAGTGAACACTTGGTTACTGCCACTGAAAGATCCATAGTGCTCATCCCATATTTGTTGTGGATCTTCGAATCTTCTTTCGACCAAAGTGACACATACTTGCGGAACTGCCTTGTCTTCCCGAAGTACAAATTGAACATCGTCATTGTCGCTTATCACCGTGCGACATGTACTGCCTGGAGCAATAGCTATTGATTGCATCTCAATAACGTATTTATTTTGATCATGTTTCACAATAGACTGAACAACCCCCAAGAGTTCTTCATAAGTCAAGTTCTTCTGCACCAAAATTCCTTTATTTACTGCACCAACATACCATTGGCTTCCGTGCGGTAGTGCCTCCCACCGTCCATTATATAATATCAACATTCTAACCAAATCCATCGTCCTACCAAAACAAAACGTCAACATTTACAAAATACGGCTGAAAGTATCATAAATTAAAGCTAAAACAACACCATTGGATAGTATCAAATACGTTTCTGGTACTATGAATTTAAGTCTCTAATAAAGTCCAAGATACTAAAATTTAATTTTTGGGAACACAAGTTTTTTCAAATTTTTTTTTTTTTTCCAGTTTTTGGGAAATAGGTCCACTGGTAGTATCAAATATGTCTCGGGTAACTTTTTTCAATTTTTGGGAGCACAAGTCTGGCTAAACTACCAGTAAGTCTCGGGTATCTTCTAATAAGTCTCGGGTATTGTCAAATAAGTCTCGGCTACGATGGAATAAGTCTCGGTTAATAAGTCTCGGGTAACTAACCGAGACTTATTCCATCGTAGTCGAGACTTATTTGACAATACCCGAGACTTATTAGAAGATACCCGAGACTTATTGGAAGTTTGCGAACTTACTAGAATCAAGAATTTGGAAACGCGAGAAACAACAGTTTGCTTAACAACAACAGATTCCAAGTGCCAGCACTAATCAAAGAAACAAATGAGCTTGAATGAACTTATAAAAAAGGTTTATTCAAAAGATGAATTACCTTTCAATGTGATAAGCTTGTAAAATCCTTATTGAGGAGAGAAGTTGCCTTTCCAATGAGGTTTGTAAGCTCCAGATCGACTATTTTCAGAGGTTTGTGAGGTCAACGAAAATCTAAAATAGATGGAGTGAGAGAGAAAGCTTCGTTTTTCTCCAACAAGAAGAAAGAAGAAAGAAGGAAGAAGATATCAAGGGCAACGAAAATCTGAAACAAGAAAGAAGAAAGAAGAAATAAGGGAAAATCTGAAACAAGAAAGAAGAAAGCTTCGTTTCAGAGAAGAGAAAATAAAGAAGAAAGAAGAAATAAGGGTATTTTTGTCCACCTCTATACTTTGGTGCTATAAAACATAGAATTATTAAGTTGGTGATATTACCATAAAGCCAAACAAATTTGGTGCTAGTTTCCCCTATTTCCTCTTAAATGATTAATGAAAAATAATAATGTTTTAAAATATAAACATTTTTAATAAAAAAAAAATTTCATATCGCCCCCTCTAGAATATAATCTTAACTTCGTCCCAGAACTTGCTACCATATATCCATATGGATATAGTAGCCAAGTCCCCCTTGTTGGCCATCGTAACAGTTGGTTTCTTTGTCTTTTCAGGAACTCCCGAACATAGAGCATCCTCGGAAGGATGTCTACTAGTTGGTGGCTTCTTATTTTTGTCGTCAACAATTACATTTGCAAAATCTCATCTGCATCATTGAAATACAAAGCTATAGCTCAACTAAACCACTATTTACTACAATATTATTGCAGCATAAGTCATGATAATCCTTATATCATTAATTGCATAAACACACTAAAACAGAAACAAATTAAATCACTATAAGTGATCAGCTGATAAAGAAGCAGTCAATTATGAAGAGAAAACAAAAATTTTCAACAGAGCAAACAAGGCCTCAGCCTTGGATGGAATACCAAACTCTATTGCGAGAAATCCTCCAGCATCGAAATGGCCCACAACTTGGACACCCTTTTGGTCCATGATCTTCACAAGCTCAATTTGACGGTCAATTAATGGGTCTCCATCACACCCAGACCCAGTTACTATCACTTTCCATCCTAGAGACTTGATCTGGTCTAGTACTTTTGACCCACGTCCCTCCACCGTTGGATTGCAATACTCATGATCACGGTCAGCCCCAAGTGGTAATGATAATTCCCACCCTAAATCACTAACACATGTAGGGACGAAGCCATGATTATATTCTAGAGGGGGGCGACATGAAATTTATTTATTTTATTAAAAATGTTTTTTATATTTTAAAACATTATTATTTTTCATTAATCATTTAAAATGAATAAAATTTTATATTGAGCTAAATTATCTTAATTTGTGTATTTATGAAAAACATTTAAGATGATCCTTGAATAGGGATGAAAACATAATAAAAATAAGAACAATACCAGATATTCCAACTCATATCTCAACTTGTAACTTAGAAAATTTAATCTATATAAATGCAACGAGTGAAATAAATCATAATTAATAAGTATCGATTTGTTAATCGACAAACAACTAGTTGGAATACAAGTTAAGATATAAAGTTTGCATTATGTCTAGTATTACTCTAAAAATAATATAGACTAAAATTTGTGGCCAATAAATCAAGATTCAATAATAGTATTTAATAGTTATAAAACAAAATGAAATAACTATACTTTAAAAAAAATTGAAATTTAAACTGTACTCCTAATGTTTTTCTAAAATCCAAATACTTTTTTAATTATTAAAAATTATAAAAGTTTTATTGATACAATTTATTAATAATTAAACATAAATATATGACTATGTTTACTTGACATGTTTTAATTATATAAATCAACACATTTTTTTAAATTGCATAAACTAAATAAATAAATAACCTATCAAAAATATGACATGGTATTACGGTATTAGAGTGAGATAAGTAAGATGCGGAGAGAGAGAGAGAAAATATTTTAAGAATATAATAAAATTAGTTAAGAAAGAATTGAGTAAGTGTAATTTCGATATAGCAAACCATATATGTTGCAATTTGATTATATTTGAGACATAAAGAAAAAATAATAATATATTTAGAATGAAATATATTCTCTATGTGGTTAAGATAAAATTATTAACAGTGTAATTTATAAAAGGATTAGAAAATCTAAATATGAAGTATGGGTAAAAATATAAAAATATGCGGTACAGATTTATAAAACTATAAAATTTGAGGGGATATGAAAAAGGGTAGAAACATAAAACTCTTAAAGGTTAGGGGAAATTTTATAACTTCAGGGGAAGAAGTGGCCCCCTCTCGTCCTAAGGTGGCTCCGTCCCTACACATGCAGGCAAAATCTTATCATTTATTAGTAACCTGATCTCTAATCCGGTTCTATTGACCTCACCAAAGGTTGGTTGGTGCAATATCAGCCCTCTGATCTTCAAAGGCAGAAGATTGTTGTGCTTGTGATCATGATCATCAACTTCTGCAGCAGCTGCACGTAGTGCTACATTGTATGCTAAGTTGCCACCAGCACTAGATCCCATTAAAAAGCAATTAGAGAAATCAACATATTTTGTTAACCAATCCTTTTGGGTGGTTTTGATCCATTGCAATGCTTCTATGGCATCATCATAAGCTGCCGGTAGCCAATGCCCCAGAGCGTGCCAGTGGTTGACTAATACAACGACAGCTTGGAGATGGCCTGCTATGCTTTTATGTATTTTTTCGATCCTCGAAAATATATAAAGAGAATTTAGGATAGAGGTAGTATTTTAGGCTTGAAATACATAAGAAATTCAAAGGAAGAGAAATAGAAGAGATAAAGGGGGATAATTTGCTTTTGCAATATATATTCGACATCTTAATTGAATTCAAAAAGCCTTTTATAGGCTTACAATCAACAATAACTAATCTAAAAACAAGGGAGCAATACCCCACTAACAACATCTGACATCCACTAATGATAATGCTCCAAAATAAAAGGAACTCATACACACATTAACTTATTTGTGACTTGACTTGGTCCACCTAGCTAACTTGACAAACGATCATGCATGTCTTGCATGAGGATTGCATTAGAATAATGCACATATCATTACGTGCTCCCCAAATTATCGTTGTCTATAAGGATAAATTCTGAATAAGTTTGTCGAGAGTTCAATCTTCTTGTTGCTGATCCATCTAGTTAGAAAGTCTCCACCAAGCTTAGGAAAGGGTAGCTTGTGTCGGGTGTGTCAGTCGAACATGGTGCGGAGGGTCAAGGAGGTTGATTGCGTGGTAAGGGAAATGTGTGACTCGTAAAAACAATCCACAAAATGTGAATTGCTTTTATATGAGATTTTCTCAAATACATAGTCATCAAATATCGGTGGTTTATCAAAATCGATAAAAACCTCCACGGATACATATGTATCATCGAAAAACAACGGAAGATAGAAGGCTAATTGTGTTTGAGATAATGATATAGATCGGAGTTCATCCCTAATGGTTTGGAGGGTATTTTGGATTTGGACGAAACGTGATTCGTGACGGGCCAGAGTTTTGTAAACATCATTATGGAACTCGGCATCCAAGGAACCGAACGGCTCTGATACCATTGTTATGTATTTTTCCGATCTTGAAAAATACATAAAGAGAATTTAGGATAGATGTAGTATTTCAGGCTTGAAATACATAAGAAATTCAGAGGAAGAGAAATATAAGAGATACAAGGGGGATAATTTGCTTTTGCAATATATATTCGATATCTTCATTGAATTCAAAAAGTCTTTTATAGGCTTACAATCAACAATAACTAATCTGAAATCAAGGGAGCAATACTCCACTTGAAACAAATTTACGGTTGTACAATATTAATCTAGAGGGGGGTCAATAGATTTTAATCATTATTACCCAATTTTCGCGATTAGTTAATTTTCACAAAAATACCCCAAACTAGTCAAACTAACAAATCAAGCATATAAGTGCGAAAATTAAAGAACGCTTGATTTTGACATGGAAACCCTCAACAGGGAAAAACCACGGGCTGGTAAGTGTGACACACTCGAACCTCGAATCCACTAATTTTGATAACGTTGACAACCTAATCCCGGTTTACGACCTAATCCCGGTCAATAACCAGCTATCACTAGTTCACTACCCGCAGGCCTGTAAAAGTGGATCTAGTCCAATTGCTCATATGATCACCTAATCCCGGTATATGACCTAATCCCGGTCATCACACAAGACTTACTTCTCCGAAGAGATCAAACCCTAAGTAAATATGCAATGATATTCAAATATGCAAACAATGTTAGGGTACATTAAATGCTTATCTATGATTATATGTTGTCAATAAAATCAATTATAGATATAAAAATAGTTATATGAGATGGCATATAACTTTAGCTATGTTAAGGATAACCAATCCTAGATATAATAGCTATCAAAGACAATCTCAATCATACAATGAGATTAATTAGCTAGATGGCATATTAGCATGAAATCCTAGCTATCAAAAAACAATCTCAATCTTACAATAAGATTAATTAGCTAGATGGCATATAACCATTAAAACCTAGCTATCACAAAATATCCCAATCAACACATAATCTCAATCATGTATGTAGAAATTAATCTAAAAGCATACATGTTATAAATGAGATAAATTGATAAGCTAGAACACTAATTATGTAAGATAATAGTGAACAACTTACCATACCATGTGTGTTGAAGAAGACCCATGCCCAAATGATGTTGAATGATGCAAGATGAAGATGGGTGTTGGGTTTAGAGAGTTAAAGAAGCAATCTTGGTGCTTTCTCTCTCAAGAATATTGAGCCTCTCTCTCTCTCTAAGATTTAATTTTGTGGCTCTACTCTCAAAATGATGAGAAAGATATGTATTTATAGTGCCCAAGTGAAACTATGTCTTTTTGGAAGAAATAAAAAAACTATGGGCATTTCCGCAGCATACGCAACAGTGCAGTAGCTTAAGATTCAAGCGCTCCGAAACATGACCAAACAACATCGAAACCTTTTGTATAATATATCATTGGAAAGGTATGGATGTCTAATTTATATTTGTTTTTACAGAATGACATTTAGATATTTGTAGAAAGAGTTATAGTCAATTGAGTGACCAAAGGTCAGAAACAGACAACAACAGAGTTGCCCTGTTTTGGTGGTTATTTTGGAGATTTCAAAACTAATCTAAACGGTCATAAAATATTACAAAAAATATACCATTGGAAAGGTATAGGTGTCTAGTTTGTCCAGAATTTTACAAAACTCAATTTCAATCTTTTTATAAAAAGTTATGATCACAAGAACATACAAATGTCAATTTTGAAAAACATTTAAAACATTGAACTTCAATCTTTTGGAGCTAGACACTTTACTCCAAACAACCAAACCAAAACTAACACTTATCCAAGAGAAGAATGAGACCTTTTCAAGTGGTCAACCATCGCGCTAAGACATACACACCATCGTGCAAGCGCGGATGTTTCCGACCACACAAATGGAAACGAATTACACCACACTTACGACTAACATGAAGTGCAAGTGTAGGAAGTGAATGCATCCTAATGCCTAACATGTCATGGCATTGTCATTGAACAAGATGCACTCAATTAAAACATGCATGAATAGAATTCATTTAAACATGCATGAAGAGACTTCAAGAACATGAATGCACACATATAAAAACACACAACATACAAGTATTAAAGATATGCATGAGTTATGAGTGTGTGCAACTAGATCTCTTTAAAGCAAGTAAGAATTAGAATATACCTTTGGTGCTTCTTTTCTTGAGGTCTTGAGAGGGTCTTGGTTATGCAAATCACCGAACATCATATACCTAAACTACCATTACATCAAGCCCCACATGTGGTTTGTCCACGAAATAATCCAATCAAAATATAAGACCTAACACCACTAATAACAACTGACATCCACTAATGATAATGCTCCAAAATAAAAGGAAACCATACACACACTAACTTATTTGTGACCTGACTTGGTCCACCTATCTAACTTGACAAATGGTCATGCATGTCTTGCATGAGGATTGCATTAGAATAATGCACAGATCATCAGTGGTATCAGAGCAATCTTGCGAACCATGGACACACAAGGAAAGTCGAATGTCAAATTCCGCAATGAAGTCCACGAGATTCTCGCTAGCCATGAGTCAAGATTTGACCAAATCCTTGTCAAATTACAAGCCTTACGTTTACAGCAAACCAGTAGTGACAAGGAAACTAATCCGTTTGCAAGAGGGGAAACGTCGAGCAACAGCCCGACCAGAATCAGTAATCCAGGTCTTGACTGAAATAATGTTCATCTCAAATTGAACTTTCGACATACAGGGGTGAAGATCCTACAGGGTGGATCTTCAAGACCGAGCAATACTTTGATTTCAAGGGAATTGTCTCCTCACAGCAGGTTTAGCTTGCATCGTTTCACCTGGAATAAGTCGCATTGCAATGGTATCAATGGTACATGAAATCTCGAGGACCATTGAACTGGGCAGAATTCATTAAGGTCGTTCTCCACCATTTTGGACCAATAGATTACGACGATCCCTCAGAAGCACTAGCTCGACTCAAGCAGACATCAACCGTAAATGCCTACTAGGAGGCCTTCGAAAAATTGTCGCACAAGGTAGATGACTTACCCGAAAATTTCTTGGTGGGGTGCTTTATAGGAGGTCTCAAGGACGAATAATAATAATAATAATAATGATTTTTTAATTTACAATTTAGATATTGGTGGAGGGGATGTGAATATGTGATGTGGCCCCAAGCCATGCGACTTCAATAACGTGAGTGTAAGAGTATGCCACTATTAATGTTGTAAATATGGGCTAGCATAACCCATTTGTGCAAGGCCGATAGAGTTCGTTTTGTAATGGGCGCGACCTCACACAGCACGGCAAGTTGTTGTGCCATGCTAGGCTCGACATGTTTACAAAAATGAGGACCTTGCATATGCCGGAAGCATGGGCCTGATGTGATGTGCCAGAGGACCAGACTGTGCTAGCATGTAGGCTTATAAATTTTTAATTAAAATAATTTTTTTAAAAAAATTTAAATATTTTAATTCAATTGTACTAACTTATAATATTGTTTAACAATTTAACTTATGTATTTTAATTGTAATTTATATATCTTATTTATTATTTTAGTCTAATAAAAAAATGTAGAAAATCGATAGATTTATTATTTTATTTAATAAAATAATTCAAAGAATAAATAAAGATAAAAGATTAAAGAAAATAAAAAAAATACATGAAATTATGAAAATATAAATGAAGAATTATTTATTTATTTCAGACTTTTAGTATTACATGATTGCATTATTAAAAACCTTACCAAGAAAAATCCAATGGGATAAAAACTTGGTAAGGGAAAAGAGTGCAATCTTACAAGTTAATGTACATGTTACATGTATAACCTAGTCCTAGACCTGGTTATTGAATTGCCGAAACTCTTATCGATGAGTTATTTCATAAGTTTCCAATCTCTAGCATATGAGGAGTTGTAACGGACTCGTCTGGGTTCCGTTATAGTTGTGTCTAGGTTGTAGTGTCTACCTATTCGTGTCGAGCCATGTATTTATCCATATGCCTTTTCAAATGACCGGTTCCCGACCTAGAACTGGTATATAAGGCTTTACAAAACTTACAGCGATATTTTATTGTGACCCTACCGTCTGGGTTTGATATTTTTTCTTTGTCAAAACATTGCCATACAATAGATGTCAACTTTCTGGTTTTGGGACGTGATGTCGGTGTGGAGACGGAAGGTCCCGCTGTCGGTTAGGTCGGTTCGGAAAGATCAAAATTATCATTGTCCATGTTAAGACTGTCGAGAAAAATAGTAAATTAGTAATATAGTATTAGAATAGTAGATTAGTAGTGTAGAGAATAGAGAGAGAGAGAGAGAGTAGAGAGAGAGAGAGAGAATGAAATTATAAAAATATGAATTGGTGTAGAGAATAGAGATTAGAGAGAGTAATGGAGAGTTGGAGAATGACGAGAATGAGAGATTGGGAGAAAGTGTAAGAAAATTAGAATGGGTGGGGGTATTTATAGAAAAATGTGAAATGTTGGTAAAAATATAAAATAGAAGAGTTGAGGGGGCAAATTGTAATTTTCTACCCTTTTTAAAATATGCAACAATTGGCTAGCATCATGGATGACGTCAGCAACGGTAAAAAAATTTAAAAAAATAAATAAATTAAGTTGTAACGGTTGGAAGGAAAAAAAAATTGATTAGACGGGCCTAACGGTCGGCCTGCCACCCGTGCTGCCCTGGCAGGCTTACCGTTGGGGTTAAAGGATAAAAAAAATGAAATGGTAAATAATGGAAAAAGAGAAGAGAAGATTGAGTAAAATTGGAAAAAGAGAAGAGATACGAGTAAAAAAGAATTAAGATTTGGGTAAATAATGAATGCATTTGCTTCTCTTTTCAACAAATTAAGCTAGCTACTAATTGTAATAATTATGTAATAGCTTAGTGCTTTGACGTGGAACGTAGGAAGAAAATTGAGTGACTTCTCACAGATATCAAAATTGTAATAAAGTTAGATGGATATATATATATATATACATATATGTATATTTTTTTTGAACAGCAAAATTATTTATAAAAGGCCAAGCAAAGTCAGAAAGCTACAAGAAGATTACAAGCCCACAGACAACCGAGGAAGCACATCTGAAACAGCCATAAACGCCTAGAAAATCAAAAACAAAACAACCAAAAGATACTACACAAGACAAATAGGCCAACCAAAAGATACATTACAAAAGCACAAAAACAAACAACAATAAAACCCCCAACTCAAGCGCAAAACAGGACAACCACCCAAAAAGGAGAACCCAACTGTAACGGCCACATAAGCAACAACCCAATTAAGAGAGCAAAGGCCAAAACGGTCAAAGCAAAAACGCAACAAACAGCACCCCAAAAGAAACCGAGGTAGAACCCGCCAAAACAAGGCCAAACCCGCCCACAACAATAGAAAAAAACACCCAAACAGCAGGGAAAAAGTGAAGTGATTGCTTCATTTCTACACAAAGTGTAGCCCCATTTCCATATCATTTTGTGTAGGTTTCTCTGGTAAAACCGGGTTTTTAATGTTTCATTTGAGGTTTTTATAGGTTTTTTTGATAGCAGGGGTGTTTCGGCTCTAAATGGAGATCTTTGGGCAATTAGCGCAAATATGGAAAAGTCTGGGGGCTTTGATCAGAGCGCCGCGATTGGTGCACAAGCGGCAAGGAGGAGACAGTAATCATCCAAAGTTGCCGCGCATGAAGCGCCGCGGTCGTGCAACAGTGGCAGAGAGGCGACAAAAACCCCTCAGGGTTGCCGCTGTCTACGTGCCGCAGTTGATCAACCGCGGCACATAGGCGACAGAAACTTCAAAGGCTTGCCGCGGTTGAGCTGCCACGGCTGTCCAACCGTGAAAATGGCAACCGCGGCAGAGCGGCCCTTCGTATTCCAGAGGGCATTTTGGTCATTTTTGGGTCCCTTATAAATACCCCTTCTAGGTCATTTCAGAAGACACCTCCCCTAGCTCGAAATATTGCAGCAAGTTTCCATCTTGGCTCATCCCTTCACACATCACCAACCCATCCCTTACAACCCACCAAAATCCTACCTTTCCCTAAGATCCAAACACACCAATCCCACCTCTTTTCCATAGCCATCATCACTTCACCTTTTGAGCAAGAAGAAGGATAGAAAGAGAAGAAGATCCAAAGAAGAAGAGGAAGCTCTCCATATAGTTTTTTCTATTCTCTTTCTCTTTTATTCTTTATTGTAGCCATGTAATCCTTATTTCATATTTCTTGTATGGTTACTAGTTGTAATATGATGAGCTAAACTCATAGTGCTAGGATTTGATGAAACCCCACCTTTGACTATACATTTAAATGAAATGATTCTTATTTATTCCCTATGTGCAATATTGTTGTTTGTATGGGTATTTTAATGTACTTAATGCTTTTCAATTGATTGATCTCCTTTTGAATGATTTTTGTGGTACGTTATGTACTAACCGGAGACGCATGCCACGTGTTCGATAAAATGCTCCTCTATGCATGCTTATAAAAGTAGACCTACTTAGGCTAGCGTATATGACTCATTTAGTACACCAACGTCCGTAATGAACTCATTCGTACATTCCGGGTAATCGAAAGATAAGCTTGGGTATGTTTTGAGTGTGACTCACTCTACTTGACCAAGATTGTGGGTCAATATAAAGGTGTACGAGTATATAAGTTGCAATGAGCACGGTTGGGGGTGAATAACCGAATCTAAATAAGAAGTCAATATAAGGGTGGGGTGTAATCAAGTCCTAGCATATTTCTCTCCATTATCACATTCGAGTTATATTTCGTGTTATTTCTTTCATTGCTTTAGTTTTAGTCTTAAATCAAGTTAGTTTGCATTGTTTATTTTGGATAACCATCATTATTGATTGTTTGAATAGCAAATGGGCTAATCAATTTTGATAATCGATCACTCGATTCCTTGGGAACGAACTTTACTTTCCATTGTGCTACTCTCCGACCTCGTTCTATTTCAAGTGTCACTTGAGTGATAGCCAAATTTTTGGCGCCGCTGCCGGGGATTGAGCGAAACGATTGATATCGATATTAGTTAGTTTATTGCTAATTTGAACCTTTTAATTTAGTTTGTGTGTTTCTTCTTATAGGTACCATCGCTCTTGTATGCACCCACGTACAAGGAGCCAAAATCTTCACTTCTTGAATTTTGATCCGGAGATTGAAAGGATAGGTCGAATGAATAGACGTGAGGTAAGGTTGAGAAGAGCAGAGATGGGTGATCAGAATGCACAGTTAGGACAAATGGGTTTGCCTCCTGTGGTGAATCAAAATCAAGGGGAATTGCGTCCTGAGGCCGGTCCGGTTCAAGAGGGTTTGCCTCATGTTGGGGATGAGCGCACCCTACGGGATTACACAATGCCTAGAGTAGACCAGAACATGTCATCTATTCGCCGACCAACAATAGCAGCTAATTCCTTTGAGATAAAGCCTGGGGTGATTCAGATGATTGCCACTACATGTATGTTCAATGGTTTGGGGAATGATGATCCGAACTTGTACCTTTAGAATTTCAACGAGATTTGTGACACCTTTAGGTATAATGGGATTCCCGATGATTTTGTCAAGTTGAAGTTGTTCCCGTTCTCTATGGGAAATGATGCAAAGATATGGTTGAATACCCAACCACCAAACTCGATCACTTCCTTTGATCAGTTGGCCCAAGCATTTCTGAATAGATTCTTTCCACCGGGAAAAGCGGCCCGCCTTAGAAATGAGATCCTTTCTTTTCAACAGTTTGAGAATGAGAGTATCCACGAGGCTTAGGAGAGGTTTAAGGAGCTTCAAAGGAGATGTCCTCACAATGGCCTTGCAAGGTGGCAGACTTTGCAAGCTTTCTACCAAGGGCTCACGGTTTCAACAAGGAATTTGGTGGATGCGGCTGCGGGAGGATCTCTAATGAGCAAGACAATAGATGCGGCTCATGATCTCTTAGAAGAAATGGCACTGAACAATAGCCAGTGGGGAACTCAGAGGCAAGCGCCAAAGAGGATTCCAAGTGTGCTAGAAGTAGATGAGTTGACAAGTGTTAAGGCTCAAATGGCGGCACATCAAAATCAAATGAACAAGTTGAGTGTCGGGCCTAGTAATGTGCAAGTTGCCCAATGTGAGTGGTGTTTGGGGCCACACTCTAGCATGGATTGTCAAACGGGAAGCTCGTTTGCCTCAAGCTCGTCCGAACAAGTGTCCTTTGTGAACAACCACCGGAACTACCAAAACCAACCCCAACAACATGCCAACCAAAATTCCATCTTCCATCCTTACTCAAACACATACCACCCTTCATGGAAAAACAACCAAAACTTATCATGGAAGGACAACCAACCCCACCAACCCTAACATCCACAAAACCTCAACCAAAGACAACCCCCCCGGATTCCAACAACCTCACCAACAAAACTACCCGAACCCACCCCTTAACAATCAAGTGGAGAGAAAACCTAACCTAGAAGAGATGTTCTCTAGAATGATGGGCAAGTTAGATACAAGGATGGAGACCCAAGACTTAGCCTTGAGAAAGCTTGATACAAAGATTGACCAACTCGCTCAACATTCTCAAGCCTCGATCCAAAACTTGGAGATGCAAGTGGGTCAACTAGCTAGGGGACAACAAGGAAGACAACAAGGCTCTCTCCCAAGCGACACCGTGGTGAACCCTAAAGAGCAATGCAAAGCCATTGCATTAAGGAGTGGTAGAGAGGTTGAATTACCGGATGACTTTGGAAAGGGAAAAGAAGTTGTTGTGGATGAAGAGGGAGTTGTTGAACAAGAGGTTGTAGAGGAGAAGAAAAGTCCTAGCCATGATGACATACCCATCACATCAAATGATACCCCTCCAAAGCCCCAAGTCAAAGCCTATGTCCCTCCCATACCATACCCACAAAGATTGAAACAACACAAGGATGCTCACAACTTTGGTAAGTTTTTGGAGGTGTTTAAGAAGCTTCACATCAATATTCCCTTTGCCAAAGCACTTGCCCAAATGCCTACTTATGTAAGATTTCTCAAGGAGTTGCTCTCTAACAAAAGGAAGTTGGAAGAATTCGAGACGGTCGCATTAACGGAGGAATGTAGTGCCATCCTACAAAACAAGCTCCCACCTAAGCTAAAAGATCCCGGGAAGTTCACTATTACATGCACCATTGGCCAAACGGAATTTGGGAAAGCATTGATTGACTCCGGGGCAAGTATAAATTTGATGCCATACTCGGTTTTTCAAAAGTTAGGAGTGGAGGAAGTGAAGCCTACTCATGTCACTCTACAACTAGCCAATAGGTCAATCAAATACCCAAGGGGGGTCATGGAAGATGTCTTGGTGAAAGTAGAGAATTTGTACTTCCCGGTAGACTTTGTAATACTAGAAATGGAAGAGGATGTGGAAATACCTTTGCTTTTAGGTAGGCCTTTCTTAAAGACGACCGGGGCTTTGATAGATGTAAAGGAAGATAAGATGACCTTGAGGGTTGGAGATGAAAACGTGGTGTTTGACATGAAAAAGGCGGCCCAGAGACTGATGGGAGTAGATAGGTGTTTGATGATTGAGATTGTTGATCCATTGGTTGAAGACTTTGTTAGAAGAGAAATTCCCAAGGAACCCTTGGAGGCTTGTTTGGTTCATGGTGCCAATGAGAAGGATGAAGATGAGGATGTTGCGGAGTATGCTCTACATTTAAATTCCCAACCTGTGAAGAAGTTTAGAGAAAGAAAGAGGTTTGAGGAGCTAGGAGAAGGGAAGCCTAGGCTACCCCCATCTATTGAAAAGCCTCCAAAGCTTGAGTTGAAGCAACTACCGGAGCACTTGAGGTATGCTTTCCTTGGTGAGTCACTATCACTTCTGGTGATCATTTCGGCTTCCTTGTCATCAATTGAAGAAGAGAAACTTTTGAGGGTGCTAAGAAGCCACAAGAAAGCCATTGGTTGGTCTATCTCCGATATTAAGGGGTTGAGCCCTTCGATTTGTATGCACAAAATTTTGATGGAGGAAGAGCTTAAACCAACAATGGATCACCAAAGAAGATTGAACCCTAACATGCAAGAGGTAGTTAGAGCCGAGATCCTAAAGCTTCTAGATGCGGGTATCATATACCCAATATCCGACGGTCCATGGGTTAGTCCAGTACAGGTAGTGCCTAAAAAAGGAGGCATCACAGTGGTACCAAATGAGCATAATGAACTCATCCCGACACGGACCGTCACAGGTTGGAGAGTGTGTATTGATTACAGAAAACTCAACACGGCGACACGGAAAGATCACTTCCCCTTACCCTTTATTGACCAAATGTTGGAAAGGCTAACGGGGCATGAGTACTACTGTTTCTTAGACGGATACTCTGGTTATAACCAAATCCCAATAGACCCCGAAGATCAAGAAAAGACAACGTTCACATGTCCATATGGGACGTTTGCCTACCGAAGAATGCCCTTTGGACTTTGTAACGCTCTGGCGACATTCCAAAGATGTATGATGGCCATTTTCTCTGACATGGTGGAGAGGTACATTGAGATCTTCATGGATGATTTCTCCATTTTTGGGTCATCATTTGATAGGTGCCTAGAGAACTTGGGGAAGGTGCTAGAAAGATGTGAGGAGATTAACCTCATACTCAATTGGGAGAAGTGCCATTTTATGGTGAGGGAAGGAATCATGTTGAGACATAGGATCTCCTCTGAAAGGATTGAAGTGGACAAAGCAAAAATTGAGGTGATAGAAAAATTTCCACCACCAACTTCAGTGAAGGGTATCCGGAGTTTTTTGGGGCACGCCGGGTTTTATAGAAGATTCATCAAGGACTTTTCGAAGATTACAAAACCATTGTGCTCCTTTTTGATGAAAGATGTGCCATTTGTGTTTGACGAAGCATGCTTAGAGGCTTTCGAACTTTTGAAGAAGGAGCTTATTTCGGCTCCAATCATGAGGGCCTCGAATTGGGACCTCCCCTTTGAGTTGATGTGTGACGCTAGTGACTATGCAGTGGGCGCCGTTTTGGGTCAAAGAGAAGAGAAGCGCCAACATGTTATTTACTATGCAAGTCATACACTAAATGAGGCACAAGTCAACTATGCAACAACAGAAAAAGAATTGTTGTCTATCGTGTTTGCCTTTGACAAGTTTAGGTCATACTTTGTGGGATCTAAGGTAATTGTCTACACGGACCATGCAGCCATAAAGTACCTTCTAGCAAAGAAGGATGCAAAGCCAAGGCTCATACGATGGGTGCTACTCCTCCAAGAGTTCAACCTTGAAATTAGAGACAAGAAGGGGACCGAAAACGTGGTTGCGGACCACCTTTCAAGGCTTGAGAGGGATGACAAAGAAACGTGGGTGGAGGAGCCCATTAAGGAAGAGTTCCCGTATGAGCAACTTTTTGAGTTGCAAAGCTTGTTAATTACATGGTTTGCGGATGTGGTGAACTACCTAGCTAGTGACATAGTGCCCCTAGAGCTAAATGTGCATCAAAAGAGAAAATTCTTTGCCGAGTTGAAATATTACTTTTGGGATGAGCCGTTCCTATTTAGAACATGTGGAGATGGAGTGATTCGTAGGTGCGTCCCCAAAGAAGAGATACTAGAGATTTTGGGGCATTGGCACTCCAATGAGTGTGGAGGTCATTTTGGTGCTTCACGAATGGCTAGGAAAGTCCTTCAATCGGGCTTTTGGTGGCCGTCTTTATTCAAGGACTCAAGGAGTTTTGTAGAGGCATGTGACCGGTGTCAAAGAACCGGAAACATAACTAAGAGAGACGAGATGCCGATGAATGTCATGTTGGAAGTGGAACTCTTTGATGTTTGGGGCATAGACTTCATGGGACCATTCCCAACATCTTTTGGGAAGAAGTACATTTTAGTTACCGTAGACTACGTATCTAAATGGATTGAAGCAATAGCCACTCCAACATGTGAAGGGAAGGAAGTGACAAAGTTCTTAAAAGGGAACATCTTCACCCGGTTTGGCACACCTCGAGCAATAGTGAGTGATGGAGGTTCTCACTTTTGTAACAAGAAGTTTGAAGCCTTATTGAAGAAATACGGGGTGAAACACAAAGTCGCCACTCCTTATCATCCACAAGCCAACGGTCAAGCCGAAGTCTCGAATAGAGAAATCAAGAGTATCTTGGAGAAAACCGTGGGGATTAGGAGGAAGGATTGGGCAAAGAAGTTGGAAGATGCCTTGTGGGCTTATCGAACGACCTACAAAACTCCTATTGGAATGTCTCCATTCCGACTTGTGTATGGAAAAGCATGTCACTTGCCATTTGAGATTGAGCACAAAGCATGGTGGGCGATTAATCTCCTCAACATGAGCATGAAAGAGGCCGGTGAAAAGAGGTGCCTCCAATTGAGTGAGCTAGAGGAGCTTCGGCTTGAGTCTTACGAAAACTCAAGAATATTCAAAGAAAAGACCAAACGGTGGCATGATAAGAGAATAGAAGCCAAGGAGTTAAGAGTGGGTCAAAAGGTGCTTCTTTTCAACTCTAGGTTGAAGCTATTCCTGGGCAAGCTCAAAAGCCGATGGATGGGTCCGTACACAATCACCGAAATATTTCCTCATGGAGCGGTAGAGATTGAAAATGACAAGATGGATAGGTTCAAAGTGAATGGCCAGCAGCTAAAGAGCTTTTGGGAGCTTGAAGATCAAAAGCTCAAGGAGGTGGTCCGGTTCCAAGAACCACCCTAAGCAAGTAATCAAAAGGGAGGTACCATTTTGTACATATTAGTTTTAGTTTTGCTTTCAAATTTTTCTTTGTTTTATTTTAGTTTTCTCACCTTCCTTGCATTTTTTTTGATAGTTTAGGTATGTTTAATGTGGTGTGCTAGTGTGTTGATTGCAGTGTGCCAAAGTGAAATTTCAGTAGGCCAAGAAGGACCTACCACGGTTAACCTGCCGCGGCAGAGCAACCGCGGTAGTCAAGCGACAAAGATCCTGAAGGGTCTCTGTCGCTTCGTTGCCGCGTGGGTGCCGCGTGATTGCCGCTAGGAATACAACCACTGCAGTCAAGCAACAGAAATCCCCAAGAATCTCAGTCGGATTTCTGTTGCGAGTCTGCTGCGTGAGTGCCTCTTGGAGAGCAACCGCGGCAATGCTGGACTTAAAGGAGCGACGTCGTTTTGGACCAAAATGCCACCGTTTTGGTGCCGCGGTCTACCAACTGCGGCAGTCGGGACCGTGGCACTCTGACGGTATAAAAGGGTGGCGTAAGCTAGGGCACACATGTTCCCCCAAATTTCTCACACAGCAGCAGTCGACCTCGCCAACCGGTATTTTTTCTCTCTCATTTTGCTTGTTCTTTAGTTTGGCACTAATCCCTTCCTCTCTCTTTCCCTCTCTTTGAATTCTAGGGTTAGTTTGGATTGGTTTGGGATTATTTTCGGTGAAATGGGGGGTTGAGCATTGCTGTTGATCTGAAATTGGTGTATGGGTTGAGTTGGGTTGCTGATTGGGGGTTTTGGCTTGTTCTTTATTGATTACTTGCATGAAATTGGTGGTTTGTGGCCAAATTTTGGGTGTTTTTGAGTGAGATTGGTGTGGAAGGAAGGTTTAGAAGTGCTTTTCTTAGTGTTTTTGTGTGTGGTTTGCGGTGGTTGTGGTTTGGGAGTGCCCGTGGTGTATCGGGTTACCGGTGATTATTGACTGGGCATCGAAGTTCTACTGGATTTGGGTTTGATTTGTGAAGCGGCACGGTTTTCTGAGTGTCCGAATGGCAAGAACGAAGGTTCCCGCGGTGGTTGATGCAGCAGAAGATACCGGTGTTTCCTCGAGGCCGAGTAGGGGCACGAGAAATAGACGATAGGCGGCTCCCCCTTGTGTGCAGAACCCAGACTTCCTTTCCCAATTTGCTAAATGGGAGAAGAGGAAGATAATCCCAGAAAAGGGGATCACCGTCACAGAGTTGGGAGATACACCCATCCCAGGTATGATAGAGAGGAGAGGATGGCAGACATATGTTCAGCACCCTCCCAGATATTGCAGGCGGATAGTGGAGGAGTTTTATGCTGGCATGGTTCCGAGGAACTACTTATTGGGCGGCGTAGTTTGGGTACGGGGCAAGGAAGTTAGAGTAAATGCCTCAGATATCAACAGGTACTTCAGGACGGCTGTGTCAGTTGAAGACCGGGAGAGGATGTATCGGGGGTTGCCAAGAAACGACATCTTCACCAAGATGAATGTGGAGCTAGCCAATGCACTGACAGATTATCCACTACAGTTTTGACATACTAGGTCTAGCCCGCTGAAGCAATCCAAGATCCACATTGACCTGGCTTTCTGGCACGTCTTCATTTCCTACTCGCTGAGACCGTATGGACACCGCACTACTGTGGCCTATGAGGTGGCACATATACTCTACTGTTTGTGCCATGACGAACCGATTGACATTGGTGCTCTCATCAAGATGGAGATCCACAAGTGCGGGAAGGATGAGAGCAAGAAAGAGGCCATGGGGTTCCCGAGCTTGATCACTCAGCTTTGCTTACAGGCAGGTGTTGACCTTTCGGCAGAAGAGATGAGAGAGGCTCCCATAGACATTGGGATCAATCAGTGGTATTCCCTCTACCCGAGTAGGGGATTGAAGAGGCCTGAGGGACACAAGAAAGCTCGAAGGGATGATGTAGATTCAGGTCTTGGGTCAGAGGCAGAGCAGTCTAAGTCAGATGCTGAGGGTCCAGATGTTGAGGGTCCAGAGGCTAAGGAGCCAGAGGCTAAGGAGCCAGAGGCTGAGGAGCCGGAGCCAGAGCCAGAGTCAGGGCCAGAGGCTGGGGATGGTGCATTGCTTTCAGAGGATGATGAGAGCAAAAGCAAGTGGACGCGGATGCTGTCGGCACTGAAGCTCACGAGGAGGCTTGAGAAGAAAAAACGGGCTGCAGCACGTGATAGGCAGATGGCGGAAGTTAGGGCAATGAAGGACGACATCCTGAGGGAGATAGCAGCTTTAGAGGGCAGGACTAGGGCCCTGATCAGTGAGGTGGAGGATGGGATTATGCAGGACTTTGCTGAGCTTAGGACTGACCTCCACGTCTCCCAGTATGCCAGGCAGAAGAAGGCCTATCCTTTCCCGCCAGCTCATCCCCGCCCGACCGGTGGTCCCGTGATTTCAGAGGAGGAGGCTCAGATGCGCATGGCCATGGAGAGATCCCTGAAGGAGCATGCTGATAGAGAGGCGAGGACGAGTAAGGGCAAAGGAAAGTTACCGGGTTCCGCGTAGCCATATTCCACCGCATTGCACCACCCTTTACTTTTCATGATTGTTTTCTTTTAGTTGTTTATTTTCAGATATTTTTGCTTACTTTGACATATTTTGGGATATTTTTGCTTTGTTTTTGATATTTCATTGACTTTTAGTTGTTGAATATTTATGCTTTTGAACTTTTATTTCTTGCTTTATCTTTTTGTTTATTTATTTATTTTCCTTGCTTAGATTAAGTGTGTGGCGTTGTTTTGTGCCTAGTTTTTAGGTTTGCGGCGTGCTTTTTGGGGTTGCGTTTGGCCTCCCTCCCGCTTCTAAGCTTATATTGTCCAATCCGTTTATGTGCAAACATTGGGGACAATGTTTCGTTTAGGTTTGGGGGTGCGGCCATTCTTTGACCAATTTTTGATTGATTGTTTTGTTTGTGCTTGTTTTTGTGAATATTTTTTTTCAATTTTTGCATGATTGTGTGTCTGGTCCATTCTCTTGCTTCGAGCCAAAATTTTGGGGCATTAGCTTGCTTTATGAGATGCTTTTGGGTTATGCCTTTTGAGGCAATTTTTGCATGTGTTGAGCCCCTGGGTCTAGGCAAAGGTGGTGCTAGTTAAAGCTACACCACATTGCTTGCACGCACCCTGCCAGACTCAAAAGTGTCTAAGTAATTGGGTATCGCGCTTAAGATGTCTAGTTCATTAGTGGAGACTGCCCGCGTGAGGCCAGAGCCTAAATAGCGTCCTTATGAGTGTGGTTTATTTTATTGTTTCATCTTAAACACTCTTCTTGTAGATAAGTAGGCATAAATAAAAGGACCTCACTCCATACTTTGGGCTTTAAAGAGCGTCGTGAAAGAGCATCATCTTTGTTTCGCCTTTGTTTGCTTGCTTAACTCGTACCTATAGAGATGACGTAGGCTATGTGTGTTTAGTCACTACAAATATCCCAAACACATCCCATGCCTTGTGTGTGTGCTTAAATGTCCTATCTTTATTGACCTACACACTAAACCCCATCACTATATCCTCCCATATCATACACATCACCACATCTTACATAAACACTAAACCATCCTTTGTGCTACGGTTATGGCTTGTTATCGTATCAAATTGAAGCTCAAGAAAAATCAAAAGTGTAAAAGTAGCGTATTCTTAGGCTAGAAGTGTAAATTGTGCAAGGATTAAGGCTATTAAAAATAAAATAAATAAATAAATAAATAAATAAAACCAAGCCTTATATGCTCTAATGTGTAAAAGTTGCAAAAATAAAGCAACTTAAAGTTTAGCACAAGTTGATTGATTAAATAATTCATGCCTAGGCGCTTTATTTGTGATGAGCACCAAAATAAAAGTTTAAAGCATAGCCGATAGCTAGCCAATAATCCCATACCCACCTAACCTCTCCACCACCAATTCACCATACCCCTACTTGAACTTTAGAGAAGTCCTAATTGATCTTTAGGAGGAGTTTTAGCTTGTTGATGAAGGTTTCAAATGATGTTTTGCTCTTGTTCTTAATGTCCAAATCCGTTCTTGTGGTCCATTTGTTTTTAAACATTAGCGGTTTTTCAAAATTTGTCATATGCTTGTAAAATTTGAAAATTCTTGTGCTTAATTTCCAACCGCATATGTTTGTTGAGTGAGCCTAGGTTCTGAGTGGTAAAATGAGAGAGATCCGGAGAGGTATAGAGTCGAGGCGAAATGCTATCATGAGACTCTTGTGTTCGATGCTTTTTGAAGCTTTGTTCACTAAGAAGTATGGAATTGCAATCTCTCGTGTTGTAGCACCTTAGCTTGCACTTCCCAAGCTTGTTCTTAGAGGTCTTTTCATGCATGTGTCTCAATTCGGTTCGCCCATCATTGCATCTCTGTCTATAGTTGGCTCAGCAGGAAAGACGTTTGTGGGTGTCGTACTGTAAACCCTCACGAGACTTCACTTGTCCTACTAGGGATCGCCTAGGGGTTTAAAAGACTTATCATGTGTTTTTCTTGTTTTCTTTATGTTTTTGCTTTCCATTGTCCTTCTTTTTGTTTGTTTGTTTTGGTTTTACTCGAGGACGACCAAAAGATAGGTTTGAGGGTGTTTGATTGCTTCATTTCTACACAAAGTGTAGCCCCCTTTCCGTATCATTTTATGTAGGTTTCTCGGGTAAAACCGGGTTTTTAATGTTTCATTTGAGGTTTTTGTAGGTTTTTCTGATAGCAGGGGTGTTTCGGCTCTAAATGGAGATCTTTGGGCAATTAGCGCAAATATGGAAAAGTCTGGGGGCTTTGATCAAAGCGCCGCGGTTGGTGCACAAGCGGCAAGGAGGCGACAGAAATCCTCTAAAGTTGCCGCGCATGAAGCACTGCGGTCGTGCAACAGCGACAGAGAGGTGACAGAAACCCCTCAGGGTTGCCGTGGTTGATCAACCGCGGCACGTAGGCGACAGAAACTTCAAAGGCTTGCCGCGGTTGAGCTGCCGCGGCTGTCCAACCGTAAAAATGGCAACCGCGGCAGAGCGGCCCTTCGTATTCCAGAGGGCATTTTGGTCATTTTTGGGTCCCTTATAAATACCCCTTCTAGGTCATTTCAGAAGACACCTCTCATAGCTCGAAATATTGCAGCAAGTTTCCATCTTGGCTCATCCCTTCACACATCACCAACCCATCCCTTACAACCCACCAAAATCCTACCTTTCCCTAAGATCCAAACACACCAATCCCACCTCTTTTCCATAGCCATCATCACTTCACCGTTTGAGCAAGAAGAAGGATAGAAAGAGAAGAAGATCCAAAGAAGAAGAGGAAGCTCTCCATATAGTTTTCTCTATTCTCTTTCTCTTTTATTCTTTATTGTAGCCATGTACTCCTTATTTCATATTTCTTGTATGGTTACTAGTTGTAATATGATGAGCTAAACTCATAATGCTAGGATTTGATGAAACCCCACATTTGACTATACATTTAAATGAAATGATTCTTATTTATTCCCTATGTGCAATATTGTTGTTTGTATGGATATTTTAATGTACTTAATGCTTTTCAATTGATTGATCTCCTTTTGAATGATTTTTGTGGTTTGTTATGTACTAACCGGAGACGCATGCCGCGTGTTCGATAAAATGCTCCCCTATGCATGCTTAGAAAAGTAGACCTACTTAGGCTAGCGTATAGGACTCATTTAGTACTCCAACGTCCGTAATGAACTCATTCGTACATACCAGGTAATCGAAAGATAAGCTTGGGTATGTTTTGAGTGTGACTCACTCCACTTGACCAAGATTGTGGGTCAATATAAGGGTGTACGAGTATATAAGTTGCAATGAGCACGGTTGGGGGTGAATAACCGAATCTAAATAGGAAGTCAATATAAGGGTGGGGTGTAGTCAAGTCCTAGCACATTTCTCTCCATTATCACATTCGAGTTATATTTCGTGTTATTTCTTTCATTGCTTTAGCTTTAGTCTTAAATCAAGTTAGTTTGCATTGTTTATTTTGGATAACCATCATTATTGATTGTTTGAATAGCAAATGGGCTAATCAATTTCGATAATCGATCACTCGATTCCTTGGGAACGAACTTTACTTTCCATTGTGCTACTCTCCGACCTCGTTCTATTTCGAGTGTCACTTGAGTGATAGCCATGAAGACACACACAGCAGACCCAAGACCAGCCACAAACTGATTCACCCTTTAGTCTACATTGCGGTCTCTTGGGTGAATGTTGATGTCTTTGGAAATCTTAGCCAGGATAGCAAAGAAGATGGATATTTGTACGTCATGTTCAGTACTACTTTGATTAAGGGGTGAATTGGATGGATATTTAATAGACTTTGGGGTGCAAGGATTTTTTTTACATTCTCTATTGATAAATTCATTTGCTCCCACACCACACTTTAAGGCATTTTAAACCCTTTAAGACTTTAGACCAAAAAAGAACATCCCCAAAGTAGAGGATCCTAACTTTTGCCAATCTGATATGCTTAATGATGGTCTAATAATCAAGTTGGGTTATTTTGTTTCCAAATCTTGTGTTTTAAAAGTAATGGAAAGGCTACTCCAAATCTTCAAGATCTTGCAAAAAGAAAAAGATTAGCACACATAAAAAGTTTGCATGCATTATCAACTTTCTAGGATTTTTCAATTATTTGCCTTTAGTTTTGCTACAATGTTTAAATATTTCAATCAATTACCTTTTTTTTTTTAAAAAAAAAAAAGTCTTACATGTAAATTAAAAAAACCACGCCAGCCTTGCGTGTTAGGCCGGGTCGGCACGGCATGCCTCAACCCAAGGCCTGGCATGTGCTAGGCATGGGGGCCGTGCTTGGCCTAGCATGCCTTAGAGGCGGGCCGGGTCGGGCACACCAAGCCCGACCCATATTTACACTATTAGTTACTACACCACAGACGTAGAATGAGTGTACACACCAATTGATCCAAGAAATGTACACCAACATTTTCGTTTTTACCGGTAGTTGTGTCTCCAATCTATCCTCTTTCATGAATATATTGGTATAAGCAAACTTGACTACAATATAACTTCTATAAATTAATAACATTTTAACCAAATAAACACTATTAATTAATGAGTAATACTATACAACCCAAATCACTTTCCACATCATATGGATTGGTTTTTGGACTAAATTTTTTGGTTGCTAGCATTAGTGTTCATGGTTGCTAGGATTGGTTTTTGGACTAATTATTTGGTTGCTACCACCCCATGCTTCCGGTTGACAAGGAAGCGATTCTCTCCATTCCGGTGGGCTAAAGTGGTGGCCAGAACTACCTCAAGTGGCACTTTGATAAAAGGGGAGAGTTCTCTGTTAGGAGTGGCTACCGGTTAGCCTTGAAGGAGAGAATTCAAGGCTCTGTTTTGAATCTCTCACAGTTGCATAATTGGTGGAACTTGTTGTGGTCTCTCAACATACCACCCAAGGTCAAAATATTTATCCGGCGTGCTTGTTTGAATGTCATTCCTTCTCTGGAAAACCTTTGACGTAGGAAGGTTGTGGTTGTGCCTAGCTGTAACAGGTTTGCTTCTCACACGGAATCCTCTAGCCATGCTTTATTTGGGTGTAAGGCTGCGAAGAAAATTTGGTATGCCCCATATTTTGGTTCCTTCTTGTCTAAGTCTTGGAATCTCCCTGTAACTGATGTTATCCAATCTATTGCCTCCCAAATTTGTAAAGGAGCCTGAATTGGTTATCTCCTAGGTGACAAGGCTATTTGATGAATTTTAGAATTCCAGGCGTGCTTTGCGTCCCCAAGCCTCTGCTACTATTATCAGAGACCCCTTTGATTGGATTCCCCCTTCTCCTGGCCTGCTAAAGCTTAACATTGGAGCAGCTATGCACCAAAACTCTAGGTCGATTGGTATTGGGGTGGCGATTAGGGATGAAAAGGGGAAGGTTTTGGTGGCCCGTTCCAGCCAGCTGTGGGGTTCCTTCTCCACCGAGGAGAGCCAATTCCTCACCCTTCAAGAGGGCCTCATGCTTGCTAAATTCTATAATTTTCTTGTTGGGATAACTGAGGTTGTTTCCTCTAGTGTTTCTGCTTTTTTAAATTCTCTAGATTCTAATTTAGGAGATATTAGATTTATCGTTAATGATATCCGAGCTTTGCTCTCGGATATTGGTCGTTGTAAGTGTCAAGCTATTCCCATTTCCAGTATTGCCTTGGCACAAAACTTGGATGTGATCGCCTTCTCCTTTGTGAGGGAGCGTCTTTGGTTAGGTCCCAGCCCGTATTGTTTCTCTTTGCAGTAATTTTCTGTCTTTTTATTTTTATTTTTTCAAAATAAAAAAGCATTAGTGTTAATTAATTAATTAATATATGTTGATAATAAATGCCTAGATTGACATGAAATGACAATGACAAACCACTTACCACATCATTTGAGTTGGTTTTTGGACTAAATTTTTGGATTACTAGCATTAGTGTTAATTAATTAATTAATATATGTTGATATTGAATGCCTAGTGATGTAGAACACTTAGTTGATGCCTATTTGGGGCGGTTAGAGTGACAAAAGCCCAAGCGGAGGGATTTATACTAGAGTCAACGACGGAGTCAGAATGGTGCGAGTTTCGTATGGCTGAAGCAATTCGACAAGATCTCCAATATTCACTACTACGTCGTGATGTATGTCTTAATTGTTTCCTTAATCAGGGGGATTAGATTTATTTGTTTCATTTGCTACCACTGTTGACTCTGCCTTGATTAGAGGGATTAACTTTATTTGTTTCCTTTTCTACCACAATTGACTCTGCTTTAATCAAGGGGATTAGATTTATTTGTTTCCTTTGCTACCACCGTTGACTCTGCCTTGATCATGGGAATTAGCTTTATTTGTTTCCTTTGCTATTTCGTTTTTTGCTATTTTTATTTGTTGTAATTTTTCCTTTTGCCTAATTCCTTGCTTAACAAGAATTATGGCTAAGAGTTTAGTATTTAAGATGTTTTGTAGCCTCTGGGCAAACAATCAATTATTAAATAATATCGGAATTTTCTCTTTTATCTCCTTTATGGATTCAAGGAATTGCTTGTGGATTCGGGCTTGGTTCGAAAGCAAACGACATGATCAACTCCTTGGTTACTACCACTGCATCACCTAGATTGACAACAATCAACATCACCTAGAAGCTTTTCAATAGTTATACAATAATTTTGGAGTCTATTACAATTTACACAGTTACACGTAAGGAAGTACTTAAAGCATCAATTACACTAAATATTTTTTTTGTTACAATACGAAATTCAAGCTCAAAACTTTATTGCATTACGAAAATAAAAAATGAGATTCAACTATACTCAAATTTTAAGAAGAAAAAAAGCGACAAAAGATTCATATTTCAATAAAACATTAGGATTAATTTAATTTTATATGTATTTATTTTAGTAGCTTAATTGTTAATTTATAAAATGAATGACATTTTATATTTAACACCTAGGGGCGTAGTTCAACAGGTAAATACATAAGTTTGGTGCTTAAGTAAATGATTTCTAAGTCAACGACTCGAATCTTACCAATAAAAAATAAAATAATATAATTCATATCTAGATAGATGGATAGATAGATACTTTTAAAAAAAATTAAAATTAAGACACCGTATATTCTTACAAGTAAATTTCATAAAGTTGTTATCTTATAATTTAAATTATTAATTTATTAAAAATTGTATCTCGTGAAACTTTTTTAATGTGAAACCCTTTTCAATACAGGAGTAGGACCGTTCATCAATCAACTCATGCGTTTCACAGTTCACACTTTCATATGTAGATTTTCAATATATATATATATACACACACGCTGTCCAAGTCCAACACTAATATTAATATATATATAAATACAGATTTATAGATTTTCTATTGTCGATTCGCCATGGTATTAAATATATTATGACAAAAAATATGGACTGTAAATATATATAGGGAGGGATCGGAGGAGATTTTTCAACTATTAGATTTATGAGATTTGGATGACTTAGATTTATTACATTGATTTTTATTTTATTTCCTTCTCATTAATTTTTTTATTAATTTTTTTTATTTTCTCTCTCCTCCCTCTTCTTTCATAGATTCGCTTTCCTAAATAATATATAATTAATATTTCCTACTCAAATTTATATTTCCTCTTCCAGTTTTTATTTATTTATTTATTTATTTTTTAACTCTTCAACCTAATTTCTTTTATTTCTCAATAAGTCTAACTTGTGTTAAAAAAATATATATATTAAAAAAAAAAAACGTCTAACTTGCATTTGCAAATCAATGAAAGCATTAAAACACAAACATTTCAGAATTCTTGATCATGAAGCCTGAACTTATTCATTTGTAAACATTTTATTTTTCTTCTTCTCCTCGTGCTGTGATTGTTTATGGACGCATTAGTGGAATTTGTAATTCATTTTACCTTTTTATCTTTACAAATGAATAAGTTCAGGCAAGTGAATCTATAAAAGAGGATGGAGGAGAGAGAATCGAAAATAAATTAATGAAAAGATAAAGGAGAAGGAAATAAAATAAAAATCAATGTTGTATATCTAAGTCATCCAAATCTCATAAATCTAATGGTTGAAAAATCGTATCAAATCTTGTGTCAAAAATTGTGTCCCCCAATATCTTATATATATATAGGGGAGGGATCGGTGGACACAATTTTTGACACAATATTTGACACGATTTTACAGCCATTGGATGTATAAGATTTGAATGGCTTAGATTTAATAAATTTATTTATTTATTATTTCCTAATCATTTAACTATCATTAATTTATTTTATTTTCTCTCTCATCTATCATAAATTGACTTTCGTAATTAAATCAAAATAATATTTTCTCTTCCTCTCTCTTGCGTTTTTTCCCTCACTGTTAGTCTATTTGTTATTTTATTTTTTTATATCCTCACTATTAGTTTTATCTTCTCCCTCACATGATAAATCTTCTATAGAGTGAAAAATTCAAATGGGGATAGGACTTATGAGACGGTTGAAAAGAAACTTAATGAATTCAATATGAGTAAACCGTTACTCAAGATATGGAGGACAGTAATATATGAATCATCCTCTGCTTTATTTTTTTCAAGTTATTACGATGTCAAGATGAATCGTGTATACAGTCCTAGATTCTTTATATCTTTGTCTTTATTTTATTTATTTATCATTGTTTTATTCCATGTCTTAAACTGAGAGTCTGAGAAATCAAGTTTTGCACTATTGTTGTACACTTGTGGCAATGGTAGAAAGTAAAATCATATATCACAAGAGAGATAAATAAAATGAACAGTAAAGATTAAAAAAATGCAAGAGAGAGGAATAAGAAATATTAATTAGATTTAATTAACTAGGAAAGTGATTTTTTTTTAAAAAAATATTTAGGAAAGTGATTTTATGATAGGAGAGAGAAAATAAAATAAAATAATAATAGATAAAGAGGGCTGCTACGAACCACCGGGGTTGCGGCACCTTTGCGGCCCCGTAGTGGAAAAACAAGTGAAAACACTTGGGACCCGCATAATTAATACATGGGCCCATGTGTTTTTTCTCTTGTTTTCCACTACGGGGCCGCAAAGGTGCCGCGACCTCGGTGGTACAAAGTGTTTCTCATAGATAAATGAGTAGATTTTTTTTTAATCAAATCTAAGCCATTCAAATCTCATAAATCTAATGGCTATAAAATTGTGTCAAATATTGTGTCAAAAATCGTGTCCCCCGATCCCTCCTCATATATATAGTCTTTTTATTGTCAGTTTATTCTAACAATAAATATATCATGACGAAGAATGTGGATCACAGATTCTAGAGAAGTTTTGACAAATGCATACACTTTAAATCAAAATATGTAAATCTAGTGGTCACATTCTTCGTCCTGATATATTTATTATCTGGACGAATTGATAATAGAAAATTTGTATATATATATGGTCCTATTCACATCAATGCACACTGATGTAACTACATCTTTACCAATGCATGTGGACCACTGATTATGGAGAAACTTTGACAAGTGCATACACTTTGAGTCAAAATATGTAAATCTAATGGTTTATATCCAACGTACTAATGGAGTTATATCAGTACGTATTGACTTGAACATTTATATATATAATGTTCGAACTAATATATTTTATATCAAGGTTTAAATCCAATGACCCATATATAAGGAACTGATATATATTTTATATCGGTTCGAATTGATAATAGAAAAATTATACATATATATATATATAATAGTTGCTACAGGTACAAGACAAACCATTAAATTGGTAATGTAAATATTGTCAGAAAATAATTGGTAATTTAAATTTTATAATTTACATTCTACATTTCAACACTCAACTATAAAATTATTATCCTAAATTCAAGTACTACTTTAAATTATTATTATTATTTTTTTATAATCAAAATCTGTACGAAAGATCCACTTAGAGTTATATATAATTTAGCTATGAGAAATGAGAGCAGCCAGCCAACATGTTTCCCTTTGAAGTTTGAACGTGAGAAAAAGAACTAATTACACCAACCTCCCCTGAGGTTTGCTAAAATACATACGAAAACAACTTTATTATTAATTAACACTCACCTCCCCTATTGTCAGTCAATGACCGTCTAATCTAACCGTTGACCTTGTGAGGAAGGGTAATTTTGTCCTTTAATAACTTATATACTATACACATCAGATCTAAAATAGAAAAAAAAATACTAATACACCAAATTTAAAAAATAGAAAAAATCTAAAAATAAAAACTCAAAATCTATTTATAAAAAGGAAAAATAATATTTTTTTCAAAGAAATATAATTAAAAAATTTAATTTAAAAAAAATAAAAAAAAAGATCATATCTTCATAGCATTCAATAATTCCAAAAAAAGAAAAAATCAATTCCAAAGAAAATCACAAATCAATCCCAAAAACAAAATCCACAAATTTTATTCAATGATTCATATATTCTCCTTTTTTCTCCAATCAATTCCAAAAAAAAATCCACAAATTAATAATCCAAAAAAAAAAAAAAATCCACCAATTCATATCATCTTCATCAATGACTCGGAAAAAAAAAAAAAAAAATTCCAAACATAAAATAAATCACAAATCAATCCTAATAACAAAATCCACAAATCAATTCCAAAAAATCCTCATAAAAAATAATCAACACTCAAAAATAAATCAATTGTTTTTTTTTTTTTTTTTTTACAAAATTAAGAAAATGGTGTGGTTGTGATTTTCCAGCAAAACATCAACAGCATAAAAAAATAAAAAATTAAAGCTTTGTCACTCACTCTCTTCGCTCTCACTTTATGTTCTATGTGTATCACACAAATACTTCTCTTCCAACTCCCTATCCCCACAGCAGTCTTCACACGCGCCAGGGCCACCACCCACTCTGTCATGGCCACTTGCAGGCCCGTTCCTAACAGGTCGACCACCACACCTTCACACGCTGAGGATTAGACGTTGGATCTGGTATCTTCCTTTTTATGGATATGAAGCTCCATCCCCAAATGTTTTTTTTTTTTTTTCCGTATTTATTGGTGATGGTGGTGTTTGGATTTTGGATAATTGATTTCTGGTTATGTTTGGATGGTGGTGGTGTTTGTGAGTTTGATTTTTGAGTGAGTTTTAGAGAGAAAAGATAAGGGATGGCTGAATTTGAGTCAGTGGTGGGTGGTGGTTGGTGGTTGGGTTTGTGGTGCCCGCCAGTGGGGAGACCAATGCCGGTGTGGTGGGTGTGGGTTTTTGGTGGGTTTGAGTGTGGTTTTCTAGTGTTGATCCAAGAACACTGTACAGTGAATTGTTTTTATAAAAAAAATTTGTTTTTTGTTAAATTGATGAAGATTAGGAATGATTATGGTGTTTGATTTTGTTGTGGATGGAAAGAGATGGAGAGGTGTTTGATTTTGTGAACAATATATGAAAGAGGTGTTTGATTTTCTCACTTACTATGTAATTGATGATGATTCTTACTAAGAAGAAAAAATGGTGATGATGCCCAAATAAGAAGGAAACTGAGATGTTCTGGTGTTGGTGTTCTAGGAAGGAAACTGGTGTTGATGTTTCCAAACCAAATAAGAACCAAATTATTTGTTTATTTAAAAGAAAAAAATATTTAATTGATGTTGTTACTTATTAATGTTGATTTAAGAAGAAAACTTTTTTATTTCAAATTTTTTTCTTTAATTTTTTCTCTTGGGAAGAATAAGATGAGATATGGTTTTTATTTATATTTTTAATATTCTTTTTAAATTTTTTTTATTTCAATTTCTATTTTTATTAAAATATTTAATTATATATTTTTTTAAAATAGCTGGACCAGCATTTTTTTTTTAAAAAAATTCTGTTTTATTTTTTTTATTTTTTAAATTTGAATCTTTATAAATTTTTTTAAAAAACATTATTAATTTTAATTAATCTTATTTTATTAATAGTTTTTTTCAATTAATCTCTATTTTAAAAATAAGTTTCCTTTTATTTTATTTTATTTGTAATTTGATTTTTTTTTTAGTTTTTGTCTTTTTCTGGGGTTATAAAAGTAAATAGACATACTTAGGGGTGTTTTGTACTTTTACACAGTCTGACAGGGTTAAAGGCTAAATGTAACAGACGTTGACTAACGGGAGGGGAGTGCTCAATTAAAGCCCAAAAAAAAAAAAAAAAAAAAAAAAAAAAAGTGAAAAGAAGGATATTTTTGTCACCACAAATACAATCCAAAGTTTGAAAAAAAAAAAAAAATCATTAATTGGTGATGGTTTTATAATTTTCATTTTTGGATGGATCAAATATAGGAATTTGATCTACTATATCTTCGCTAGAAAATGTCAAATATATCAATTAAATAAAGTTCCCATGAGTAGGGATGGCAATGGGTCGGGTTCGGGTCGGGTCCTATTGGACCCAGACCCGGACCCGACAAGAAAAATTGGACCCAGACCCGACAAGAAAAATTGGACCCAGACCCGGACCCAGATCCATGAAAAAATTCGGGTTCGGGTTCGGGTCTGGACCCGTGGGTCTTAGGAAGACCCAGACCCGACCCAGGACCCATGAAAATTCGCGGGTCTGGGTCTGGACTCGTGGACCCATGATCCAAAAAAAAAAAAAAAAAAAAAAAACTAAAAAAATATATATACTTAAATATATAAATAACTAAATAAAAAAATTAATAAATATAGGACATAAAAGGGAAATATTATTATTTGCATTCAATTTCAATTTCAAATTCTTTAATTTTTTTTTTTTTTTTAACTCACTCACTATTCGGGTCCACGGGTCCGGGTCCGGGTCTATGGACCCAGACCCGAACCCGACCCGGACCCGAATCGGGTCTAATATTTTAGACCCAGACCCGACCCGTGACCCGAATGTGAGGACCCAGACCCGACCCATGCGGGTCGGGTCCGGGTCGGGTCTCGCGGGTCTGGGTCTAATTGCCATCCCTACCCATGAGGCACTCAATGGCTTACATTAAAAATTTTCTAGATTCATTCTATAAATATTAATGATATTGTTGTAAATTAAAGAAAACTTGTAAATAAATAAATGGAACAAGAAACTATAGAAAGTAAAATATAGTATTGATGAATTAATGATTTTTGCATGACTTATCGATCTACACGAGAAATTATAAGAGTCTCTAATATATTTGTAAATGTTAGAAGCCAATCACAACGTACAAGATACTTAACAATTGTACTGCCAACCTGCCACCAATACATGTTAATCTCTTGACAAGTGAAGTGGTAGTCAGTCACAAATTTTACAATAAATATTTACTTGATCAGTAATTCTACTATTACCCTTTAATTAAATCCATATCCTTCTTCCTTCAATTTGTCATATTTAAAATTTTCATTTTTGGATGGATCAAATATAGGAATTTGATGATCTACTAGAAAATGTCAAATATACCAATTAAATAATTAAATTAAAGTTCCCATGAGGCACACGGTGGCTTACATTTGATTATTTTTTCTAGATTCATTCTATAAATATTACTGATATTGTTGTGACCTAAACAAAACTTATAAATAAATAAAACGAACAGAAAACTATATATAGAAAAGTAGAAAACCTACATTTTAATGTATTGTTCGATCACCATTAATCATCAGATTCCTTGTTCATCTAAAATGTCACATGAAACTGCACAATCTCTATTCACCATTGACCCCTACCAATTCCTTCGTATCATCCCCAACCCCGATGGCTCGATCACACGTAACGAAAATTTTTGTCTAAGAACACCAGCCACACCTGATCATCCACCCCATGATGATCGCATCCTTCCAGTTCTCTCTAAAGATTTGTTCATCAACCAATCCAACGACAGTTGGGTCCGCTTGTTCCTACCCGGGGGGCGAGTGCGTGCACCACTTGATTCTTCCTCTTCCGAAAAGCTTCCTCTCATTGTTTACTTCCATGGTGGAGGTTTCATTCTCAATACCCCAGACATGATGCTTTTCCACAAGTTTTGCTCGGACATGGCGGTCAAACTTCAAGCTGTAGTTGTTTCAGTCAAACACCGGCTTGCTCCTGAGCATCGGTTGCCGGCAGCTTATGATGATGCTATGGAAGCATTGCACTGGATCAAAACCACCCAAGAAGTTTGGTTGCAAAATTACGTTGATTTCTCTAAATGTTTTTTAATGGGTAATAGTTCGGGTGGCAACATAGCTTATCATGCAGCACTACATGCAGCTGCAGAGGCTGATGATCTTCAACCATTACAGATCAAAGGGCTGATATTGCATCAACCATTCTTTGGTGGGGTCAAGAGAACATGTTCAGAGCTGAGTTTATTCACCAATAAGATTTTTCCTGTATGTGTAAGTGATTTGATGTGGGATTTATCATTACCAATTGGGGCTGACCGTGATCACGAGTACTGCAATCCAACGGTGGATGGTGGGTCAAAATTACTAGATCAGATCAAGTCAGTAGGATGGAAGGTGTTGGTGACTGGATATGATGGAGATCCATTGATTGACCGTCAGATTGAGCTGGTGAAGATCATGGAAAAAAAAGGTATACAAGTTATGAGACAATTTGCTAAGGGAGGTTCTCATGGTGCAGAGTTTTTGGATCCTTCCAAGTCTGAGGAATTTTTTGGTCTTTTAAAAGAGTTCTTGTTTTCTTCAACATTTAGTTAGTGCTCTTGATCCGATCAATAGTGATTAAGATCTTTATTGTTTTTTTGGATTTTTTCTCAATATGGAACTAATTATTAAAGTTCATGTTAGATATTGAATTTTTTATGTTGTCGCAATTCCATCATCTATGTTAAAGCCAACGGATTCTATCGAGAGCTGTTCCCAATACTTATGAAATTAGTCACCCAAATAATCGAAGATATTGATCGTAATTAGATTTTACTCGTCGAACTCTCAAAGTAAATTAACTTGTAAATATAAGTTCATCACACTATCAAGATTAACATGTAATAATAGTAGTTATGATTATGAGAAATCAATTAATTAACATTACATTATTTCAAGAAATTGGTGTGCTAAAGCCTAAAACTATCCAGATGAAAAACCGTAACACCTTCATCATAGTTGTAAAAACAAGGTGTCGATGATTAGATCTACTGTGCAATCACGCAGGCTACTCATCATGTACAATATATGCAAACACTCATGCATTGCTCATGTCTTAATTTTTTTTTTTTTTAAGGGGGGAATTGCACAAACATCCCTCGAGGTTTGAGGAAATTGCACAGATATGACAGTTTTGGTTATATACACACAAACTTTCCTCAATATTTGAAAATTGTTGCACAAAGATCCCCTACCGTTAAATTGATCCGTTCCATTAGTCAATGGTCAAAAGTGTAAAAAGTCTAAAATACCCTTTATTTTTGTTTTAAATAAACTAAAAAATTAAAAAATAAAATATATATTAGATAACATGAATGTATCTTAAATGTTAAACCTGAAAAAAAAATAAAAAAATTCATCTTTAGAAATTAAAAAAAAAATTAAAAAAAATTAGTTTTTTAAACAATTTAATAATAAATAATTTTAAATTTTAAATTTATTTAAAATCAAGGGGGAATTGCACAAACTAAATTTTTTTTTCCGGCTTTTTGATTTAAGATACATTTATATTTTCTAAAATATTTTTTAATATTTTTTAATCTTATTTTTGAATATTGAATTTTGTTTAAAATAAAAATATAGGGTATTTTACACTTTTTACATGTTTGACTATTGACTAATAGATCCATCTAACGGTAGGGGATGTTTATGTAATAATTTTTAAATGTTGAGAGAAGTTTGTGCGTATATAATTAAAATGGTCATATTCGTGCAATTTTATCAAACCTCGTCAGATGTTTGTACAATCCCCCCCTTTTTTTTTAACTATTATAATATTTCAAGATTTTAGATATGACTCGAACTTACAACTTCATAAACATAAGTGTGAGAGGCTTACACTGAGCCAACTTCATATTATCCTCATGTCTTAATTAATAATATAGAATAATTATAGAATATCAATTTACAAAATTAATTCTTTTAAGGGCACCAAATACTAATCCTAAATAATAAATACAATTTCATCAATACATCACAATAGACTCGGCACGGTTCCGGTTCTGAAACTTTTTTTTCCTTTGTCAATAAAAAAAAAATAGACTTGTAAAATTGTAAATAAAATAAAATATATAAATGACAAATTACAAAATAAAATAAAATAAATTTCACTGGGTTGGGTCACCCGAAAATAAAATAAAATAAACAAATGACAAATTACAAAATTAAATTAAAATAAAACTAAAAAAATGAAAAATGAAAAATTACATTTCATTGTGTATTTGGATCACTCGAAAATAACATAAAATAAATAAATGACAAATTACAAAATTAAATTAAAATAAAACTAAAAAAAATATGTAAAGTTATTAGCCTTGCACTTAAGTTTTACTACAATTAAGTTGCCTACGTAATTACGTATCCTCTTGGGGGGTTTAGAGGAATCAAAGGTCACGTAGTTCTTTTACCTTTTATTGCAGGTTTGGTGATGACGTGGACTAATTGTTGTCGTGTCGTCGTGATCCGCATCTACTATTCCGACTCAGCTGCTCCACTTTCAAGTTCGTCATCTTTGAAAAAATCGTACGGTTCCTTTTGCTCGATTTCTTATAGTCGGTATTGCGCCTTAGTCCAGTCATTTACACAAACTTGCATCTATAGTGATTTTGGACTCAAAGACGAACACTTTGCATCTAGGGCATTCCCCCTGGCGCTGAACTCTTGTTCCACCGCCACTGTAGAAACTGGTGTTAAAAAAATATTTTTGGTTATCATAGCCATGATTAGAAAGTACTTTCCATTGTAAGATATCAAATTTTTTATCTTCCGTTTCTTCTATAAACTCAAAAGAGTTACTTAGATAAGATTCAAGCTCGGAATACTTGTTGGAGCTTGATGAAGAAGAACCTCATAATTTTTTGGTTTTTTGTGATAATAAATTATACCCTAAATTTATAAATCTGGAGGATGATGGAGACTGAGATACATTTTGTGTTCGTGTAACATCTAAGTTTAGTGATGGTCCATAAACTGTATCATATTCATCATATAACTCATAGAATTTTTGGCTTGGCAACTGTGGAAAGGTAGAATTTCTGTCAAGACTCATCTGCATAGACTTGGGATTATAGGGGGGGAAGACACGTTATGTTCTTTGTGCAATGAGAAAGAAGAGTCTGCTGACCACTTGTTCTTGCATTGCTGTTGGTCGAGTTGGCTGTGGTCGAAAGGTATGTCTTGGTGGAATGTTAGCTTCTGTTTTAACGGTAATGTGCAGGGCTGGATTGATGGATGGATGGGGCTATGCCCGAGCAGCAAATCATCAAGAGCTTGGTGTTCCTTTTTTATGTCAACAGTTTGGACAATCTGGGAGAGTAGGAACAGCAGAATTTTTGAAGGAAAGGAGCCTAACAGAGAGCAAGCTGCTGATTTGGTGAGATTCCGAGTGGCTTGGTGGTTCAAACATCTTGGAAGAGGTTCTAACGACCATGTGGACAGCTTATTTCGTAATATTTCAGATCTTTGTGTGGAAAAGAAGAGGAAGAATAAGAACAGAATTGTGGATTGGATTCCTCCTTCCAGCGGTATTTTCAAGTTTAATGTGGATGGGTCGTCAAAAGGTAAGCCTGGTCCTGCAGGGATGGGAGGGGTTTTGAGGGATTCGAATGGTAAGGTGTTTTGTATGTTCTCTGCCTTTTTGGGGATTTTGGATTCGAATGTTGCGGAATTATGGGCGATTAAGAAGGCGGTGGAGATGTGCACTAATAACCCAAACTTAAGGCATAAAGAGATCATTGTGGCTAGTGACTCTCAAGTGGCTGTCTCTTGGGTCAACACGAAAGATTTTGGGAACATTGAGCATTTTGATATGATTTATGAGATAAGAAGTTTGATGGAGAAGCATGGTGGTCTGAAAGTCGTCTTTGGCGCTAGAATTTTCAATTCCTTTGCGGATAGCCTGGCAAAAATGGGCTCTAATGAGAGGGGGGACTTTGTTGATTGGATTAATCTGTAGTTGGCTTCTTGGGTTGTTTTTTCGGGGTTTTCTGTTTTTTTCGGTGGGGTTTGTGGTTTTTCTGGGCTGTCTGCCCTGTTTTGTTGTGGGGTGCGCTTGTGTTCGTTTTGGCTGGCTCTTAGCCTTTTAATAAAATTGCATTTTCAAAAAAAAATAACTCATACACTAATTTCTTAACTCTATCACAACACGCATCAATATCATATTTTATTTTTAAACCTTGTGAATTATAACCAGTTAGATAACAAGACAAATTTTCTAATTTACAACGTGGATCAAAACACATGACAATCAAATAAATATTTGGAAACTCTTTATAATATTCTAACCATTTTCCTTTATAACATTATTGGACTCTGCTAATTCTAGATCGGATTCACAATGAGCAAAGACATCAGCAATATTAAGACTCTCAATAATAAATAAATGAGTTGTAGGATAATAAACACCAGATAAATTCTTAGTAGCATTATAATAGACTTTTAACAAATTAAAAATGTTGTAACAAGCATCCTAATGAGTTTGATAAAGATTAATGTGACTAATATGAAATTGAATAAAAGAAACTAATAAATCTCTAAAATCATAACTTCTAGCAAGCAATTATAAGTAGAATTCCAACGTGTTGGAACATCATGAGGAAATCAAACGACTCGCCTACCATTTTTTTACAATATGTTGTCCATGCTTTCATTGTAGAAAGATGTCTCCACAAAAAGATTTAGGGCTTTTTTAATAAGTTGAATAAAATGTTCAAGAGTGTCTAATCCTTTTTTAACACAAAAATTTAAAACATGGTATGCACATCTTTGATGAAAAAATTTACCACCTAGATAAGGTTTGCATAAATCAAGTAAAGCAGGAATAATAGTGGTATTGCTAGAAGCATTATCAAAACCAATTGCAAAAATTTTGTTTTAAATTTTATACTCTACAAAAATAATTCTAAGCTGTCTAAAAATATTATGAGCACTGTTTGATTCATCAAAAACTCTAAATGCAAGAATTCTTTTCTGGATATTCCATGCATCATCCATATAATGGCAAGTGACACCCAAGTATGAATGTGATCGCCAATGGTCACTCCATATGTCAGCACATATGGAAACAAGACCGTTATATATTTCAAAATATTTTTCCAACTTTCTTTTTTCTTTTTCATAAATCTTTTCAAGTGTTGCTGTGAGCATGGCTCTAGGAACACGACATACAGTAAGGTTTAATGCTCGTCGACAATAACTAATAAAACCAACATTTTCACCAAAACTAAATAATAACTGTTCTACTGTTACCATTCTAGCTAATTCTTCTCTAATTTGTTTATCAGTATAACTAAATAATTGTTGGTTAGGAGTAACGTACCTGGGAATTTGTGATTGTGACCTCGATCTAGTCTCTGCTTTTGGATGTTTGGTCAAAATGCTTCCGATAAATGTCATATCCTCTAGATTTGTGTCACTTATATACTTTTTTTGTAGTAATTCAAACCATTACATAGCTTCCATCTTCTTGCCTAATTTTCATCATATGTTTTACGAAAAGATCAGATTTGCTTTGCTTCTATAACACATCTTCCTCCTCTTTTGGTTCTGGACCTTCTGGTGGATCAAATTCAAAATTTAGAGGGAGATCAAGCATATTTTTTGATTGGCTTGTCAAGTTTTAGGGGGTGTCATTGGGATCGGGTTCTGAAATTGTTAAAGGGGGAGTAGGAGAGGTTAGGCCTAAGTCTTCAGCATAGGCCCAACGCTGCAGATACCTGTGATAGGCAATGCCATCACGACCGAGATTATTAGTCATACAACCCTTACCTTTCATTGAAATAGAACGTCTAGGACCGTCATGACAATCACCCCTTCCACTTCCACTTGCCATTTACAAATTGAATTGCAAAATTCCTTGAACAAAAAATGTTAAAAATGAATGGAAATAAATGGTTATAAATAAATTTGGGAGAGAATTGGAAACTTAGTAGGTAGTAATTACAAATAAATGAAATTGGAAACTTAGTAATTGACTAATTGCAAATTATTAAATAAATTGGAAATAAGATAAACTGCAAATAAAATTAATTGCAAATAAAATGAATTGGAAATAAAATTAATTGCAAATAAAACAATTGCAAATAAAATAAATATTAAAAATTTTGTATTTGAAAACTTATAGCGTGTTTACTAATCAGGAATCCTACTTAAGAAAGGGAACTAAGTTCCTGATTTTTGAATTCCACTGTTTACTAAATTTTTAGGGAATTAAATTATGTGGACCTCACTCATAAATCAGGAATTAAGTTTCTGATGGAAAGGGAACTTGATTCCTCCCACACACCCTAGGAATTAAGTTCCCTTTCCTTATTGAAAAAGGAATTCATTATTTATTTACTAAAATATCCTCACTTAAAAAAAAAAAAAAACAACCTTCTTCTTCATGATTATTGACTTTTGTTTTGATTTACATAAATCATATTGGTTTTTTTTTTTTTTTTTTTTTTTTTTTTTGAATCTTAATATTGGTTTACATAATTAATAATTTATATTATTTTAGCCATGTGACTTATAAAAAATTCATTGTTATATATACATATTACAATACAATTTATGAACTAAAAATAATTAAAGCACTTTTCAAAATAATAATAATAATAATAACTATGGCATATTCATATCGTTGTGGTTTCATTTTTTATTTTTTAATCAAGTTATCTCAATAGTCCTTTATCTAATTGGTTCAAATATTACAATATAAAGATGTTAATTATTATATTTAATGTTATGAGAAATATAAAATATATTTTTTCTTAATAGATTATATATATATACATTTCATAATGTTTTATACACAAGGGTATTTTTGTAATCAATTATGTATCATTCCGATTCCTTAGTTTAAGTAAACATTAGAAATTGAATAAATTTGATTTTGTTTTCGATTCCTAAATTGTAAGTAAACACTAAAATGTAATTTAGTAAATTGATTCCGATTCCCCTCCATTCCCTTTCCGGTAGAACTTAATTCCGATTCCATTCATTCCTGATTAGTAAACGCGTCCTTGGAGAGTTGGAGAATTGAAAGAGAAATTAGAATTAAAGAGGATTGGGAGGAAAATCAAGAAATTGGAGTGGGAAAAAATAAAAAGGGGGTGGGGTGGGGGTGGGTTGGTGGGGTATTTATAGATATGAAAAAAAAAAGGGGGGGAACCAACGGTCAACCCAACATTTGAAAAAAAAAAAACCGAAGATAACACAGGAACCGTCAGTTCGAACCAGAACCGAAAGTTTCAGTTTTGTGAAAACCGAAACCGGTCTCCTCCGATTCTGATTTGATTCCCTGGTTCAAACCGGAACCGTGTCATGTCTACATCACAACCTAAACCAATAAGCATCAAAATAAAACTCATCACTATATATCAACACAAAATCCACCCATATCAACACAAAACTCAGTACCATCAGCACCAAACAAACACAAATCCTTAACAAATTAAAAAAAAAAAAAAAAAGTTTGGCGGTAGTTGGTCTTGCATAGTTGCATGCGAAATGAATATGGTGACTCGAACTTAGGATATTGGTATTCAAATTTTAGATTTTATCATACTGGATGAATGTTTTTTTATCATCAAGCCACATTGGACTGCAGTAATAAAATTATTAGTTACCAATACCATATTATATAAATTGAATGGATAATATGTATGCATGATGTTGCATTCTTGACCTTTTCAGTGAACCTTTTGAATTCATGGTGTACACCTTTTCCAACCGTCAACTCCCAGCAACAGCAGCAAGTCTAGTCACATTGACGTTGTGGTACCTCCAATTATGCAACCGGAGAAAACAGCGCTCGATTTGTTGCTTTAAACTTTAAAGTTCTGCAAAATGATCAATTACAGTCAACACGAAAATAATTATCCTTCAGATTATCCCAGAATATTGGGGAGAACTAGAGAGCATCTCCAACCATGTTTCCTAAATTTTAGTTAAATTTTAGCTATTTTAACTAGCAACGTCTCATGAAGTAATTCCAATCATACTCTCTATTATATCTAATCATTAATATTTTAATATTTTTAAATTTAAAATATAAATAAATTTATTTAATAACAACCTTCAAACTTTTAACAAATAATAATAAAAAATTGATATCATTTTCTTAATAACAAAATCAGTTTTGAAATATTTAAAAAAAATAAGAAAGAGAAGACAGGGAGCTCCCCACATTTGGAGAGCCACCAAGAGGCTCTCTAAAATAGGGAGCCATTTAGGGAGCCCCTTTGAGTGCTCTAAAACCAAATTGGCTTCCTATTTTAGCTAAGGAGGGGATTTAGGGAGCCCAAAGCATCTCCAACCATGCTCTCTAAATTTTCGCTATTTTAGCTAAAAACTATTGAGAGCTCCTCCTTACAATCCACAAATTATCTATTCACACTCCAAATTGATTTTTTTTATAAATGATAATTTTAACCTAAACTAAAATTACTAAACAAGACAAAAAAAATTTAAGACACTCCAAACTAATTAATTTGTTATAAAAAAAAAAAAAAATCTCTCTCATGAATCATTAGATTAAATATTACGTATTAAACTATTTTCCTTAAATTTGTTATTTCCATATTAAATACTTTATCTTGATTAATCTCTCTCCATTTTTTTAATTATATATATATATATCATATTTCTATACTTTCTCTCTCAATCTCTAATTAATAGTTAAAGAAAAAAAAACTTATGAATATTATTAAAAAGTCAATTTTTTTTTTTTAAAAAAAAGATATATGAAATCTTGAATTATTTCGATTAAACTTTGAATTTCTAAGACTAATGAAATAATTAAAGTTCTTTAGGCAATCACATACTTGCAAGAGTTACAATTTTTTATTTTTTATTTTCATATTTCGATTTTTTTTTTTTATAAATAAAAAAAAAACAAGGTACTTTTTTTTTTTTTTTTTTTACATACATATGGTTCCTAAAAATCAAGCATATTAGTAAATTATTTTTTTTTTCTTTTTCTTAACTGTTAGTTTTGCTTGAGAAAGAATTGAGATAGAAAATTAGAGATATTTATTGGAGGAGAGAGAGTTTAATATAGTAATTAAATATTTATGAGAGAGTATTTAATATGTAATAATTAATCTAATAATTTAGGAGAGATAATTTCTTTTTTTAATAATTTAATTCAAAAAAGATAAAAATGATAATCTTGTAACAAAATGAAGTGTCTTTAGAATTTTTTAAAATTTAAATTTTGAGAATGGAGTGTTTTTAGAAAAGAAGTGTAAAAAGAAAAAATTGGATTGTCAAAAGAAACTCTCAAAACTATTTTAGCTAGTAACTTTTTATGAAATCACTCAAACTATCCTTCCTATTATAGCTAACCATTAATATTTTAATACTTTTTAAATTTAAAATATAAATAAATTTATTTTGTTTTAAATTGTAAAAATAAGAGAGAGAAGATTAATGTTGGAAATGCTCTTTAGAAAAAATAAAAAAACAAGAGAGAGAAGATAGGGAACTCCCTACATTTGGAGAGCCACCAAGAGGCTCTCTAAAATAGGGAGTCATTTAGGGAGCTCCTTGGAGTGCAAAAAAAAAAAAAAACAAATTGGCTCCCTATTTTAACTAAAGAGAGGATTTAGGGAGCCCTTTGGAGATACTTTATACGTAGTGCTAGCTAGATTTTCTCAATCTATAAATCTATGATCATTCTATTTGGCGCAAATGAATTTACCCTTTGAAATTGACATCTTCGTACCTCCACTTACGCTGCAATTTTCTCTTTTTGTAAGAATTTCTCGTGCAAGGAATGTCAATTTTGTAAGAATTAATAATGAATGTGTTGATAATAAAAAATACTTATTTATTTGATGAATTAAAAAAGTTTCATGAGCCGCAGGTAGCTTAGTGAATATACATTGTCAGCTCATGTTATTTAAGTACTACTGATTTTTTACTTTTGTTTTTGCATGATGGTTAAAATTCTAATTATTTTTGTGGTATGCTAGATCCACTTTCTAAATTCATCGGCTCAACATACTCTCTCTTCTCATGTTAACATACGTATATTTCTTACATTTTTCCTTAAAACTTAGAGCCATAATAAATAGACTGGTTTTGCATGTTATTTTCAAGGCTAATTGGCAAGAATAACCCCTGAACTATACCCGAATTTGCATCTTATCCCCTGAACTTTTTTTTTCGGCATTAAACCCCCTAAACTCAACGAAATTTGCAATTGTTAACGGAAATCCAACGGAACCCTAATTCCGTCCAAGAAAATTACACTAAGCTCCCCTGATTATATATATAATTGTATTAAACCCCAAAAAATATAATAATATTACCCGAATACCCCTCTGACCAAATTTTTAAAATAAAATTTTAAAATTTAAAATTTAAATAATGGTTAAATAATAATAAAATTCTGAATTTTATTATAAAGACAATAAAATGAATATAGAAATGAAAAAATTAAATTGATTTAACAATTATTAAATTATCTTTTTTTTAAAAAAATATCCCTAAATATAAACCCATATAAATATTTAAATTATTAATGAAAAATAAAATAATGGTTAAATAATAATACAATCCCCTTTCAATAATAATAATAATAATAATAATAATTATTATAATAATAATAATAATAAAATTCTTAATTTTTTTTATAAAGACAATTAAATAAATAGAGAAATGAAAAAAATCTCTATTTATTTAATTGTCTTTATAAAATAATAATAATAATAATAATAATAATAACAATAACAATAACAATAATAATAATTATTATTATTATAATTTAAAATTTAAATAATGCTTAAATAATAATAAAATTCTGAATTTTATTATAAAGATAATTAAATAAATAGAGAATGAAAAAAATAAATTGATTTAACAATTATTTAAATTAACTTTTTATTTAAATATCACTAAATATTAAAACCTAGATAAATATATAAATTATTTAAGAAAAATAAAAATAATGGTTAAATAATAATACAATTCTCTTTCAAAAAAAAAAAAAAAAATACAAATCTGATTTTTTTAATAAAGAAAATAAAATTTTAAAAAATTAAAACATCTTTAAAATCTCAATCATCCATCTCATAGATAGACGGTGGAGAAATATTTATTAAAACAAATTCAAATAAAAAAAAACATTTTTTGAAATAGATTGATTTATCTCAATTACAAAATAATTATAATAATACAAATACAAAATTTAAAAAATTGAACATCAATCCAATTAAAAGCACATATAGAAGAATTAAAAATTAAATTTTTTATTTTAAATTTTCTAGGTGTTGGAAATTTAAATTTTTTTATTTTCTTTAGAGAAGGAAATTTTTTAAGGATTGGATGGAGAAATAGGTGTTCATTTAATTTAATTATTGAAAGGGATTTAATTATTGGAAAATTAAAAATTTATTTTCTTTATTAAAAAAATCATATTTGTATTTTTTTTTTTTGAAAGAGAATTGTATTATTATTTAACCATTATTTTTATTTTTCTTAAATAATTTATATATTTATCTAGGTTTTAATATTTAGGGATATTTAAATAATTGTTAAATCAATTTATTTTTTTCATTCTCTATTTATTTAATTATCTTTATAATAAAATTCAGAATTTTATTATTATTTAACCATTATTTAAATTCTAAATTTTAAATTATAATAATAATAATTATTATTATTGTTATTATTATTATTATTACTATTATTATTATTATTATTTTATAAAGACAATTAAATAAATAGAGATTTTTTTCATTTCTCTATTTATTTAATTGTCTTTATAAAAAAAATTAAGAATTTTATTATTATTATTATTATTATTATTATTATTATTATTATTATTGAAAGGGGATTGTATTATTATTTAACCATTATTTTATTTTTCATTAATAATTTAAATATTTATATGGGTTTATATTTAGGGATATTTAAAAAAAAAAAAGATAATTTAATAATTGTTAAATCAATTTAATTTTTTCATTTATATATTCATTTTATTGTCTTTATAATAAAATTCAGAATTTTATTATTATTTAACCATTATTTAAATTTTAAATTTTAAAATTTTATTTTAAAAATTTGGTCAGAGGGGTATTCGGGTAATATTATTATATTTTTTGGGGTTTAATACAATTATATATATAATCAGGGGAGCTTAGTGTAATTTTCTTGGACGGAATTAGGGTTCCGTTGGATTTCCGTTAACAATTGCAAATTTCGTTGAGTTTAGGGGGTTTAATGCCGAAAAAAAAAGTTCAGGGGGTAAGATGCAAATTCGGGTATAGTTCAGGGGTATTCTTGCCAATTAGCCTATTTTCAATTCAAACCAATAACATTTTCCCAAATTGCCCTTACCAAGGATGGAAGAAAAAATGTTCAAAGAATTAAAGGCAGTGGTTTGAATAATATTTATTAAATTTGTTTTATATTTATTTAAAATACAACAAAACCTAACACTTTTTAGTAAATTCAATATTTATTTATTAAATTTATTTACTGATTTTAAAATAAAAATCAGTAAATAAATATTATTAGAAATATTGAAATTAGTTTAATTTAAAATACAATAAAATCTAACACCCCACATTTTGAGTACATTTGAGTTTTGATATTACTAAAATTATTAAAATACAAAAAAACTTGTTTAGTTATTTTACTGAAAATTTATTTTTTAACTATATTTTTCAAAATCCAAAATAGGATTACTTTATTTATATTAAAATGTGATGAACTTACAAGAATATAGACAAAATCGTTAACTTTATGAGTATAAATTGTGTTTGGTAATGACATTTAAAAAAAAAAGAAAAGAAAAAGAAAAGAAAAGAAAAAAGAGGTATATAATAATAATAATAATAATAATAATAAAATATTAAGAACGATCAATTTGGGAAGATGCTAATGGTTTGAATTGAAAATAACATGTCTAACCAGCTCATTTATTATGGTTCTAAGTTTAAAGTAAAAATGTAAAAAGTAGACACATATCAACATGAACAGAGAGTAGGAATGACAATGGGCCGGGTTTGGCAAAATCCAAACCCAAACCCAATCCCACGAAACTTTGTATCTACTAAACCCGTCCGTGAACCCATGAAAATAAACAGGTTCGGGTTTCATCCACGGGTTTGGGGGACACCCAACCCAAACCCGCCCATGAACTTGTGAAAACAAGTGGGTCCATGGGTCAAACCTGCAAACCAATCATTTTTTTTTTTTTTGAAAATTATTTCTATATTATTTAAATATAAGAAATATTATAATTTTAAAGAATAAAAACACTTAATAGATTGAAATGTTTACATTTTATTTTCTATATAATTAAAAAGTTTTTATCGGAGTTTAAATTTATAATATTTTAAATAATAAAATATTATATCATTTTTATTTTTCACGGGTTCGTGGGTCATCCGGCCCATGGCTTTGTTTTCCAAACCCACACCCAAACTTGAACCTGCCGGGTTTTTTACTTATATGGGTTTACGGGTCGAAATTCACCAACTAAACCCTCTTCTAACGGGTCCTACGAGTTCGGATTTAATTGTCATCTCTAGTAGAGAGAGTGTTTTGAGAGAGTGAATTGGGAGAGTGGATTTAGCATTCCTCATTATGTTTTAGCAATGAAATAATCCGTTCCCACCTCGCGTGAGTGAAATTTTAACTCAAAATCTCTTCTTATACAATCATAAAGAATCTCTTCTTATATATATTCCACTATCACTAATACCAGTTAAGCTAGCTCAAACCCATAAAAAAACAAGACCTCTTCCGAAGGTTGAAATAGTTGTGTTATATATATATATTCTGGCTGGCCTATTCTGGCCTTTTCTCAATAATATTGTTGTTTCAAATATATATATATATATATATATTAGTTATCAAGTGAGGTATACCTTATTTTAATTTCAGTAAGGATTTTAATGAAATCACATATATTTTTATAAATTTTGATCTGAATTTTTTTGTGGATTATAAATTTAATAAAATTTACCTATGAACAAAATTTTAAAAAATTTTAAACACCAAAACTATTTATCTTGATTTTCGGTTTCAAAAAAAAAAAAAATCTTGATTTTATTAAATATAAAGACATCGTAAAAATGAGATAAATATAGAAAAATTTTAAAAAATAGTTCTAATATTTAAAAATTTCTCACTTGATAACTACTATATATATATGTATATTTATATTTATTTATCATCTTTCTAATTTTATATAAGCCAGATACATGACTGACCGGCAAAAAGAATTAATAGTTTCATCTTGTATTTACAGAAATAAATTAAATCTGAATTGTTTTATCTCTTAATTAGCTTGTAAAATTTTTAAGCTAATTATTGTTATCCCTATCTAAATATGTATATTTTGATTATTGTAATAACAAATTTTATAGAAATTCGTTACATTTTTTTAAAAAATATTACAAGAATTATTACAATAAAACTGCTGCCAGTGCTCTGTTTTTGGTGCAGCTAGCTTCCTTCTTTTTTGGCCGTCATTGGCTTTTTGGATATCTACTCTAATAATGGAAGATAACTACTCCCACAACTCGGGAAGAAAACTCCCTACACATACTTGTAAAATACATATACCGTATGGTGGTGTTGTATGTATAAATTCAGCCAAAATGACACGTCAGCAAAATATGCAAGAAAGACGGGTCAAAAACCACGTCACTCATGAATCAGTCAACAAAAGGGAATCAGTCAACAAACATGCCAACTGGCATATTCGTCGGCTCAAATCAGGAAGGCGTTCGCCACAACTGACCGACAAACAAGAAGGCAAATTGCGTTCGCCGACCCAAAGCGTTCGCCAAGAATTGCACAATCAGGAAAGTAACATTATTCCAGTATACCTTCCACAACAGGAGTTAGACCAAATACAAGACACGAAGATCAAATCTTATTCCGGATAGGATTTAGACGGTTTTAACAAAGAAGAGTCCAAATAGGAAGCAAACCCTAAAATTACTTACAAACTCTAGATTCCTTGTATAATTAAAGGTAGGAACTCCCTTATCAATACAGCATAAACACGGGAAACCCTAAGAGGACTAGTATAAATAGAACCGTAAATCCCATGAAAAAGGGTTCGAGATAAAAGAGAGAAAATCAGGCAATTATATGAGAGATCCGAGTGTGTAAATTACAAACAGTTCGTAGTGATTTCTCCTGCCCTCAAGGGATGCCATGGTTTTTTCCCATTTAAGGGTTTTTCCACGTAAAATCTGTCTTGCATGTATTGATTTATTTCTTTATTTATTGTTTTTTATCAATATATTATTGTTGACCGAGTCAATCTAGAAATCACCGTCAACAATTGGTGCTAGAAGGAGGGGGTTGTTTAATAAAAACTTCCAGGAATCCTTACCAACAGGTACAACATGAGCAATGACAGCGATAGAGACATAATCCCCAGCAACGATCAGCTTCCCGAGGAGGCTGTAGTACCCAGAAAGGAAACGTTGGCAACAGGAGAACAATCAGCAGCTACTCTGGGGACTAGAGTAACCAATGAGACTTTACAACACTTTCATACTACACTGGTGAATTTGGTCAATGAAGCCAATAAAATTGGCCTCACGCTCCCTATAGGGTTAGGAACCTCGTCTCCTTATGAGCTAACGACTAGAACATCTGAGAATCACCCTCCAGGAAGGTTGCGATCAGAAGTCCATATTGTAACTCCCAGCATTCAAGCAAAGCCAACTATGGAGGAAGCACCCCAGGACCCATAAGAAGTCCTGGAAGAAAGAAGGCACAAGAGAGGAAAGGGTCTGCTGGACGAGGACTTCCTAGAAAAGCGAGGCCGTGGGCGAGCACATGGGGAAGTCATCAATGATGGATCTAACAGGAGTCGTAGGAGACGACGATCAATTTTATCAGGAGACAGGAGTCCCCAACCGAGAAGGGGATTGCGATAAAAAAGAGCGCGACACCAGAGATCCGAAAGTACAGATGATCTAGAAGCTAACATAAATATTAACAGCAGGGAAGGTGATTACCGAAGGATGACAATCAAAAGCAGGCTCAACCAAGAGGGGGAACCGACCGATCACCGAAGTGTTACCCTCCAACAGCTCTCAAAAAAGGTCTCAGCAATGGCTAAGCAGTATGGACACAATGTTTCTTTAGATGATGAGTCGGACAATCAATTCGTCGACCATATCACCCACACCAGGTTCCCGAAAAGATTCAGAATGCCAACCATCGAGCAGTACAAGGAAAACAGGGATCTGAAAGAGCACGTCCGCAGATTTCGTAATGTCATGGCCCAGTATGCATCTAATGATGGCCTCTTGTGCCGAACATTCCCTCAAACCTTCGGTGACCTCGCTTCTAGATGGTTTGGACGCCTACTAGCCAGGAGTATTAACAACTTTTCTAGTTTCAGCAAGGCGTTCATAAGGCAATTCATGGGAAGTGTACAGAGGAGAAAGTCATTAGCTCATCTGTTGAACTTGAAACAAGAAAGTAACGAGTCACTTAAGAAATACTTAGCCAGATTTGAGAAGGAAGTTGCCCAAATAGAAGATGCAAGCGACGTAGCTGTCATAGCAGCCTTCACCAATGGGCTACAAAGCGATCGCTTGTCTTTCGACTTACGAAGGGATCTGCCAAAGACGTATGAGGAGATGATGGATATAGCTGGAGACTATGCATTGGCAGAAGAAGAAGAAGAAGAAGAAGTAGCGCAAGGGGGTAGTTATGTCCATGGTCACAAACCAGATATAAAATCCAAATCCAAGGATGACAGGTCGAAGGGCCAGTTGCGCGATCACCAAAGAGAAGAAAAGAGCCAAAAGAATAAGCCTAGAGAAAGTCGGGGTAGCAATGATAAGTCTATAAATACGCTATATGTATCCCCTATTTTCCTATGTTTTGATCTCGTTTTCCTTGGTATTACCATATTTTTAATGTTTAAATAATGTGTTTACATGTCATTTTGTTATAGGAGGAGCCTATGCGTGATAATGGAGATTTTCCGGGCAAGTATGGGACTATCGGGTTAAAAGAGCAATTTTTCCAGTTTCCGTCGAAGCGTACCATGCTAGGCAAAATGGTGTACCACGTCAGGCAAAATGGTGTACCACGTCCTGTACCACGTTTTTGAAGACATGATGCACTGCCAACTTTCGTGGTTGGACGTTAAAGCGTACCACGTCAAGCCAATTTGCGTACCACAAGTTTTGGCAGTGTATCCAAATTGAGTTTCGTCAAACAGCTTTGTTAAAGCGTACTGCGAGACGTACCACGAGATGACATCTTCCACTCACTTTTCACCTCTTTTTGACCCACTCTTTGACCTACCTATATATAGAACTTTACCAAATTTTCTAAGGGTACTTCACAAAATATAGATCTCAGAAAAGCTCCTTTCACGCCATCATCAATTTCTTCCATATATTCACCCCAAATTCACCAAATCCATAATCTCTTCACCATAAACCATCACAAATCCATCACCCCCACTACATAACCTTCTCTTACACACCATACCCATCATCAATCGTGACCTTAGAGCATCAAAGGAAGCTTGGATCAACTCAAGTCATTGGAGCCTAGCACTTACAAAGAAGAAGTTCTTCATTCTAGTTTATTTCTTACAACTTCTTCTCTTAATCTTGTGTATTTGCTATGGTTTATTTCAATTTATTATCTCAAATGACTTGGATGTGTAATATGAGCTAAACACATATATGCTAGAGTTATGATGATACCAAACCCTTAATCCTTTAGTAATGACTTACCTAATTTCTCTTAAAATGCTTGTATGATAATATGGATACTTTGAGTTCTTAATGCTTTTGCTTGATTGATCATCTTGTAATTGTTATATTGGTTGTGTGAATGAACTTGTGAGGTGACGCGCTAAACGTACCAATCAAAATATCCACTGTATTTGACCGAAAAGTTGAGAGATCACTAGGCCGGCATATATGGATCGTGTGTGTGTCCCACTGTGCTAGATTAGCCCAAATATATTTAGTATGTTTGGGTGCGATTTCTATTGCTCGAAAGAGATTAGGAGTTAGTTAAAGGGGACATGAACCTATAACGTATGCTTGCGTAATTTGAGAGATTAGGCGGGTCGAATTCGTAATTAGAAGGGTGCGGTGGATTCTAAATTCTAGCATTATTTCATCGAATTACAAATATTGTTTTCTTGTGTGATTTTATTAATTTGCTTAATACATGCTTAGAATTTGCTTTAGTTTAATTTAATGATAAGTTTGTAAATCCTTCAATTATATTGTTCAAATAGTACGCGTGCCTTCGAACGCCAGTAATCATACAATCCCTTAATCTCTGTGGGACGATACCCTACTCTATCATTGCACTACATTTCGACCTCGTATTATTGCGAGCGTGACGATTTGTAGCGATCAATTTTTGGCGCCGCTGCCGGGGATTTAGCAGATAGTTGATATTGGAATTAGTTGGATTTTACTACTTTGAACCTTTTTACTTTCATGTGTTATTAATTTCTTAGCAGGCGTGTTGCTCTTGTATGCACCAACGTACAAGGAGTAACAATTTACAGGTTTTGGACTTCGATCCAGACATTGAAGGAACAGCCAGGAGAAATCGCTGGAATCGTAGGCGAGCAAGAACCATAGCAGATCAAGTTCCGAATCCAGTTCCAGTACCGATACAAGTGCCCATTCAAGGTGAAGCTAATGTGGAAGTTGAGAGAACTCTACATGACTACCTTATGCCGAGAGTCGATCAGAATATTTCCTCAATTCGAAGACCAACAATTGCAGCGAACAATTATGAAATCAAGCCAGCGCTGATTTCGATGATTGTTACCACGGTTCAATTCAATGGACTGCAATCTGAGGATCCAAATAGGCACCTTCAGAGCTTTAATGAAGTGTGTGACACCTTCCGGTATAATGGAATGCCAGATGACTTCGTCAAGTTAAAGTTGTTCCCATTCTCATTGAGGAATGATGCGAGAGAATGGCTGCAAGCACATGACCCGGATACGTTTGTTACCTTTGAACAGTTGGCTCAAGCATTCCTAAACAAGTATTTTCCACCAGGGAAAGCAGCCCGCCTTCGTAATGAAATTACGTCGTTCTCACAGTTTGACCAAGAGAGTCTCTACGAGGCGTGGGAACGGTTCAAGAATCTCATCAGGAGATGCCCCCACAACAGACTAGCGAAGTGGCAGACGTTGCAGGCATTTTATCAGGGAATCACAATTTCGACTAGAAATTTGATAGATGCGGCTGCTGGAGGTTCGCTTATGAGTAAGACTTTGGATGCAGCTCATGATCTAATAGAAGCAATGGCCATCAACAATAGCCATTGGGGAAATGAGCGACAACTCCCGAAGAAGAAGCCTGGTATGATTGATGTAGATGAGCTCACTAGTGTGAAAGCTCAACTTGCTACGCTTACTAATCAAATGAGCAAGTTGAGCTCAGGACCGAGTCAGGCGATTGTTGCTAGTTGCGAGGTATGTATGGGTCCACATTTGAGTTCAGATTGTCCAGTTGGAAGCCCATTCACATCAACCTCTTCAGATCAAGTTGCGTATGTGAATTACTACCGTAACTTCAACAACCAACCCAATAATCCAAACCAGAATCAAATACCCTATAACCCCTACCAGAAGAATCATCCCAACCTATCTTGGAGAGACAACCAAAACCTTCCACCTCAACAACAAGCAAATGTTAGGCAACTTTTGGGGTTCCAGAATCAGTTTGTGAACAATCAAGTGGAAAGGAAACCCACCTTAGAGGACATGTTCTCCAAGTTCATAACCAAAATAGATGCCCAAATGGAGATGCAAGACCACAGCCAGAAAAAGCTTGAAACAAGGATGGAGCAAATTGCCTAACACTCACAAGCGGCTATTCAAAACTTGGAAACTCAAGTGGGACAGTTAGCCAAGGCTGTCCAAGAGAGACCACAAGGATCTCTTCCGAGTAATACTGAAACGAATCCAAGAGCGCAATGTATGGCAATTTCCTTGAGGGGAGGAAAACAAGTTGAGTTACCCGTAGATTTTGGGATGAAGAAAAAGGGTGTAGTTCAAGAGGAAGATGAAAAGAAGGATGAAAGTTCCATGTCTCGTGAAAAAGAAAGTGAAGAGAGAATGGAAGACACTCTATCAGACACGTCTTTCGAATTGCCTCCTCCACCGGAAGTGAAGGCATATGTTCCACCAATCCCTTATCCTCAGCGGTTAAAGAAACATAAGGATGTTCAAAGCTTTGCTAAGTTCTTGGACATCTTCAAAAAGCTTCAAATAAATATTCCTTTTGCGGAAGCTTTAGCCCAAATGCCCACATATTTGAAGTTCTTAAAAGAGCTTCTATCAAATAAAAGAAAGCTGGAGGAATTTGGGACAGTTGCTTTGACTGAGGAATACAGTGCAATCATTCAAAACAAGCTTCCTTCAAAGTTAAAGGATCCGGGGAGATTCACCATCCCGTGCACAATAGGAAACTCCCTTTTTAATAAAGCATTGTGCGATCTTGGGGCGAGTATAAATCTCATGCCGTATAACATTTTCAAGAAGCTGGGATTGGGTGAAGTCAAGGCCACAAACATGACTCTTCAGTTAGCAGATCGATCTGTAAAGTACCCGCATGGAGTGGTAGAAGATGTACTTGTGAAGGTTAGCAAGTTTTACTTCCCTGTAGATTTTGTGGTACTAGAAATGGAGGAGGATGCGGAGATCCCATTGATTTTGGGACGACCATTTTTAGCAACCGGTGGGGCACTGATTGATGTGCAAGAAGGGAAGTTAACATTAAGGGTTGGGAGTGAAGTTGAGATATTCGATGTGTTCAAAGCCACCGAGAACTTTCCGCAAGCTGAAACTTGTATGAAAATTGATGTGGTGAAACACATACGACAACCACAAACCGAATTGGTGAGCAATATAAAGGTTGAAAACAAGGTTAAGAAACCACCCAAGGCAGAGGAAAAGAGAAAACCCGACAAGAGAGGGAGTAGAAAGAAAGAAGGTTGCTTGATCGATGAGACAAAAGAAGCAAATGGATTTTGGGTGAGAATGTTTTATGCCTCACATATGGTGAAAGATAGAGGGCCGTGTGATAAGCCTAACACCACGGTCCCTCCCAAGGAACCAGATTGAAGAAGCAGAGTATGGAAGGTATCACTTATACATAATATTTAACGTTTTATATATATGTATGTTTTTCTTTTGTAAGAGCCTTTCGGCTCGCCTTTGTTTTTGATGTTCTTTGTGAGTTTTGAGAGGTTGCAGATGAGTGGGAAGGAATGTTATTGCTCATGTGCTGAAATGGAGCGCGAAAAGACGAAGAATTTTTCATTGCAAATTTCCAGATTTCGTCAGAGTGTATCACGAAAGGCAAACTGGCGTATCACGTCGAATCGCGAGAATCAACATGGCAGATTCTGCCAACTTTTGCTATTGGGTTCGTCAGAGTGTATCACGATGAATAGCGAAAATGTTGAGTAGAGATTCTGTCAACTTTCGCGGTACAGGATGTTAGAGTGTACCCCGAAAGAGTAAAAGGAGTGCCACCAAAAAAAAAAAAAAGATTAATAAATAAAAGGGAAACGGCACCGTTTTTGCTTGCACATATAAAAGGTTTGTCTCATTTTCTTTTCAACAGTGTTCTTTTTGTCAAATATTTCTTCAAAAATTCTCTCTCTCTCACTCTAAAGAAACCGAGCACTCTCCTTCTCTCTATCTTTCAAGGACCGATCAAGGCTTTAAGGTATGTACATTTTGCCTAAAATTCACTCATTTCATCATCTAATCGCTTCTTAGCCTCTTCTCTTCTTGATTTAAATGAAATTTTGCCATGGATTTGTGAAGATTTCGTAGGCTAGGATTCTGAAAATTGGGGTTTTTGCATGAAATTGATTTTGAATGAGTTCTTGAGTTATGAAAGCATGAATTGTAGAGAAAAACGAATGGGTTTCGTGTCTTTTGCCATGGATTGCCATGAATTTTGATCTTGTATGATTTACTTGGAAAATTTTCGTTTTCTATTTTGATTTTAGGTGGAATTTCGAGTTTTTGATCTCTATTTGTAGTGCATGCAAGTTATTTTTGTATTATTATAGCTTGTGGATTAAATCTTAGTGTTTGCTTGTTTTTCTTAGTATAAATTCCGGTATGAGTGTGGTTTTAGGTGAATTTTTGAATTTTATGTCTCTTATTGGTTATACTTGCAAGTTGTTTTTTTTTTTTTTTTTTGTTTTTTTTTTTTATCTTATAACTTGTGGTTTTAATTTTAGTTTTTTGTTAGTTTTTCTTGGTATGAAATCTGGAATGAGTGTGATTGTTGGGAAAATTTTGAAATTTTGGGATTTTTCTTGGCAGTGATTATGCTTGTTTCTTTAGTATTGTTAGCTGTGGTTATCTTGTTGCAATTTTGGGAATAAGTTTGCTTGGAGTTAGTTGGTTTTTGTTTTGAATAGCTGTTGTGTTGTGGAAGTGTTGAAATTTTTGTTAGATGTTTAAGGGTGGTGATAATTTTGTGTGGTTAGTTTTATTCCAGCAGAACTGTCACCAAGGAAAATGGTAGGACGCAACTGAGATCATATGGCATCTACGTATGCCTATTTTTCAGAGGAGGACAGCTGGGTCTACGCCAGGTATTTCCATTTTGGAAGCGCAGGCTGCTCAGAGGGCTGCATAGGGACGGCCCACTAAGCATTTCATGCATTGCTTTAATTATTTTCAGCTTTTGTTTAAGTTCTTAGTTGCTGAACTGTTTTTATGTTAATACTTATGGTAGTTTCAGTTCAGTTTTTGCCTTGTAAATTTTTTTTTTTATATTTTATTTTAGGATGTTTTTAGTTTTTCCCTTTCTAAGCTTTCTTTGTCCAATTTTCTGAATCAAATGTTAATAACATTGTGGACAATGTTGGTTTTGGTTTGGGGGTACAACCTTTTGGTAGTTGTATTTCAGGTTGTATTTTTGCCATGAGAAAATGTAAAATATTACTTTCTATTCTTTGTTTTGTCTTGGGCAAATATATATATATATATTTATGTGTAATTATTTCTGCCTTTTGAGTCAAATCTAGAGCAGTTTATTCTGCTCGTTTGAGATGCTATTGGGTCGAATTTGTTCAGACAGCTCTGCATATTTTGAGTCACTAGCGTTGTGCTTGCCAAAGCTACACCACATGGCTTTCACACATCCTACCAGACTCGTTAGTGCCCCAGTTTAGAGAGTAGTGCGCTTAAGATGTTTAGACCATTAGTGGAGACTACCCGTGCGCGTTTTCAGAGCCAATATTGCGTCACTTGAGTGAAATTTTCTGTTGGCCTCATGAAACACTTATCAATTAGGAATTTAGGAAAAATTTATTTTTAATTAGACACTTTTGAGTTTGTATTCAGTTGTCGCCATGGTTTCGTTTTCGCTTGTCCCAGGCCTTTAGAGATGAAGTTGGCACATATGTAACCATTCAAATGGCCTAAACACGTCTCGTAACCGTGTGAGCTTAATTGACCTAAAGCAAACGGCCTACCCCTTATCAAACTCCACCACAAAATCCCAAACACAATACCAACCCTATAGCTATGATCATGCGTGTAAATGAATAAAAGGAGCCAAGTAAATAGCTCATTGAAAGTCCCAGTATTATATAAGTATGATGAAAAATAAATAAATAAATAAACAAAAAAAAAAAAAAGTATGCGAAAGAAAGCATCATTGTAAAAAGCTTGTCAATTTGTACAAAAGCAGTAAAGCTTTTAAAAGCTGAAGTGTGTAAATATTTGCCTATGTCTTTTGTGTATATAATGTGCACAGTGTGTGGGTTGTGTTTTGGTATGATCATAGTTTCCCTCATTTCCGATTCCACCCTGCTTTGCCATAGCCGTTCAACCAATGCCCCAAATGAGCCTAAAAGAAGACCTAGCTGATCTAAAGGAAGGGACTTGTGTGATATTGAAAATGTTTCCACGGTGTGCTAGATATATCTCTTAGTGTTTGATTTCCATTCAAAACGTTTTCCTTGCTACTAAAAACAAACGATTTTGTTTTCTCATATGCGTATACTTCAAATCTTTTTGTGTTTAAACTTCCTAAAAGCGCATATGTTTGATGAGTGTGCCTAAGTTCTGTGTGAAAAATGAGAGACATCCGGAAAGGCTTAGAGTTGAGGTGAAATGCAGTCATAAAACTCTTGTGTTCGATACTTTTGATGCTAGAGTCGCATTGAAGTCTGGAATTGAAATCCTTAGTGTTGTAGCACCTTGGTTTGCACTTCTTAGTGGTCTTAGCATGTTTGTGTCTGTATTTTAGTTCGCCCAGTGTCGCATCTTTATTCTTCAGTTGACTCGGCGGAAATTTTTGTGTGTGTTTTAATTTTTCGTGTTAGTTTTTCTTTCTTAGTTTTGCTCGGGGACTAGCAAAATGTTGGTTTGGGGGTGTTGATAAGTCTATAAATACGCTATATGTATCCCCTATTTTCCTATGTTTTGATCTCATTTTCCTTGGTATTACCATGTTTTTAATGTTTAAATAATGTGTTTACATGTCATTTTGTTATAGGAGGAGCCTATGCGCAATAATGGAGATTTTCCGGGCAAGTATGGGACTATCGGGTTAAAAGAGCAATTTTTCCAGTTTCCGTTGAAGCGTACCATGCTAGGCAAAATGGTGTACCACGTCCTGTACCACGTTTTTGAAGACATGATGCACTGCCAACTTTCGTGGTTGGACGTTAAAGCGTACCACGTCAAGCCAATTTGCGTACCACAAGTTTTGGCAGTGTATCCAAATTGAGCTTCGTCAAACAGCTTCGTTAAAGCGTACTGCGAGACGTACCACGAGATGACATCTTCCACTCACTTTTCACCTCTTTTTGACCCACTCTTTGACCTAACTATATATAGAACTTTACCAAATTTTCTAAGGGTGCTTCACAAAATATAGATCTCAGAAAAGCTCCTTTCACGCCATCATCAATTTCTTCCATATATTCACCCCAAATTCACCAAATCCATAATCTCTTCACCATAAACCATCACAAATCCATCACCCCCACTACATAACCTTCTCTTACACACCATACCCATCATCAATCGTGACCTTGGAGCATCAAAGGAAGCTTGGATCAACTCACAAAACCAGTAGGTTGATCGGTTATTTATTGTATATGTTTTCGATCCCCATTCCTCCAATCAATTGCTTGTTTCTCGAGTCTTTTAGAGTTTTAATTTGTGTGTTTGAGCATTTTCAGGTTGTTGAATCCAAGTGATGTATTTGAAGTATTTCAGAGAAAAAAGGGCAATTTGGCCAAATACCGCGGCTCAGGCAAATATACATCAAGCGGAACATCTTGCGTCAAAGTCCAGAGGTGCAACATCCAAATTACCGCCCCCTAGGCACCTACCTACCTTGCTGTCCTACCTAGCGGTCAACTCCAGGAATGTCACTTTGTATTTTCCGCGGGGTAGGCAACTTACCTACCCAGCGGTACATCCAGCGGTAGCCCGTCAGTGCAGATGACCCATATTGCGGGCCCCATAAATCTCAGATCCAATTGAACTGTGTGTCCTGCAACCTATGGATTAGAAGCCCCAGAAGTCTAATTTCCAACCCAATTTACGGCTTGTCAATCCAAATTTCTAGAAGAAGTTGTGCCCATTTTAGTGCCCGAAGGTCAGATAAGTCAGTTATTAAATCCGCGAATGCTTTCGGGATTTGTTTCGCAAGTTGTCGGAACGGGAAATATTACCTTCTTGGACATGTGTGGGAGTCTTGGAAAGCAATTAGACATCTAATCCTTATCTTCCTTCAATAAGCAATCAATTTGGATGGATTAGGAAAGAAATAGAATCCCAAAAAGGTAGAGTTCTAAAGGGGAGTTGATTTCCTTGTTGTTTAAGGGCTTGGCTTAGCATCTACACCTATTTAAGCCCCTTTGAACCTTAATTTCGGAGGGGAGAGAGAGAGCTATAGAGAGACACACAAGGGGAGGTCCTAAGCCACCAAAGGGGCCGTCCCCCTTCACCATCATCCATCTTTACACATCGGGGGTTTGCAAGACGAAGAAGACGCATCATTGAAGATTTGAAGAATTCATTGAAGGCCTCAATGGGTTTTATCTTTTCTATCTCTTGTCTTTTTATTTCATCTATGTGTAACTAAATCCATACTAGAGATTCAATGTGAACCTCTATGAATACTCTTTGTTAGAATTGACTATGTTTTAGTAATTCAAGTTTCGTTTCATTCAATTTGGGATTTCTTCTTGTCTATGCATGGTTAGTGCTAGTCTTGAATCTAGGGTTTATATGTTAAGGTTGAGAGATGTGTGGGTTTCACCAGTCTTAACCAATAATCAATTGAATGTATGAATTTATCATAGCAGGTTATTGCACGTTATCTTTGGTTCTCTTGTTCTTGTGCTTAATGGGTTTTCAATCATAGTTTTTATGCAGGGTTTGCTAATGACTGTGATTGAGAATACTTGATTGTGTGCTTTGTGGGTTGTAGGTTATAGTTGATATGCAGGGTTTGCTATTGACTCAACTGAGAACACTTGGTGTATGGTTGATGTATTTTCTGTTATAGTTTATATGCAGGGTTTGCTATTGATTGTAGTAGAAGTACTTAATTTATCCCAGGACCACATAGCACTAATTATACATAATTTAAAAACGAACCCTTAACTTGATTAACATTCTTTGTGAAAGTCAATTCGAAGCATTGAGTAAACGTAGTTGGGGATCATTGATGACCTAGTCCTCTCACCTCTTGATCACATTCACATATTCTTGTTAACTGCTTTCTTAGTTTAATATAGTTTTTAATCAAATCAATCAATCAATCTCAAATCTCTTGGTTACTGTTACTTGCTTAGCTTTAATTAGAATTAGTTTTAGTCGATAAATCACTTTTCCTCGTGGGAACAATCCCTACTTGTCGCTGTACTTATCTCACGATTCGTGCAATTGCGAGTTAGGTTTTTATAACACGATTTCACACATCATAGGTTTCGAGGCAAGTATAGTAACTACACTCCTCTAAATGGAGAATAGGAAGACATACTGTCTGTAGTAGAGGATAAGGGACTCGCCAAATATCCACGACAGCAGTCCGCTAATGCCCTGAGGGATACAACAAAATATTACCATTTTCACAAGGACCATGGGCATGACACCTCCAAGTGCTTCCAGTTGCAAGATCACACTGAAAGTCTGATCAGGGAAAGGCACCTTAAGGATTTCACCCTAAAGGGAGATCAAAATACCAGTCGCCGTGATAGCCACCGAAGAGGAAGACAAGAAAGAAGGAGCCCAAGAAAAGGCAGCCCTAGCGCGGCGATAAATACTATTTTTGGTGGATCTCACACTGGCAGAAGCAATAAAGAAAGGATGTCGGAAGTCAGGGAAGTAATGTACGAAAAAAGGGACCTATAAGTGAATTTTGTTCAGAAAAACCACAAGAGACCAAAAGAAGGGCATGACCCAATAATCTTCACAGCCGAGGATTCAGAAGGAATTGATGTCAAGTCCAACGACGCAATAGTTGTGGAAGTACAAATAGCACACAAGGATGTCCTCCGAGTAATGATAGACAACGGAAGCTCCGTTGACATTTTGAGCGTCAGGGTGTACGACGAACTTCGGCTAGACAGAAAAGATTTGGAACCATTCCATGTACCCTTAAAAGGATTCGGAGGTGCAGAAGTAAGATCCCTGGGAACTGTGAAATTACCTATAAGATTTGGAACAACGCCTTGTCGAAGGACTATCCTTCTAGATTTCGTGGTTGTCGACATTTACAATTGGCCATATAATGCTTTACTTGGCCGACCATTCTTGAACAAAGCTCGGGCAGTCACATCCACTCATGCACTAAAAGTCAAATTCCCGACAGAGTTTGGAATTGGGGAGCTCAAGGGGTCGCAGGAAATGGCCCGCTGAGCCAACTTATCAATCTTTAAGGAAAAGACTGGAGCGGAAACCTTGGGCATATTTCAACTCGACCAAGAAGCACGAAATGAAAACCTCGAAACATTTGAGCTAGACCCGAGGGATAAAACCAACAGAGAAAAAGATGAACCAACCAAAACCGTCATTCTGGACGAAAAGGAACCTAATAAAACCGTCAAGGTTGGAGCAAGTCTGACAAAGCAGGTTAAAATAGGTGTGGTGAATCTACTGAGGGGAATACAAAGAGATTTTTGCTTGGAGCCACGAAGATATGCCAAGGATCAATGCAAACGTAACCACACACCATCTAGCAGTAAGCGAAGAATGCAAACCGGTGATACAGAAAAGGAGAAGCTTCAACCTTGAAAGGAGTGCAGCAATAAGGGAAGAAATATCCAAGCTGCTTGTAGCAGGATCGATTAGAGAAGTCAAATATCCTTAATGGGTGGCGAACGTTGTGCTTGTAAAGAAAAAGAACAATCAGTGGAGGATGTGCGTAGATTTCACTGACCTACACAAAGCTTGCCCCAAAGACAGCTTCCCATTACCAAGGATCGACCAGTTGGTCGACGCAATAGCCGGACACGAGCTGCTAAGCTTCATGGACGCATACTCAGGATACAATCAAATCAAGATGCACAAACCAGATGAGGATAAAACAGTGTTCACCAGAGACCAAGGGTTGTACTGTTATACTGTCATGTCATTTGGCCTGAAGAATGCCGGGGCAACATATCAGCGGTTAGTTAACAGGATGTTCGCCAGCCAAATAGGTAGGAATATGGAAGTATACGTCGATGACATGTTAACCAAGAGTATCATAGCCGACAGACATGTAGATGATCTGCGGGAAACGTTCGACGTATTAACCAAATTCAGAATGAAGCTAAACCCTTCAAAGTGTGTGTTCGGTGTGCCAGCTGGTAAATTTCTCGGGTACCGGGTGCATCAAAGAGGGATAGAAGTAAACCCTGACAAGATCAAAGCACTGGCTAACATGGTTTCCCCAAAAAACCTGAAAGATGTCCATAAACTCACAGGATGCTTGACATCGCTGAACAGGTTCATAGCAAAATCAACAGATCGATGCTTGCCATTTTTCAAAGCACTTAAGAAAGGAAAAGGAATCGAGTGGAATAAAGATTGTGAACAAGCTTTTCTTGCCCTCAAAGAATACCTAGGCCAAGCACCGTTGCTCTTAAAACCAATCACATGAGAGATGCTATACTTGTACCTGTCCATCACAGACGCGGCCACGGGCTCCGTACTAATCAGGCAGGAAGATGGAATACAGAAACCAGTATACTACACCAGCAATGCACTACTGCCAGCTGAGACAAGATACTCACTAGTTGAAAAGATGGCGCTCGCCCTGATAACAGTAGCAAGGAAATTAAAGCCATATTTTCAAGCACACAAAATAGGAGTGTACACCAACTGCCTATTAAGAATGATTCTGCAAAAACCAGAAGTGTCGGGCAGACTTACAAAATGGGCCATTTAGCTAAGCGAGTTTGACGTAGAATTCATTCCAAGAACGGCAATCAAGGGCCAAGCAGTAGCGGACTTTGTGGCAGAATTCACCGAACCAGACACCGAAGTAGCAAAGATGATGATAGACCAAGCAAAGAAAGACTTTCGCTGGAAACTCTGTGTCGATGGTTCTTCAAACACGCATGGCAGCATGGCAGGGATAGTGGTCACAACCCCAGAAGGAGATTCGGTAGCATGTGCCTTGCGGTTTGATTTTAAAGCCACCAACAACCAAGCCGAGTATGAGGCGTTAATAGTAGGATTAAAGGTATGTACAACCTTAGGGGCTGATGAGATTGAAGTTTTTAGCGATTCCCAAGTCATCGTCAACCAAGTACTTGATGAATACCAAGCAATAGACAAAAACATGATCGCTTATCTGAAGCTAGCAAAGGAGTTATTGGGGCGATTCAAAGAATACAAGATCGTTCAGATCCCAAGAAAAAAGAACGAACAGGCAGATATTTTGGCCAAGTTGGCATCAGCCACTGTCAACATCTGGCCCTGAACAATCCCCATGGCACACTTACTCCAACCAAGCACAGTAGAACAGGCTGAAGTAGGGGTAATCATGAATGAATCAATCAACTGGATGATCCCAATCAAAGAGTACCTAATTGTAAGGATTCCCATAATTGATTGGCTTATTTAGTGAACAAACCACAAGTTGGGGTTTGAATTGTAAGGGTAGATTAGGTGATGGAAGACCAACATCAAAGGCCCTATTCAAGACCTCAAGGTGACAAGCACGCAAAGGTATATTTCTTGTGCTTAGTTTTCTTTGAAGAGATCTAGAAGCACACACACACTTAGCATACTTGCATTTGTGTGCTTACTCTTCACATGTCACATTACACACTTGCACTTTGTTTGTTTATATCTTGTTGTGTGTTTGTTTGTGTCGTGTAATTCGTTTCCCGAATATATTTCGGAAACGTCCGCGCTTGCACGATTATGTGCTTGGTTTTACGCGAAGACCGCTCTTAGTGAAGGCCTTGGCTTTCTCCTTGGATTCACCACTTTTGGTGAATCGGCGGTTTAATCGGCGGTCCTGGCCGCCGAATGTAACCGCCGTTTTGGACCAGAGGTCTCTGGTCTGATTCTGCGGTTAGATCGGCGGTCTGGCCACCGATTTGAAACCGCCGTTTCACACCTGATGCATTTATTATTCTCGGGTTGTGTTCTGCGGTTTACTCGGCGGTTTCAAAACCGCCGAATGAAACCGCCGTTTTCTCCCCTGTTCTCGGGATGAATTCTGCAGTTATTATCGGCGGCCTAGCCGCCGAATGAAACCGCCGAATTAGATATTTTAGGTCGGTTTCTTTCTCGGGCTCAATTCTGCGGTCATATTCTGCGGTCATATTCTGCGGCCCCGACCGCAGAATGAAACCGCTGTTTGAGCGTTTCAGGGGCAATATTGTCTTTTCACATGCCCTGTTTCTTGATGACTATATATATCATACTTTCTCATTTCTCTAACTGAGTTCTCTGATTCTAAAGAACCCTAAAGTTCAAAAAGAGAGACTTGAGAGAAAAGAAATCAAGAACTCATTTTTATACACACAAAACCATTCTCATATGCATCAAAAGATCATCTAGCATTTTCTAGCATAGTTAGGATGCTTGCTTGCCTGGGTTTTGTTCAACACACTTGCTTTGGTATGTTCTTCACTAATCTCATCTAAGCTTAGTGTTTTATTTATCAAAGAAATCTCTTATATTATTTGTATGCTCTTAGAATATATTCTAGATACAAAATAGAGATTGTTGTGTTGACATGTTTGAGTGATGTATTTTGATAGCAACATCTAGGTTATTTTTATCTATGATTTGCTAAGCTTTATGACATGTCATTTAGCTATTGACATCTAGGATTGCATTTATTGTTATCTATTCATCCTAGATAAGCATCTAAGGTTACCTAGCTTTATTTGCTCATTGAATATCATTTAATATTCACATAGGTTGTAATCTCTTCATTGAGAAGTAAGTCTTGCATGTAGCTTCCGGGATTAGGTTGCTTAGATTGCAAGCAATTGGACTAGGTCCACTTATACCGGGATTAGGTAGGTGTGTTGATTATTGATCGGGATTAAGTTGTAATCATTTCACATTTAGTGGATTCGAGGTTCGAGTGTGGCGCACTATACAGCCCGTGGTTTTTCCCGTGAGGGTTTCCACGTAAATATCAAGTGTCTTTTATAATTCCGCACCATATTACACTTGTTTTTGTTTTGACTAGTTTGGGGCATTTTCGTAATTTGACTTAACGCGAAAATTGGGTAAATTTGGTAAAATCTATTCACCTCCCCTCTAGATTCATATTAGGTCACAACATGTTATTTGTTTCAATTGGTATCAGAGCGGGTTCCTAGACATACATAGGTGATCCTTGCTCATTTTTGTGTGTTTTGCATTTGTGTGATTTGTGTTCATTCATACATTTTGCATTCATTTCATTTCATTCATATTCACTATGAGTGGAAACGGTGGCAACAACGAGGGTGCTTCTAGCACGCATCCTCATCTCCTCACCGGTGATAACTACTCCTCATGGAAGGGGAAGATGGAGGTGTACTTATGCCAAATCCATGATAGGGCATGGATGGCCATTGAAGACGGATACGCTCCTCCTATGATGACTCCCACGGGTGGTGGAGAAGAAGTTCTCAAGCCAAAGGCTAAATGGACTAATGGAGAGTTTGAGACTTCTAAGTGGAATAGGAAGGCAATGCATGCCATCCTATGTGCCATGGATGAGAACCAATACAAGTTGGTTCAAATTACTAGGATTGCCAAAGAGGCATGGGAAATCCTAGAGACGGCTCATGAAGGAACCGAAGTGGTCAAGGATTCAAAACTACAAGTCCTCCAAACTAGTTTTGAGACTATTAGGATGGAAGAGTATGAGCACTTCAATGACTTCCAAGTGAAGTTGATGGACATTGTGAATCAAAGTCATCAACTAGGAGACCCATACTCGGATAGGAGAATCAAGCAAAAAATTATGAGATCTCTCCCCGATAGATTCGAGTCTAAGGTGACGGCTTTAGAGGAAAATAGTGGCTATAAGGATATGAAGCCGAGCGAAGTCATTGGAAGACTTCTCGCTTACGAGTCTAGGAAAGCTCCTATCTCTACTCCTCCTAAAAGCCAAAAGGGAATTGCTTTGAAAGCATCAAAGGATGAAAAGGAGGTGAAAAATGACTCGGATGAAGACATGGCCTTATTTGTGAAAAGATTCAATAAGGTTATGAAGTTTGGGAAGAGAGGATTTGGTATGAGAGGCCAAGACTTGAAGAAGAAGGGTCCCTTCAAGAAGTTTGAACCAAGGCAAGAGAAGACCGAAAGAAAAGGGGTCTATTGCTTTGAGTGTGGTGGAATTGGTCACTTTGCTCCCGATTGTGCAAATCACAAGGAAAAGAAGAAGGGAAAAGTGATGGCCGCCACTTGGAGTGGAAGTAGTGATGACTCAAATGAAGAAGATGAGTCTTCGGATGATGAAGACATCATGGCTAACTTCCTAGCCTTTGCCTCCTCTCACAAGAGCAAAAGTGGTAGTGAAAAAGAGGAAGAGAGTCAAAGGGAAAGTGACTCTAGTGAAGATGACTCCGATGCTAACTCCACTAATGGATATGTGGAGAAAGAAGTGTTAGTTGAATATCTTAAGGAGTTTAGGAGCTTAGAGATGAAAACCACTAAGAAAATCAAGATGTTGAGAGAAGAAAATCTTGAGCTTTCATCTCACAATGACCACTTAAGTGACGAAGTGGAAAGACTTAAGAAGAGAGAAGATAAGTTAAGAGAGGAGTTAGCTTTATCTAGGAGAAATGAAGAAGGTTTGAAGAGGGAGCTTGATGAAGCTAAGAAGTCACTTACTAGGATGGACTCTAGCACCAAAAAGTTAGATCACATGCTTGGTGTTGGAAAGAGTCCATGTGACAAGAGAGGTCTAGGGTTTGAAGATAGTCAAGAGACCTCCTCCTCTAAGAAGACCGTGTTTGTTAAGGGCTTGGGCAACATAGAAGCTTCACCGGTGCACACTCCTAGGAAGAAGATAGATCTAGGACAATGTTCTAAAAGTGCGCAAGTGAATGTGGTGTCAAGAAGGCAACCTCAAGCCAACATTCCTCATCTTATGGCTCAAAAAGGGAAGAAGACAATCATGCAAGTCCAACATTGGAAGCAAGATAGACCGGTTCAACAAAGGAGATGGATTGAACCCACTCAACCACAAAGAAAAGGGAAGGCTCCCATAAATGCTCAAGGCAATGGTATGATTTCTCATTTCATTCCAATTTGTCATTTTTGTGGTTTTAATGGTCACATTTGACCAAATTGCTTTCGTTATATAAAAATGTGTAGAACTCAAAGCATGATTGAAAAGAGAAAGAATAGAGCCAAGATGCATGTTCCTAGGAATAATAAGACTAATTTGCATGATCCTAGGTTTACTAGAGCCCATGTACCAAAGACCATTAAGAAAGAAAATGTTGTTCTTAAATGGGTTAGAAAGAATGAAAATGTTTGCCATGTTGCACAAATTGCCTTAAAGGCAAATTCTTCTAATCTTTGGTATCTTGATAGTGGGTGCTCTAGGCACATGACGGGAAACAAGAGTTTCTTTGAGACTCTTGTTATGGAGGAAGGAGGAAATGTCACCTTTGGTGATGGATCCAAAAAGAAAGTCATAGGGAAAGGAACCATTTCCGTTCCCGGATTACCCTCCTTATCTAATGCTTTACTTGTTGATGGCTTGAAAGCCAATTTGATTAGCATTTCTCATCTTAGTGATGAAGGATATTCCGTCTTGTTTAGCAAAGATAATTGCTCTATCCTAAAGCCCAATGGACAAACCTTATTGAAAGGTATGAGATCTAGCGACAATTGCTATTGTCTTGAAGCTAGAATAGTCTCAAACAATGTGTCCAAGGATGAGCAAATTGAGTTGTGGCATGAAAGACTTGGCCACATGAACTTTCGGGATCTACGGACCCTTGGAAAGTTTGAATGTGTGCGTGGCCTCCCTAAGCTTGGGAAGAAAGCCAATGGTATTTGTGGACCTTGTCAACAAGGAAAACAAACTAAAAGCATGCACAAAAAGGGCAAGTATCTCTCCACCAAGGAGCCCCTAGAGCTTTTCCACATGGATCTTATGGGTCCTATGCAAACCGAGAGCTTAGGTGGAAAGAGATACATTTTTGTTTGTGTAGATGATTTCTCTAGGTTCACATGGACATATTTTCTTAGAGAAAAATCCGAAACTTTTGATAAGTTTAAAATGCTTTGTACTAAACTTCAAAATGAAATGAATTCTAACATTAAAATCATAAAACGGATAAGAAGTGATCATGGGAGGGAATTTGAGAATACTTCATTTGAAACCTATTGTGATAGTATAGGTATCTCCCATGAGTTTTCGGCTCCTAGGACACCTCAACAAAATGGAGTTGTTGAGAGGAAAAATAGGGTCCTTCAAGAGATGGCCCGTGTGATGTTGCTTAGCAACAATGTGCCTAGGAATCTATGGGCCGAAGCCGTCAACACGGCTTATTATATAGGAAATAGAGTTTTCCTCAGGCCCGGTACTAGGAATACCTCCTATGAGTTATGGAAAGGTAAAAGGCCAAATGTTAGCTACTTCCACACATTTGGAAGCAAATGCTACATTTTAAATGACCGAGATCAACTTGGCAAATTTGATGCCAAGAGTGATGAGGGTATCTTTATTGGCTATGCCTTAAATAGTAGAGTCTATAGAGTTTTCAATAAGAAAACTCTAAGTGTCATGGAATCATCCAATGTCGTATTTGATGATGAAAGGCTCAAGTCTAGTAATCATGAGGAGGAGGTAATTTTTAGTAATGACTCTCCTTTGGAAAAGGTTTATGTGACTCCTAATGTGGGGACGTCCAATGTTGTTGATAATGACACACAACCTTTTAATAGAGTTCCTATCTTGGACTCTAATGAACCCGCTCCATGGGTTAGAAGACTCTATAACAAAGATGATGTTATTGGAGATGTGAATGAGGGTGTTAGGACTAGAAGGCAAATAGCTAATCTTATTAGCTTCACTTGCTACACCTCTCAAATAGAACCCAAAAGGATTGATGAAGCTTTAAATGATGAATTTTGGGTTCTTGCTATGCAAGAAGAGCTAAACCAATTCGAAAGGAATGAGGTTTTGACTCTAGTTCCTAGGCCTAAGACCACAAATGTCATAGGCACAAAGTGGATATATAGGAACAAATCCGATGAGGATGGCAACATTGTGCGTAACAAGGCAAGACTTGTTGCACAAGGGTACTCTCAAATTGAGGGTATCGATTTTGAGGAGACTTTTGCTCCCGTTGCCCGTTTAGAGTCCATTAGGCTTCTCTTGTCCATCTCTTGTGTGCACAAGTTCAAATTGCACCAAATTGACGTAAAGAGTGCCTTCCTCAATGGCTTCTTGCAAGAGGAAGTGTTTGTTGAGCAACCCAAGGGGTTTGTGGATGCACACCACCCCAATCATGTTTATCGCCTCAAGAAGGCTCTTTATGGGTTGAAACAAGCACCGAGGGCTTGGTATGAGCGCCTCACTCAATTCCTTGTCAACAATGACTATACAAGAGGTAGTGTTGACAAGACACTATTTATCAAGAAAGACAATGATGAGCTTTTTATAGCTCAAATATATGTTGATGATATAGTGTTTGGCTCCACCAACAACATCAAAGTCCAACAATTTGTTGATGTTATGTCTCATGAATTTGAGATGAGTCTTGTTGGTGAGCTTAGTTACTTCCTAGGTTTGCAAATTAGGCAAATGAATGATGGGATCTTCATAACCCAAGCCAAATATGCCAAAAACCTAGTGAAGAGGTTTGGTCTTGAAAAAGCCAAGCATTGTGATACACCCATGAGTACCACTTTGAAGCTAAGCAAAGATGCTAGTGGTAAAAGTGTGGAACAAACACTATATAGGGCCATGATAGGAAGCTTGCTTTATTTGACCGCAAGTAGGCCCGATATATCCTTTAGTATGGGTGTGTGTGCGAGGTACCAATCCGATCCCAAGGAGTCCCATCTCTCTTCCGTCAAGAGAATCATTCGATTTGTGAATGGGACTTCTAATTATGGGATTTGGTACTCGTTTGACACTAATGCTAGTCTTGTAGGCTTTAGTGATGCGGATTGGGCGGGAAATTGTGATGATAGGAAAAGCACATCGGGCGGTTGCTTTTTCCTTGGAAACAATCTTGTTTCTTGGTTTTGCAAGAAGCAAAACTCAATTTCCTTGTCCACGGCGGAGGCCGAATACATAGCCGCGGGGAGTGGATGCACACAACTCCTATGGATGAAGCAAATGCTAGTAGACTACGAATTCAACCAAGGTACACTCACTCTCTTTTGTGATAACATGAGTGCTATTAATATTTCCAAGAATCCGGTTCAACACTCTAGAACTAAGCATATTGACATCCGTCATCATTTCATTAGAGAACTAGTTGAAAATAAATGCATTGTACTTGAGCATGTAGGTACAAATGATCAACTAACGGACTTGTTTACAAAACCTCTAGATGCTACTCGATTTAAAACTCTTAGTAGATCTATTGGGATATGTCTTGTGGAGTGATGAGTTTTTGTGATTGACCCCATAAGGGGAACTCAAGCAAAGAGAGCTTTTTGTATACTAGATGCATGCAAAATATTTGAAAGATCTTGTGCTTCTCTTTTAATTGCTTGAAGTAAGCTTGGTTGGACATATGTATATATGCTTTTATTTCAATAAGTGTGAACCTTGCTTTGTTTTCAATCCATGTCATATTTTTGTTCAAACATGCATTTTTGGACTAGGAAATTTTCATATGAAGTATGATTTGAATGACCTATAGTTATTTCCATGACATGATGATTCTTAATTGACATGCTAATGAACTTGAAAAGCATGAAATTCAAATGCCTTGCTAAATTGGAAAAGCATGAATTGATGATTGCATATTCTTAAATGCAAAACAATGTGTGAAAAAGCTAGTGAGACTAAAATTGATAAAGGATCATGTATCCATTCAAAGGATGTTTCAATCCTAATGTCTCTCTTTCTTTATTTGTTGAACATGGTTACTATCATACGGGTTTCATACCCGGAAAAATCAAATAGGGTGCAAAGTCGCTCATGCCATGTTTCGCTCATAAAGTTGGATATAGTTGTTGTTAAAAATGAAAAATCAATAAATTCTCTATATCTTTGCTTTTCTCATGACAAATGGTAAAATTGGTTTGAATTCTATTTGAAACCTTTATCATTTGCTTTGCCAAATACCATTGTATTTTGGACTTGAATGCAACAAGTCTTGTTTGCAAAGCATTTTTATTTCACACATTTTCATAAAATAAATCTCCTTGATTCTCTCCAATTAAATGAGTGCATATAGTGGCTTATTTGACTATGCATTATCTTGTATGCTACTTTCTCTCTTTGCTATGTGTGACCCGGTTGGGGACTACTCATTTGCCTATATCATGACAAAAAGGGGGAGTAGGATGTGATTAAGGGGAGTTGCAAATTGTAGTAGTTAATGTGCATTTGGGGAGATTTCATATTGAGGGGGAGTAACCCTTTGAGGGGGAGCATTGCATTCTCATACATTGCATGATAATGTGGTTAAAAGTTTAATATGCAAATGCTTGTTTTATTTTCACTTGATCAACTCACATACACTTGCTTTGGAAGTGTAATCTAATTGTTTTAAAGGTTTGGTAATTCTACAAGAGATTGAAGACTTGGAGTTTTATTTTCTTATCTCTTTGTACTTTGTAATGTAGAATTTCCCGTAGTTTCAATTATCTTGTGAGGATCAATGTGAGTGGTGGTTTTGTCACGAAATAGCCAAAGGGGGAGATTGTAAGGATTCCCATAATTGATTGGCTTATTTCGTGAACAAACCACAAGTTGGGGTTTGAATTGTAAGGGTAGATTAGGTGATGGAAGACCAACATCAAAGGCCCTATTCAAGACCTCAAGGTGACAAGCACGCAAAGGTATATTTCTTGTGCTTAGTTTTCTTTGAAGAGATCTAGAAGCACACACACACTTAGCATACTTGCATTTGTGTGCTTACTCTTCACATGTCACATTACACACTTGCACTTTGTTTGTTTATATCTTGTTGTGTGTTTGTTTGTGTCGTGTAATTCGTTTCCCGAATATATTCGGAAACGTCTGCGCTTGCACGATTATGTGCTTGGTTTTACGCGAAGACCGCTCTTGGTGAAGGCCTTGGCTTTCTCCTTGGATTCACCACTTTTGGTGAATCGACGGTTTAATCGGCGGTCCTGGCCGCCGAATGTAACCGCCGTTTTGGACCAGAGGTCTCTGGTCTGATTCTGCGGTTAGATCGGCGGTCTGGCCACCGATTTGAAACCGCCGTTTCACACCTGATGCATTTATTATTCTCGGGTTGTGTTATGCGGTTTACTCGGCGGTTTCAAAACCGCCGAATGAAACCGCCGTTTTCTCCCCTGTTCTCGGGATGAATTATGCGGTTATTATCGGCGGCCTAGCCGCCGAATGAAACCGCCGAATTAGATATTTTAGGTCGGTTTCTTTCTCGGGCTCAATTCTGCGGTCATATTCTGCGGCCCCGACCGCAGAATGAAACCGCTGTTTGAGCGTTTCAGGGGCAATATTGTCTTTTCACATGCCCTGTTTCTTGATGACTATATATATCATACTTTCTCATTTCTCTAACTGAGTTCTCTGATTCTAAAGAACCCTAAAGTTCAAAAAGAGAGACTTGAGAGAAAAGAAATCAAGAACTCATTTTTATACACACAAAACCATTCTTATATGCATTAAAAGATCATCTAGCATTTTCTAGCATAGTTAGGATGCTTGCTTGCATGGGTTTTGTTCAACACACTTGCTTTGGTATGTTCTTCACTAATCTCATCTAAGCTTAGTGTTTTATTTATCAAAGAAATCTCTTATATTATTTGTATGCTCTTAGAATATATTCTAGATACAAAATAGAGATTGTTGTATTGACATGTTTGAGTGATGTATTTTGATAGCAACATCTAGGTTATTTTTATCTATGATTTGCTAAGCTTTATGACATGTCATTTAGCTATTGACATCTAGGATTGCATTTATTGTTATCTATTCATCCTAGATAAGCATCTAAGGTTACCTAGCTTTATTTGCTCATTGAATATCATTTAATATTCACATAGGTTGTAATCTCTTCATTGAGAAGTAAGTCTTGCATGTAGCTTCCAGGATTAGGTTGCTTAGATTGCAAGCAATTGGACTAGGTCCACTTATACCGGGATTAGGTAGGTGTGTTGATTATTGATCGGGATTAGGTTGTAATCATTTCACATTTAGTGGATTCGAGGTTCGAGTGTGGCGCACTATACAGCCCGTGGTTTTTCCCGTGAGGGTTTCCACGTAAATATCAAGTGTCTTTTATAATTCCGCACCATATAACACTTGTTTTTGTTTTGACTAGTTTGGGGCATTTTCGTAATTTGACTTAACGCGAAAATTGGGTAAATTTGGTAAAATCTATTCACCCCCCCTCTAGATTCATATTAGATCACACCGTGTTATTTGTTTCACTAATCAATAGCATCCTCCCAAATGACTCACTAGAAGCCAAGCGGCTGAGATACAGAGCAACAAGATACTCAGTCCTCAATGGTGAACTGTACAGAAGAGGGTTTTCAAGAGTACTGCAATGATGTGTTGGACCTGAAAAGGCAGAAGGAATCATGAAGGGTATACACAGCGGGAGCTGTGGAAATCATGCTGGGAGCGTTAGTCTAGCCCACAAAGCACTAAGGCAAGGGTTCTATTGGCCAACCATGTTCGCTGATGCAAAAAGAATAACGACCAGATGTGAAGCATGCCAAAAGATTGCAAATAACATTCGCCAGCTGCCTGAACGTTTACAAAGTATCACCTCCCTATGGCCGTTCACCATGTAGGGAATTGATTTGATCGGCCCAATGCCCACAGCACTAGGAGGAGCAAAGCACGCCATTGTAGTGTTGGATTATTTCACTAAGTGGGTAGAAGCCGAGTCACTGGTGCACATAACAAAATCAAACACAACCAGCTTTGTGAAGAAGAACATTCTATACAGGTTCGGAATACCAAACACCATCATCATTGATAATGGGACACAATTTGATAACAAAAAATTCATAAATTTATGCAAGAAGTATGGGATCAACAACTACTATGCCTCTCCAACTCACCTATAGACAAACGAGCAAACTGATGCAGTAAATAAAATCATCAAGCACAACCTGAAGGCCAAACTAGCTGTCAAAAAAGGGAGTTGGGCAGAAAAACTACCACAGGTACTTTGGGCATACCGAACGACAGAAAGAAACTCTACTGGAGAGACACCCTACTCCATGGCATTCGAGACTGAGGCAGTCATCCCGGTTGAAACAGCGTTTTCTTCACCAAGAACACAACTCTTCCAACCAGAACTTAATGTTGACATGCTGAAGTACAGCTTAGATGAGCTAGAAGAGAGAAGGGAGCATGCTCAGATAAGGAACGCTGCCTACCAGCAGAGAGCGGCGAGGTACTACAACTCACATGTGAAAGTCAGAAGGTTTGCACTCGGGGACTTAGTACTAAAAAGGGTAACTCCAGGAACAAAAGACAAAACTGTAGGATCGCTCGTAGACAAGTGAGAGGGGCCATATCGCATCACGGGTATAGCAGGCCATGGGGCATATTACATTGCCAGAAGAGGAGTTGACGAGCTGCCCTGACCATGCAATGCTCAATATATGAAGATCTACTACCCTTGATACTTCAATCCAAGAAGACCCTTTATTATTTCTCCTTTTTCCATTTTATCTTTTTTGAAGTTTTTTATTTTTTGATGTCAAAAGTTGCAGGAAAGAATCAATAAAGAGTAATTTATTACTAAAATTTCTACCATCGCTGAGACCATGGGTCTGCCATAATAAGTGGTTTGCTAGACACAGATAGAGCAAATTACCTAAACCCAACGAGCACCCAAAATAAAAGTGGGGAAATACCACACATTATAGCAGGCTGAAGGCCAAAATGCTACAAAGGTAGCCTGAGCTAGAGAAAAATGCCGCAGAGGAGGCAATCGCCATCATTAATAAAGGCATAAACACCCCAGAATGTAAGAGGCATTCAATAAACATCATGCAGGGAAAACACCCTGAAAATAAAAAACACTGGGGGTAAAACAAACTAGCAGTAAAAACAATGAGTAAAAGCGGGAGACGTCCCAACAGTATGTTTACGCAAAACTTAGTGTATGGTCGGACACGTCCTGACAAACACTGGGTAAAATAAAAACTAGCAATTATAAGCTAAGTGATAAAAGGCTTCAAGCCTGTGCCAAAAACTCAGTAATGGCAGCTAAACAAAAACACATAGAATTAATACGGCGAACAAGAAAGGAATGCAACACGAGGAAAAGAATTGATATTTTATTTACTTGTCAAATGTATTTACAAAGTCAAAAAAGAAAAATAAAATATACAAAGGAATCAAGTGCTCGTTGGTGGAATGCCCTCATCATCTTCTTCTTCTTCTTCATCGCTCACCTCATCCTCCGACAGCCAAACGACCTCTTCATCCCCTTCGGGCATGAAAGGCGTATAGTCCCGACCAGAAATAGGACCTAAGTCAGGCTCAGCGCCAGACCTAGTGAAACTCCCCTTTTGGCCAGAATAGTAAGTATTAAAGGCACGTTTGGTAGGAATCTCAAGGTGCATAGGAAGAGGCTCTCTTTGAGTATAACGACAATGGACCTTCCATAGCTTCAGCTGGCCTTTAATCGAGCGTACCGCGCCATCCATGTGTCGCTGAAGGGATCTGTCATAACAGCTCAGGGCTTTCTCATTAGAATGGTCCTTCAGGGCGAAAAACCTCTTGGTTTGCCGCATACCTCGTTCAATCTCGTGGAGGAGGAGCGCATCGTACGCGGGAGACCTCTTAAAGCGGTTAATAGCTTCAACTTCCAAAACGGCATTCAAGTCATTCAGAATGACATCCTGAGAAGCCTGTTGGTGCAGCAAGTCTTCAGATTCGCGCTCGGCCCTCTTTTTGGCCTCCGTCGCCAACCTCTCTCCCTCCATGCGAGCAGCTAAGGCGTCTTGACTCCTAGAAAGTTGCTCCTTCAGTAACTTGACCTCTTCTTCAACAGTGAGTAGTTTCTCTTCAGCAGCGAGCTGGGCAACTAAAAACCCATCGGCAGACTCCTGCAGCTGAGCAATTTACTGGGCATGAGATGCTTCAGCTGAAAGTCTTTCGACCGTCGAGCGGGAAATTTGGTCTTACAAGCGTTTATTTTCCCTCGACGCCTCATTCCCCTGTCGATAGCTACTCACCATCTCCGACATCATCTACAAGAGAAACAGAGTTAAAAGATAATGATGGCATAAACAAAAAGGGAGAAAGAAGAAGAGAATGATGTTAAAGAAATTACTAAAGAATGACAGTTGAAAAAGAACTCTATCTTCTAGTTACACGATTTCTCCTTCACGTGCTCCCAACCCTCACCAAAATAAATATCGTTACTTATGAAATGGTTCAGGAGCTCGGTAGGAGAAAAATCGGATAGAGAAACAACCCCTGACCCCTTGCCTCGATCAGCAGGAGCTACAAATGACCTTTCACGGGAACCTCCTAAATCCACAGTAAGGGCAGATGATGGACCAGGGGCGTCAGCAGGAGGAGCAGCAGCATCCTTATCCCTATGTTTGGGGGAATGAAGGCCTGGGGGTATCCTCCTGTGCAGCAGTACCCCGCACTCTAATATTCGCCGGGGGTGCAGAGGGCCCAGATTTGTTTGAGATGGGACCCTGAGCACCCGGAGAGGATGCAGTCCTTGCGCCACCACCTTCCTCAGATCGAAGGGTTGGACCCACAACCTGATCAGACCCAAGGGGAATTCTAGAGCCAGCCTCATCAATAGGAGGAACCTCAGAATGTATAGGCTCGCCATTTCCCTCTTCATCTGACGAAACTACGTACTGAACCACCCTCGACGCCCCGTTTTAAAGGATGAGTGGCACATTCAGGAGTAGTCTCTGTAAGGCGCTTCCCTTGACCATTCCTTGGGTTAAGGTCGCTAGAAGGGTTCTCGGGGGGCTCTGGGACGCTCGCATCAAAAATCAAAACTTCTGCACTCGCCGCAGGGACCCCAACTTTTTCTTTCCCCTTACGACTAGTGATAAATGGCTGAGCATCCACTCCACCTTCACGAGGCTGGGTAACCACCTCAGCGTCAACAGGAACGCCACCTGCCCCACCATCATCTTGAGAATCGTCACCCTCGGGTGGTGCGACTCCCTCTTTAGACAAGCCTGCAGCATGTCTTTGGTTAGCAGCTTCAAAGTTCTTCACTGCTCAGGCTTGCTCGTCACAGACGATATCAAACTCGCTCACTAGCAAAGAAACCACATTAATCAATATAAATCGACAAAACAGGTTAAGGCTAAAGAAACTTACAGCGACGTCGCCTAGCAGGCAGACACGGAAAAACACCACAAGCGATCATCTTGGCCTCGTCATGAAGAAACTCTTGACCTCTTTTGGCCAAACCAAGCACTGCAGCCTCCACTACATTTTTCACCTCGTGCGGGGCAAGGCAGGGAGAGCTTTCGACCAAGCCTCATGAGACATAAAATGTCTCGGGACTTTACTCGCTCGAAGGTTGCGGCGAGCATCAGCAGGGGTATTCCTTCCCCATTCGCCACCAATGAAGAACCAACTGTTCTTCCACCACTTGTTCGAAGTAGGAAAACCCCAAATAAAGCCCTTCTTCTTCTCGTCGCTGGAGATCTCCACTTGCCTAGAATTGGATACACCCTCAGGAATTCAATTTTCCGCAGGAGTCGATTGAAGGTAATAAGTACCGCCATGACCGGACTACCTCAAAACGTAGAAGTGACGAATTTCACGAGGCATTGGCAACCATCAACCTATCGACTTCCACATTACACACAAGCCCATCAAAATCCTGTAGCTATTTGGTGAAAGCTAAGTAGGAGCGAGCTTAGCATCAGCTAGAAACCTGGCTATAAATGGTTGAAGGGGGAGAGTCACCTCACAGCCTAACATTGACCCGTAGATGGCGACGGCGTTGCTCGGAGGATTCCATGCAACCCGTTCGCCAGAGGGTATAAGGAGAACCGAATCATGAATATCGTATCTCCTCTTATATCTACCAAGTTCCTGCTTGCCGACCACATTTACTTCAGTGTTAAAAGAGCTTGGGCGATCAGCAGTAAAGCACAAAGTATCTCGCCGATGATCCTCAACATCTGAGTCAATCACCGTTTGAGCGCCTAAAAAGGATCCCCTAGGAACCCTAGGCCCTCGTCGACCACTACCACCAGTTCTTAGAGTCTTTGCCATATTTGAAGAATCGCTGTTAGCAGTCGAAGGAAAAGCAAAATCAGGGGCATTGGATTCAGAATTAGAAGGAACATAAAGAGAAATGGGTACAGGAGAAGTTGGATTAAAGTTACGCAAATATGACTCAATTTTATCGGCAACTTCTTTATCACCAAGCTCAAGAGCTTGCATCATTTAATTAAAAAGAAAAGCACATTGAGAAAGTTCCATGGAACTCACCAGAAATGTTCTCAGAAAAAGGAAGAAAAGAAAATGGGCAGCAGAATCACACTCCAAGTAAACCCAGAAACCGTAAACAGAAGAAAGAAAACCACCGGAAACCTGACACGTCGAGTCAAAAATTTAGGGATTTTTTCAGAGAGTATTTTCTGTGGAGAAGAAAGAGAAAAATGAAAGCAAGAGAAGTGAGAGGAGAACGCAACCATCCCATCCTTAAAAGGGGGAAATTCAAAATTTGAGAAAAGTAATAATTAGAAAACGGCGTTGATAAATTACCGCCGCCTATGAGTAAAGGCTGTGACGGAAGTATCCATCAAACAGAGAGCACGTGGCACCTCGGGGACTCTCAACAGACGTGACATCATTACAGGCATGACATCATTTACATCGTGTCACGTCAGAACCCAGCGTTTGAAATTCTGTGGCTGAAAATGAAAGCTTGTTGAGGAAGACTTAATAATAAAGGTAACACGTGGCTGAAATAAAAAAGAGAGGGAAAACGTCTGCAAAAATTCAGAAAAGCATAAGTGAAACATATAAACACTGCTCGCAGAACTAAAGAAGCCAAGAAGTTAACCTACATTGGGTCAGCTCGAAGTATTTATGGGGGTATTGTTGTATGTATAAATTCAGCCAAAAGGACACGTCAGCAAAATGTGCAAGAAAGACAGGTCAAAAACCACGTCACTCATGAATCAGTCAACAAAGGGGAATCAGTCAACAAACATGAACATGCCAACTGGCATATTCGTCGACTCAAATCAGGAAAGCGTTCGCCACAGCTGGCCGACCAACAAAAAGGCAAATTGCGTTCACCGACCCAAAGCGTTCGCCAAGAATTGCACAGTCAGGAAAGTAACCTTATTCCAATATACCTTCCACAACAGGAGTTAGACCAGATACAAGACACAAAGATCAAATCTTATTCTGGATAGGATTTAGAAGGTTTTAACAAAGAAGAGTCCAAATAAGAAGCAAACCCTAAAATTACTTACAAACTCTAGATTCCTTGTATAATTAAAGGTAGGAACTGCCCTATCAATGCGGCATAAACACGGGAAACCCTAAGAGGACTAATATAAATAAAACTGTAAATCCCATGAAAAGGGGTTCGAGATAAAGGAGAGAAAATCAGGCAATTGTATGAGAGATCCGAGTGTGTAAATTACAAACAGTTCGTAGTGATTTCTCCTGCCCTCAAGGGGCGCCGTGGTTTTTTCCTATTTAAGGGTTTTTCCACGTAAAATCTGTCTTGCATGCATTGATTTATTTCTTTATTTATTGTTTTTGATCAATATATTATTGTTGACCGAGTCAATCCAGAAATCACCGTCAACAAGTGGAATTTAAACCCCTCACTATTTATGTGGAAGAGATGTACAATACTAGTTCTAGGGGTGGGCATAAAAACCGAAACCGAATTAAACCGAACCGAACCGAACCGAACCGAACCGAAAAAGGGTGTTTGATTCGGTTCATAACTTCTATTCAGTTCAAACCAATTTAAAATTTAAAAACCGAATTGAATTTGGTTTGGTTTTGGTTTTGAACATACAAAACTGAACCGAACCGAATAAACCGAATTGTCTTAATTAATTATTTTGTAAGATTCAATTTTATTATGGACTATTAGTTGATGATGTTTTATTTTGGACTACGTTATGTACCACATTTTCTTACTTCTATTTTATGGAAGTTATGAAGATTTAATATTTTGATTGGATATATAAACCGAATATGATTGAAATTTTAAATTTGGATTGAAAATTGGGTTTAAATTATTTTTTACATATTATGTTTTCTTAAAAAAAGTTTAAGCCTAAATGCCAAAAATGCAACTTAAAAGCCCAAAAAAATTAAAAAACATATAAAAACCTTCAAAGCCCAATAGGCCCAAAAGCGAATTGAACCGAACCGAGCCGAACCGAGATAAAAGTGTTCGGTTCAATTCGGTTTTCAGGTTCAAACGGTTCAAACCGATTTACATTTTCAAAAACCGAATATATGTCGGTTTAATATGGTTTTGGCCAAAACCGAACCAAACCGAACCATGCCCACCCCTAACCAGCTCTATTGACAGGTGGTGTGCTACATCTTTTTTTTTTTTTTTTTTTTTTTTTTTTTTTGAAAAGTTAAATTATATTAAAAACAGCTCAATAGAGCAGAACTTACAACACAAAAAAAGCGACAACCAAAACAAAGATACCCAACCATCTCAACCCAAACAACGCCAAAAAAACTTCTACCAAACCAAAACAACCACCAGCACAATAAACAGAAAAGGAAAACCACGCCACATCCCCACCAGAGCAACAATAACAATACCAGCTACCACCCAGACCACCACGCAATATATAGAACAAAAGAGAACATAGACCCAAAACAAAGCAAAACCCAAAAAAAGGGAAAAAAGAGATCAACCATCCAAGCTCCATTCCACCAAGTTCACCCCAGACACTGAACCCCTTTTAGCTAAGCTATCTGCAAAAGAATTGGAGACATAGGAACTAAACATAACCGAAATTCTAGGCATCACTTTCAAACAATCCTTTATATATATAAACACATGAATCACATATAAGGATATTATATATATTATTATTAAGAAAATAATAATATATATAAACACATGAATCACATATAAGGATATTATATATAAAAAGGGAGCTGACAGTGTACACTTGATCCACTCCGCGACATTATTCGTATGAATAAGGGAGCTGACAGTGTTATAATGTTATATAAGCGAGTAATGGTTTGGTTTAAAATTCCTATGGGCTAATTAAATAATGGGCTAATTGCACAAATTCCCCCAAGTTTAGGTCTAATTGCAGTTATATGAAACTTTTACTTTAAATTGCAAAAATCTATTCTACCGTTAGTCAACTGCTGTTAGATATTAACAGATGAAGGGTAACCATGTCGTTTTGTACAGTTAGTCAATCTGAAATGGGAAAAAAAAATTATAAAAAATAAAAATAAAAAAATATTGAAAGCAAATCTGACCTTTGAATTGTAAATTGAAAAAATTAAATGAAAATGAAAATACAAATTAACAAAAAAAAATTCTAAGATAAAATATATCTATTCATTATCCCAACCAAAAATCTATCCATTAAGTATTTCAAAAAATAATAATATATATATATATCCATTAGTTATATCCAAACCACAAATCATCTCTTCCTAACTTTTATCCTTATCAAAGCACAATTCTTAACCCACAGACAGCAGTCATATTAGATTTAATGGATAGATTTTTTGTTGGGATAATGAATAGATATATTTTCATCTTAGAAAAAAAAAAAAAAAGAATTGTTAATTTGTATTTTCATTTTCATTTAATTTTTTCAATTTACAATTCAAAGGTCATATTAGATTTTCAATAGATATATAAAAATGACAACAATCCATTGAACAAATTTGATTATTTGAATACCAAAAAAGGACTGGTTAATGCTTAAATGTTGATTAGAAATGATGGGCAAGAGAATCTCCATTGGAGCTTTATATTTTTGAAGGAGTCATGGATTTGCTCACCTTTTCGATGTCGAAGGAGAAGCTTTTTTGTCTAGGTGTGTTATGCTGACCTTTAAACGCTCGTTTTGTGGGCTTATTTTTGTTCGGAGGTAGATCTCGATGGCTTCGTAGACTTGGTTTGGAGACATGTTTTTGATGTATTGGTCGATGATGAGAGTTGAGTTGGTGGAATGAATAAGTAGTAGAAAGTGTTAGAAATATAGGGTGCGTCCGATAACGTTTTTCATTTGCTGTTTTTCGAAAATAAAAATGAAAATGAAAATAGTGTTTTTGGTTTCAATTTTGAAATCCTAAAATGCGTCTGGTAGCAAATATTGAAAGCCGTATTCTGAAAATAAAAACACAAAAAACGTGTTCGAAAAGTGAATTGGAAAATATCAAAATTTGACAATAATTCATCCCAAATAATTATCAATTAAGTCAGAATATAATTTATTATTAAATAAAAATTACATAAAATTTTACTACTAGAAAACCTCATTTTTACATTCAATTCACCATGCATGTTTGACTCCTTGGCAGGTGACCAAGCTTTAGTGATCATCAGCAGTTCAGCACTAATGCTGAATCAAGTTGATTTTTCTCGGCCAAACTGTCTATCTTTCTACAAGCAACATCTACAGAAGGTGAATTGATAATATCTTCATTATTTTGAAATTTCAATTCAGCACCATTAAGTGCTTCAATGCTCTTAGAAATTGTTAATATCAGTATGATCTCAGCAACCATACCAGGATCTCAACATTCAACAACCATAACAGGATCTCAGCAAAACCAATATGATGATATTTTTTAAAAAAATATAACTTAAATGAAAAATAATTAAAATCTTTAAAAAAGTAAAAAGAAAAAAAAATTATATAAAAAAAAATGGAAGGAGTCAACGATCTGCTCTTTGAGGAGCTGATTGGTGGCTCCATTGTCGGAGGAGCAAACCGGCCTCCATATTTGCTATCATGAAGAAGAAAAAAGAAGAAAGGAAGAAAGAAGAGGTAGACGAAGAAAGAAGAAGACACAGACAAAGAAATAAGAACTGAAGAAGAAGAAGGCGATGAAAGAAAGAAGAAGAGTAGATCGGCGAAGAAGAGGACCAGATCAATGCAGAAAATAGAGCAGATCGGTGGGAAGAAGATGAGCAAATCGATGGGCCAATCGATAGCGAAAAAGAAGAGCAGATCGGTAGGAAGAAGATAAGCAAATCGATGGGCTGATCTACGTTTGAATGAAGAAGTAGAAAGAAGAATGGTCAAATGAGAAGAAGAAGAAAGGTCGAGTGAAGAAATAGAAGAAAAAAAGTGAGGTTTTTTTATTTTTTATTATTTTTTATTATTAAAAGTGAAAAACAAAACGAAAAACAAAACGAAAAACATCTAAAACTCGTTTTTCAAAATTTTCACTTTTAACACTAGTTTTGTTTTTCATTTTGTTTTTGTTTTTGTTTTTTGAAAATAAAATGAAAAATGTTAACGAACGTGAATTCGTTATCGTTTTTAAAAAATAAAAATGAAAATGGGTCCAAAAAATGTAACCAGACATGCCCATAGGTTCTGAATGATTAGGGCAAGAGATCATTGATTATGGATCTTAATAGCATCATTACTCCTGTGTAGGAGGCGTAGAGAGAAAACAATGTGGTCATGGATTGGGGAATCTGTGAAAAAGAAGCCATGAATGAACAAATGATTTCGAGTCTGTGTGTGTTTTTGGGATGATATGGTATTTTGGTGACCAGTGAATCCAGATCTAATGGGCAATCCCGAATCTTTATTTGATGGGCAGTCTTCTCCAACAAAGATCACGGTAGATCTCCTCTGGTTAGAAGATCGTAAATCCAGATCTGTTCTCCATTTATTTTTTCTAATGTTTTATCTTATTTCCTATTTATTTTTATTACACATATTTCCTTTTAAAGTTTTTTATATATGTAAAAAATATATTCAGATTTATTGCATATATATATAATGAGTAAAGTTGCTAAATAAGGGCATTTTAGTTATTTTCAACAAAAAAGATGGTCAATCGTTACTATGGATGGAAGTCAATTTAAAACAAAAGTTCCATATAACTGAAATTAGACCTAAATTCAAGGGATGATTGTGCAATTAACCCTTAAATAATTAAACAAATAAAAGCAAGAACCGATATATATATATATATATAAATGCTTAGGCAACATCTGTGATTCATCAAATTTCAAAATCATCATCATCATCTAAAATGGCTAACGAAACAGTGGTCCAAACTCAGTCAATCGTTGATCCCTACAAAGCCATTCATGTGAAACCAAACCCTGATGGTTCGATCACACGTACTGAGAATTGGCCAAAAACACCAGCCACGCCTGATCCACCCCACCACATCCAAGTTCTCTCCAAAGATGTTGTCATCAACCAATCAAACAACGTATGGGTTCGTATATTCCTACCCCGCGAAGCACTTGATCAATCTTCTACCTCTAAGCTTCCTCTCATTGTCTACTACCACGGTGGAGGGTTTGTTATCTGTAGCGCTGACTTGGTCAGTTTCCATAACTTTTGCTTTGACATAGCGGAAAAACTCCAAGCTGTGGTTGTATCAGTCGAATACCGCCTCGCACCGGAGAATCGGTTGCCGGCGGCTTACGATGATGCCATGGAAGCGTTGCACTGGATCAGAGACACCAAAGATGAATGGTTGACAAAATATGTCGATTTTTCCAAGTGTTTTTTAATGGGTTCGAGTGCAGGTGGCAACATAGCTTACCATGCAGGACTACGTGGAGCTTTGGAGGTCGACGATCTTTTGCCAATAAAGATCCAAGGGTTGATATTGCATCAACCTTTCTTTGGTGGGGTCATGAGGTGTGAATCAGAGCTGAGGCTATTGAACGATTTAATTTTGCCTTTGTGTGCCACTGATTTGCTGTGGAATTTGTCATTGCCAGTTGGGGCTGATCGAAATCACGAGTACAGCAATCCAACGGTGGAGGGTGGGACGTTAAGAGTGCTAGACCAGATCAAGCGGTTGGGATGGAAAGTGATGGTGATTGGGTGTGATGGAGATCCATTGATTGACCGTCAGATGGAGGTGGTGAAATTGATGGAGGAAAAGGGTGTAAAAGTTACGAGCCACTTCGCTTCGGGAGGTTTTCATGGAGTTGAGTTCGCCAACCCTTCCAGGGCTGAGGCAATGATGAGCCAAGTAAAAGATTTCTTTTTCTCTTCAAATTAATAGTGATTTGGTGGTTATTATGTTTGTTTTTGCTTGTTATTGAAAACAATAAGGAAACAATTGTACCGCCTCCCAATGTGGTTAAGGTTGTGTTTGATTATTTGCTAGAAGACCGAAAACTGAATAGTTATAGAAAACTGTGATAAGTTCTTTTTTTTTTTTTTGAAACGGTAAGATTTATTAAAAAGAAGCCACAGGGGCATGGCAAAGAAGCCAAAACAAACAAGCAGCAACTAGGGACGGCAAAAATCCCTGACCCGTCCCAAACCCACAGGGTCGATCCCGATCCATTTGGGACAGTAAAAATGGATAACGGGACGGGTTTGGGGCACATTTCTTGACCAGGCCGGGTTACCGGGTCAGGTATGGGCAGTCCCTTTTGACCCGATCCGTCCTGTTTGACCTAGAATATATATATATATTTAAAAATATATATATTTTAAATATATAAGGAAAAGAAAGAAGGAAACCCTATGTTGGCCGAAAAGAAAACAATTTGAAAGAAACAAAGTGAAATATATATATATTTCGAGTTTAAACCCAATTAAGAAGACAATATATATATATATATATATTTAGATATAAACTCGAGATATATATATTTTAAATATATGCTTGTTTTCAAGAAGACAAAATGATGGTGAAGATGTTTGATGGATTTTGTTATTGAAGTTTTTAAAGTTTAAACTATTTTGGTGAAGATGTTGAATGGATTTTATTGATACCGAAAATGTTGTATGCATTTTGTATTTTTGTTGAAGTCATTTTGGGATTTGTATTTTGTACTTTACGGATGAATTTAATGTTCATTAAACTTAGTTATCGTGCTATATTAAATTTAAATTTACGTAAATGAATCGGGTCATTCGGGTAGGGTTTGGGGCACCCTTGACCCAAATGAATCGGGTTTGGGGCGGAAATTAAAAACTCGTTCGGGTCACCAGTCGGGTTTGGGGCAACCGTTGAAAACCGGGTTTCGGGTTTGGAGCAGCCTTGACCCACCCCATTGCCATCCCTAGCAACAACATAGGCAGGCACACCAACGCCAAGCCCAAGCTAAAAGAGACCCAAAAGAGCAAGACATAAACCCAGTCAGGGCCAACGACAAACCATAAGAAGAAGCAAGAAAAAACACCTAAAAAACAACGATAAAGCAGGATACGGAAGACCCAAAAGAAACGAAATCAACAAAACACCCCATGCAAGTCTATCCCCATTCTTTCCGGAACCAGCCTTAGCCAAATCATACGCTAACGAATTCGAACTTTTGGGCATGAATTTGATGTCAAGACCAACACAAGAATGAAGGGTTTGTATGATATCATACACCAAATTCAGTAGATTATAGTTACCAAAGTCCTCTCCATTAATCCAACTAACCGCTGTCTTCGAATCACTAATAATAGTGATCATCCTATCAGCCAATGAAGACTTTGAAGATCTGAGGTGACATGCCTGATGAATTGCCATGACTTCAGCCGAATTCGAATTCGTAATACTAACGAAAATCGAAAATAAAAAAAGAACCTTTCCACTCGAATCTCTAAGAGCCCCTCCAATACCCCGCCAATGCCACATGCCTCTTGCCTCTTGCCTAGATCTGGTAATGGGTCGTGTTATTATAAATTCGTGTTATTTTGTGTTAAAATTATAACATTCGAATACGATCCGTTAATTTAATGGGTTTAAATATAGAACCCGAAACCATTTATTAAATTAATGGGTAATCCGACTCAACCTATTATAAAATATTATATTTAAAATTTATTAAAATGTTATAAATAAATAGTATTGAAACATGATTAAACTCATGCATTGAGAGGGGATTCCAACTTGATATCCCCGACTAACATAACTAGAAATAAAAAAAAATAAAAAATAAAAAATAAAAAAAAATTTATATGGTTAGGTTGAAAAGTTTTAAAATATAAATATTAAGTTGAATAAATAATAGTTCAATTCTTGTATTTAAGATATATAGTGATGTGATTTATGATAAATTAAGATTATTTATTTATATTTATATTTATCATAATAGATTAGTTAATATGTTAATTAATCATATCCTGAAACATGAAAAAAAAAAAAAAAAATGAAGAAATTCAGTCAAACACAGAAAATCCACCATTGGTTTAACGATTAAAAAAAGCAAGACGTGTAAATGAATCGACGAATCAATAAGGATTAAAAATGTTTACGTAAAAAAACAAAAGTCAGTTGATGGCTATGGTATGTTTGATGTGATGTTAAGAGTATGGAAAACAAGGATGAGGAAACATCGACGAGGAAACAAGAGTGAAAAGAGGAAAAGGAAATCCACCATTGGTTTAACGATTAAAAAAAGCAAAACGTGTAAACGAATCGACGAATCAGGATTAAAAATGTTTACGTAAAAAACAAAAGTCAGCTGATGTCTATGGTATGTTTGATGTGATGTTAGAGTATGGAAAACGAGGATGAGGAAACATCGACGAGGATACCAGAGTGAAAAGAGGAAAAGGAAATACAATATTGTTTCTAGACATTAAAAATTTTAATTTTCCAACAGATAAGGCCAAAAGGCTCTAAAAATAAGTCAATCCTCACAAGTCACACGATTATTGTTCTGATTTCTGAATTTGGACCCCACCATTTTGTATTTATTAAGGGAAAAAAAAAAATCCCTTTCAAAAAAAAAAAAAAAAAAAAAATTGCTCTAATAAAGCAAATTTTTAATTAAATGTCTTATTCAAACACAAACATCCTAATTGGAATGTGATTGGGGTATGGAAAATCAATAGTACCCTTGGGTAAAAGGGAGATGTTATTTTGGTGGGTAAATTTCACAAATAACCCTGAATTTAAGTGTAATTGTATCAATATTCATTTTTTTTTTCTAATAATTACATAAACATACTCTGTCCTCAGTTGATTTTTGTTAACTTTAACCTTTCACTACATTTGTATCCCGAAATGACTAAACTACCATTGAAAACTTATTTATCTTCTCTTTTATTATTTAAAAATATTAAAAAATATTTACTTAAAAAATTGAAAAAATCAATACAATTTTTTTGTTGCTTTCTTTCTATCAATTTTTTTTTTAACACAATCAGAACCCACAAAACTGGAAAAATGGCTGTGTTTAGTGGGTTTTGATTGTGTTTAGTGGGTTTTGTAGGTTTTGATTCTATTGATTAAATGTAATTGTTGGTGGAGTTTGATTGTGTTGATGAAATGAAATTATTTGTTGGTTGATGAGTATGAAATTGAATGTTTTGGTGATAAAGTTGGTTTTTGAAATCTAAAAATTTGTTGTTTGGGGACATGGAAAATGAAAAAATATATATATATGATAGAAAGAAAAAGAAAATAAAAGCAACAAAAAAAATTTTGCACTAATTTTTTCAATTTTGTAAGTAAATACTTTTTAATATTTTTAAATAATAAAAGAAAAGATAAATAAGTTTTCAAGGGTAGTTTAGTCATTTCAGAATATAAATGTAGTTAAAGGTTAAAGTTAACAAAAGTCAAATGACGGTAAGGTATATTTATGTTATTAATATTTATATAATTACACATAAATTCAGGGTTGTTTGTGAAATTTACCCACCAAAATAACCTCTCCCTTTTACCCAAGGGCACTATTGACTTTCCATACCCCAATCACATTCCAATTGGAATGTTTGTGTTTGAATAGGGCATTTATTTAAAAATTTGCTTTATTAGATAAATAAAGGGTTTGTTTATGCAATTAACCCTTTTCTAAGTTACAAATATTTGAAAATAAATATTTTTATATCTATACCCGTTTAACTATTTTTTTTATTATATATATTTACATTTTAATATATTAAAATCAACTATAAGAAATAATTTAATAATTTTAAATTAAAATTATTTAGTTATTTTAAATATTTATAGTTTCTACAAGTTTATAAGCAATTATAAAGTTTATAAGCAATTATTGCATCATTAAATTTGTAAATCAAATAATGTAACTTACAAATAGATATATTGGAGATTTTAATTTGAGGTTAACTAATGTGGTGTTCCAAGGCTTGAGATGAAAATCTCAAGTCTTTGGTTCTACTCTTGGCAATTACATTGTGGCCAGCTATCATGGCGCTAGCTTAGCTGGTGGAAAGACGAGCTTAGGGCACAAGTAACTCCCAGGTCAGCGGTTCGAATCTTACCTAGGCGAAAGCGAGTTCTGATTTACTCGATTGCATCTTTGTGCAGCCAGGGGTGTGGGCCGAGGTTTCTTATCTGTCATATTCCATAACATCCAAAAAATAGACCGTCAGAACCAACAAGTTGGCTATGGGTGTGTCACGCAGTTGGGGATGACAGGTAGATGGGTGATTGGACGAAGTCCAGGATCCTCGATACCAAAAGAAGAAAGAAAAAAAAAAAGTTAATTGGCATGGTACACCTTTATACAATTTTTCTCTCATATGCACACATTATAGACATATCTATAACATACTAATACGCATCACCACACTTTTTTCATGTATAATATACATGGTAAAAGTTTGGTCATACATATTAGTATATTATAGATATGTCTATAATGTGTGCCGATGAGATAACAATTTCAATTAAAAATATATATATATTACAATTTCATATACAGTGGAGAGGCTACATCGACTAATATCAAATGAGCCTACATTCTATTATTAATTGTAAGTTTTTTTTTTTTTTTTTTTTTTTTTTTTTTTTTTTTGAAACTGCACGTACGTTTTATAAAAAGAAGCCAAAAGAGGCTAAGTACAAAAGCCAAAAACACCACAACAAGCTGTCAACAAAGATATACAGAACCAACAAACAAACAAGTCCTCAAAGAAAAAAGCACAGCATACTACTAAGAAGCTACACGCCCCACAGGAAACAAAACAGCAACAACGTAGCCAAAAGAAGACAAAAAACCATCATGAAATGCCCCATTCAGGTCTGTCACCACGCTTTTTGGATCCACTCTTCCCCAAACTATCCGCAAGAGAGTTTAATCCTCTAGGATTGAAAATGATGGAGAGACCAACCATAGATTGAAGGATATGTTTGATATCATAAATCAAATTTACCAATAAGAGATTCCCAAAATTATCTCCATTTATCCAAGCTACAGCCGATCGAGAATCACTAATGATGGTGATATTTCAAACACATAAAGCTTATTTGAAACAATCAGATGGCAAGCTCTATGAATTGCATGAATCTCAGCCGAAATTGAGTCCATAATACCCACATACAACAAAAACAAGCACAACCCTTTGCCATCGGAATCACGAAGCACACCACCAATTCCAGAGTCCCCCAGATTGCCTCTAGCAGAGCCATCAACATTGAAGAAAAGGTCATTACCAGTAAGGGGACACCAGGTAGAAATTTTCGAAGCTTTAATTGGGGCATTATCAACACATCGTTATTTGACATCTAGCATTAACAATGTTAAATCACTTTCAGAGCCATGACCATGATTTTTAAACCAAAGAGCCACTCTAAACTTAATTGAATCCATAGCCATGCATAAGTTAACTTGATTTCCTCGAAAAACAACCTCATCACGAAACTCCCAAATAGGCCAAAGCACAGAAAAAACAGTGTATTCCACACTCTATAGCTACACCGTGAAGGACATAAACCCTTCCAACCATACAACTATGTAAGATCCGTTATTTGTATTGGCTTGATTCCATTGCAAAACGCTCTATATTTGTATTAGTAGTTGCTTAAGTGTTTCTTGGAAGAAAGGAGCCTCAAAGGTGAAGAAGCAACATCTTGTGCAAATATCGTCTTCAAGGGGAACATCGCATACTTGGATGCTAAGGTATCAAGATTCTTCTTCCTCTTGCAAGGCGTTAGCGCACACACACACAATTCATACATGTGTGTCCCTGCATCGTAGTTCAAACATTTGGTATAACACTTTCACACACATTTAGCATGCACATGCATTTATCTCATTGTTGACAATCTTGTAGAATTGCATGTTTTCTCACTATCGCTTAGATATGGCATGCTTATGTTGAATAGTGTTTATTTGTTTGTGTTTCTTGTGTTTTGGACTTGAACATGATCTTATTTGATTCCTTATTGAGTACCGGTCATTTCGGTTACTCATTCGTTAAGTTTCGAGTCCATACGACGTAGTTATGCTACTTTGCATTCTCATTCGTTGAGTTGTGTTCGTCGTCATTTTCTGAGATGAATTCTCAACCATTTGTCAAAGTTTCATATTCTTCGTCATGCATGAGGGAGTCACGGTTCGTAATCTAAAAACGGATTCGAATTCGGAGTTCGGATGACCGAATACGGTCGAAGAACGTGCGAGGTGCGCGAGAGGAGCAAGCTGGCCAAAGGCCACCACGTGTGGACCACGTGTGCCACACGGCCCAGCCAGCTCTCTGGCCACGTGTGGCACACGCTGACCACACGTGGGATGGCTGAAGCTCCTCTAATTTTTGGACAAAAATGCCCCTCTTCCTTTTCATTCAAATGACCTCTCTTCCCTCCATTTCTATAACTTGAACAATACCAAATCTGAAAATCTGCAGAATTGTTCTTGATTTTTGATTTCTTATTTTGATCATAACTCTCTCATACGAACTCGAAATTGAGTGATTCAAAAACCAAAATTGTTGGTCTTGAAGAGAGCTACAAACCCCAAGCATTTTCAGAGTCATTTGAATTCGTGATTGGTCACAGCATGCTGTTCTTCAGTCCGAGGTTCATTGTTGTATGTTAAACTTCTTCTTCTCACTTCATCTTTTGATCTGCACTTTAATCTTTCTATTTGATAGATGATTTGTGTTTAGAATGATGTTAGAACATATTCTAGGGGTGGTTGATCATTTGGTAATTGAGTTTTAGCTTTGTGATTTTACTTGAACATATATTTGCTAAACTTGATTAATCTTGAAATTGATTCTAGAAATGATATATGTGATGTGCTTTATGATATTTTCTAGGTTTAATTTCATGATCTAAGAACTAGGCTTTTTAGTGTGATATATTGAATATTCATACCTTGTTCTTATTGATATACATGCTTTAATTTCTAGGTATTTTTGTGATTGATTGTTGAAAGTATATCCTAGAATGTATGTAAGCATGTTCATAGAGCTTGATTGATTATCTAGCTTTATTTGTTTGTAAGTGATTCATCTTCTTCTTACTTTCATTATTGATCATCTCTTTAAGTTTCTTATTTGATTGATGAAAAGTAATATGAATGATGTTAATTCACATGCTTAGGTTTCTAGATACATTTTGTGATTGAGTTGTGATAGCTTTATTCTAGATTCTCTAATTGCATGTTCATGGAGTGTGTTTGATCAACTTGCTCTATTTGTTTGTGATTGCATCATATTGCTTGTGTGCACTTCACTTAGATCATTGCCTTGTGAAAGGTTGAAGTCTCTTGCAAAGTGAGTGAAGCTTTGTCTTGAGCAAGAAGTCTTGGCTAGGAAAGGATTCCGGATAGCCAAGCAAGAAGTCTTAGTTAGGATCAAGAGGATCCGGATAACTAAGCAAAAGTCTTAGCAAGGAGTTGCGTACTCCGGATGGTTGAGCTAGGGTAGCTTAACTAGGATCCTAGTGATCTAGATTGCTAAGCAAGGAAATCTTCCTAGAGGCTTTTTAGTCTTGGATAGGAAGTTGCTCTCTAGAGGTGTAGGACACATCTTGGATAGAGAGTAGGCTTTGTGAATCACTAGCCTTGGTGGTTGATTAGGTTTTGATAGCTTGAAGTTGATATCATAGTGTTGATAGCTTTGAGTGTGTAAGGCCTTTTCGTATAGTGGATTTGCTTTGCCGGTGGTTATGGATTCAACCCGTGGATGTTTCCTCTTTGAGGTTTTACCACGTAAAAACATTGTGTCTCAATTTCGCTTTATATTTCCTTATCTTCCATATGTTCACTTGTATTGATTCTATTGTATATTGATGCTTACATTAATTGATTCATATTACACAATTGTTATATCATTTCAAGTATTCATTTCATTCTTATATTCCGCATTTTTGAATATTGGAAGAATTTGAGACTATACCTATTCACCCCCCCCCCCCCCCCCCCCCCTCTAGGTATAAAACACTATCACTTTAAAGGGAATTTCAAACTAGTCCAGCACTGTTGAGTTTGAACAACAACTAACCTCCCACCAAGCCATACAACCCCTCCAAAGTTTGCTAGACCACTCACACAAAAGAAACAAGTGATCAATCGATTCAATCCCATTTGAACATAAAAACAATCAAAACAAGATAATTGATCCATACCAAACTTACGAAAAAATTCCCTCACCATGACCTTACCTTTCAACACTTGCCATATGAAAATTTCAATTTTAGGTAGGCATAACCCTTGCCAAAAGAAAGCCACATGTGGCTCAACTCTTCCCCTGTTATCCTCCAAACAACGCCGAAAAGAGCTTACTGAGAAGAGACCATTGGGACAAAAAGTCTAAGCCAAAGCATCCTAAAAATTCTTTCTAATATGAATCGAATCTAAAGCTAACTGAAAACAGTTCCACTAATCAACCTCCCAGTTAAACAATGATCTTCTAAGCTTAATGTCCCAAACCCACTTAGAATTAACCTATCTCCCAAACTCAACTATCTTCCCCTTTTTATTGGAAGTCAAAGCAAATAATCTCGGAAGAACAACACTTAAAGGAACAGAATCCCATCGGATATCATGCCAAAGCCGAATCCTTTGGCCACATCCAACCACAGCCTGAAAACCTTGTTTAATGATGTCAAAAGCATGATTCTCATCAACAAAAAATCTGCCAACATATTTGAAAAAATGAGAGCCCGATTTACCTTTCCACTATCCCAAAACAGCGAATCAAAATCAATTTTATATTTGGCACATATAACTTTTTTCCCAAAGACGAGTCTTCACGGCCAAACCTGCAAATCCATTTGGCCATAAAACTCAAACTTTTATCCCTCATCCTACCGATACCAAGACCACCAACCCTTTTGCTATTACAAAGCATCTCCCAATCCACTGTATGAACTTTCTTTTTAACATGACCATCATTCCAGAAAAAATCCCTCTAGAGCTTCTCAATTTTCTTAGCAACTCCAATCGGGATAGAGAAGACAACCATGAAATAAGACAGAAAACTGGAAAGGATGGCCTTTATAAGTACTAATCTTCCACCCTTTGATAAATAAGCTCTCTTCCATGGAGTAAGTCTCTTTTCCACTTTGCTAATAACCGATTGCCAAAAAGACTCTCTACAAGGGCTTCCACCCAAAGGGAGACCAAGATAAGTAATCGGTAATGAAGACTCAACACAACGAAATGCAACTGCCCAATCAACATCACGAGATACATTTTTCCCAACACGAACAAGACAAGTTTTGTGGAAATTAATCTTCAAGCCTGAGATTAATTTAAAGCATCTCAGGATTCTCTTAGTGTTTAAAAGATACTCCATCTTAGGTTCTAAGAAAAGAATCGTATCGTCCGCAAACTGCAAGTGTGAAATATGGATGTCACCATTACCCAATTCCACTAATCAACTCCAAATCTTTAGCTTTCGAGATCATACCACTCAGGACTTCCACCATCAAATTAAATAAGAAAGGAGTTAATAGATCACCCTGACGGATCCCCCTTTCAGTCTGAAATTGATGCGTAGGACTGCCATTAACCAATATAGACAATGATGGGGAGGAAATACACCATCTAATCCATTCTTGCCATTTCCTCAATCAAAAAATCATGATCTACACTGTCGTAGGCCTTTTCAAAGTCTAACTTAACTAATAATCCTCCCTTACCAACTCTCTTCCACGAGTGAATTATTTCCTCTCCAATATCTGACGATTTTTGACAAAGGCCATTTGAGTTGGTCCAATCACAGAATTCATCACACTCTTCAGCCAATTGGCAAGAACCTTTGCCAAAATTTTGTATAAAGAGCCTACCAAGCTGATAGGCCTATAATCATTCAACGACTCTGGCATCCGAGACTTCGGAATAAGTGCAGTGAAACTACAATTCAGCTTTTTAACCACCGATCCATCCTTGTGAAATTCCAACAGAAAATTCATAAAGTCATCTTTTATGAACTCCCAATTAGCTTTAATAAAATTTAAATTAAAGCCATCAGGACCCGGTGATTTGTTCCCATCACAATCATTTTAGGAATTCCAAACTTCTTTAACAGAGAAAACCTCCTCTAATTTGAATCTATCCTTGGCCGAAATCTATTTCAAAACTAACCCAGGAATACTCGGTCTAGGACATCCCCTTTTCTTGAAATGATTCTGAAAAAATGATAGCACACCCTTTATAACTTGGGACGGACCCTGCACCTTTTACTCGAGATAATTACATCATCAATAAAATTAGACTTTTTTTTTATGTTAGACATTAGATGAAAATATTTCGAGTTCCTATCCCCTTTCTTAAGCCATTTCACCCTCAAAATTTGCTTCCATTTTTGTTTGTCATAACGAATTTGTTTCCATAACTTTGCCAAACACAGAAAGCGATCTTTCCTTAAATCTGAAGACCAACCTTGAGCCGAAGCTTTACCTTCAATCACAGCTAACTCCTCCTCCAAAACCTTCATCTGTTCACCATCCGACTTCCTACCCTTTAGGCTTGATTTCAAGAATTTTTTAATTGCCTTCATTTTAAAGAATAATCTCTTACTTGAAGACCCACCACCTCTGTTGTTCTTCCAATAAAGCCGAACTTCCTTCATCAGAGAATTATCCTCCATCCAACCATTAAAAAATCGGAACGGTTTCGGACCCCAATCCGTCGTTGGTTCACCAATAATAACGAGATTGTGATCTGACAGACTTCTGTTAAGACCCTTCTGAATTAAATTAGGGAACCACGATAAGAATATCATATCACAAAGAAATCGGTCAAGTCTAGCCCAAGAATCATTTTCTCTATTATTAGACCAAGTAAATGCCATACCAAGTATTGGAATGTCAACCACCTTGGCCAAATCAATAAAATTCTTGAAATTTCTCATAGAACTAACATTTCCCACACCACCTCTTCTTTCACTTTGCTCAAGAACTGTATTAAAATCACCCCAATAACCCACAAACTAGCTAAAGAAACTTGAGCATTCAAAATGAATTTCCACAACTCCACCCTCTCATTCTCATGATTTGAAGCATATAACTACAAAACACCATTTCTTTATTTAATCTAGTAAGCTTCCCAGAAACAATGGTACATCTTTCATTGGAAATACAAGACTTGACATCAAAAAAATCATCATTCCACAACGTAATAATACCACTAGCCGAACCATTAGCCTCAACCCCGATTCCATTAGAAAGCAAAGATCCACCCAAAGACTTAACCACTCTATAATAATAAAAGTTCAACTTTTATTCTTGAATAAAAAGCAAAACCGGTTTGGTTTTATAGACTAACTTCCTAACTACTCTCCTCTTCTCCACTCTCCCCAAACCCCTTATATTCCAAGATAAAGCTATCATTAAAAAATCACTTACCTACATACCACAAGACGGCAACATGAAGAATTCAATTTGCAGCATGAAATCTTAACTCATCCTCTTTTTCCCTTCTGTCAATTTCCTCAACAATCTGATCTTTACCACGGAAATCCAAACCTAAAGCAATCCCAGTCTCTATTACCTTAGCTACCTCATCTCCAAGGCTCCAAACCCCTGCCTGAGAAGCACCTCCAATTGCCGAAGCTATATCACGCCCTTTGCCCAGAAATAAACAATTAAAATAACCTAGAGATACACCTTTATCTATCACTTTCGTCACTTCCTCCTCCAGATACCATATACCTTTATCCATAATATCCCCAACATTCGATTTAACAATCTCACCAACACCTTGAGCAAGCAAATTTTTATCTTTGCGAGTTTTCATGCTGTGACTCTTCACAGAACTATTTACCTTTGTTCTTTTCTTCGAAGATGCTTTTATTTTTTCCTTCACCACCTCCACAACATGCACCTCCTCATTATTGGCTGAATGATGAAGTAATATTTTAGAAACATGTGAATAAGAATTATTAGAAGAAAATAGACGATCTTCAACCATCTCTTGAGAACACAAAGACTTTTCAGACAAAACTTAGGCTTCAGAAATATTAGTCTTACGGACCTTATTAATCCTCTTCAAAGCAGTTGACCCTTCAATAAAGAGATTCTTCCAGGCCTCGGCATTATCAGATTGGTTCAACCCATTATCCACATTCAACCCATTACCTAAATCTATGACAATATTTCCTCCCTTAATTTGGCCCAAGCCCACACAAGAAGTTTCACCTACATTCTTTGATAAACGTAAAACTTGGCCCTCTTTACTTTCCGTAAAAGAGGAAGAGTCATAATCCTCACTAGCCCAACCCCTATTTACTTCAGAAGCCCTTTTTTTCTCCAAGTTTATGTGACCATTATGCATTAAAAGAACTGTCGGCTGAAAATGTATTATTATTTTTTTTGCATAAAATACCCTTACCTTTATTATTAAGGCTCTTCGTATTTCCACCTACAGCCTTGAACCTCTCACTACTCCCCTTGCCATTATTGCCCGTAACTCCTACTTCACGACTATTGGCCAAAGTACAATTATTCCTAATATCCCTTCTAACAGTAGCCTCCTTCTCAGCAGGTCTTTGATTGGTACAAGGAATGTTTCTAGGCCTCTTTCCAATACCCAACCACCTCGAATCCAGTCAAAGTTAAACGGCAACAGATCCTCCCACTCCAAAATCAAAAAAGACAATCTTCCGATCGACACTTTGATGGATACCGGATATCTCTGTCCAAATGGAATTAACACTAGGATTCTACCACAATCTAACCTATCTCTATTCAAAGTCTCTTCCTCTACCAATAATGGTTCTCCCACTGCCCAACCCAATCTTTTAAAAAAGTTTTCACACCAGCAATGCAAAGGAATTCCTCTGAACTCCACCCATGCTAACCTATATTATGTAGTGACTACATTAGTCCACAATCCCACAAAAGAAAATGAATCAGCCCAAAACTCTTTCTGCAGGATAAAATCATCCCTCTCTTTGATCAATTGGAAGACCCACAAGATATTTTTGTCCCCCAAATAGAAAGAAGAAGGATAAATCTTCCTGTCACGAAGACCTCCCCCACCACATGGAAATTTGAGAATGACTTTAAGACTCCCACAGCACAGCTTAAGCCAACTACCATCATGGGAATCTTCATCCCATTTCATGGATTCCACTCTTTCCTTATCCTTAATAAATTCCACTCTATCCTTCTCCTTACCTTCTGAACCATCATGACGAAATTCAAAAGATGACTTCCTAACCACCTCAGCAAACGATGGCCCAGATAAGAAACTAGAAACTTTGAAATCTCTGTTGTCAACCCTGACATCTTCAGTTACATTCTCAGGATCATGGTTAATCTGTCTCCTTGGTCCTTTAGAAAATTTCTTTCTATTGTTCCAATCCGTTGAAGCAATCTTTAAAATAATAGGTCATCCGTAAACATGCATTCTGTTTGTCTGTCTAATGACTCTATCAGCTTCTTCCCGAGTAGCAAACCTAACGAATGTAAAACAACTCCTTCTCCCCCTAGACTTCGGAGACAAGTAAAGGTCTCTAACCAAACCGAAAGCTCTGAAAATACCCCATAATCCTTTTTTATCAACACATGGATTCAAATTGTCCACAAAAATGGAGACTAAATTACGCCTGAAATCTCTGTCACTATGCAATGCACTGAACCTCTTTCCTTCGAATTCCTCAGACCTTCTCACTCTAACTTTCTCTCTCATGTTTTCTCCTAAGTTTTTTGTTTTGTTAAGATTTGACATTGATGGTTGGTTCCAATATTATTGATGTTGGACAGTTGGGTTTCTTGTCATTTCTTCAGAAAATTAAGTTAGTTACGTGACTCATCTCCAATATACTTTGAGCATCTTCAATGCAAGTGTGGCTTGTGAAAAAAAAAATGCCACGTAGGATAAATAGACATTATGTTGATAATTGTGTCTCCAATGCAGCCGTACATATTCAACCTCAAGCTAACGTGGCAAAAAAAATATTAAACATTGTCAATATGACCATCCGCTTTCAGACGGTCCGTTGCACAGCTATTTTTTTAGATTGACTCAACAAACATTTAAAACTGACATTAATTTCTCATATATTTTTGGTAAGGAAATAAAATAAAAAATAAAACATGAAAAAAGATGGACACGTCATTAAAAAAAATTGTGTTTTAGACGGAAGCATTTGAGACCAAATTTGAGCTGATTGTTTATCAAGTCTATTTTTATGTTATATAGGAAGCAAATCTCTTTACATTGTTGCCAAGTCAACAATTATTGGTATGCTAGCTATTTTTGCATTAGAAATGCTCTTAAGGTAACTTAATTGAAGAGTTTAAGAAATATAAATGGATCGATCAACAAATAATTTGCAGATCAAGTAAAAGCTATGTCACTCTAAAATAAAATTAATAAAAGTAATCAAATTATTTATAAAAATAAAAAATAAAAATAAGAGAGAAACAAAGATCCTTACCGGAATATGGTTTGGAATCGAAAATTGGATTTTAATGAAGTTGTTTGAGTCCTTAAGCAAATAGGTTTTAAAGGTGAGAAGAAAAAACATATATTAATATGGTCAGAGTTGTGAGAGAAAATAAAATTGAAAATAAATTAGATTTGTAAGAATGGTTTTGGAAGTAAAAAATTGATATAAATTCCAATGTTACTTTGATAAGTAAAAATGGAAATTTGTCAGTTTTATAGACAAAATAAAACAAAATAACTTAATAAAATACATTAAATGTCATTAAGTATTAATTGGAAAAATTACACAGGAGGTAAGAGTGCTCATTAGACTGATAACATATTAAGTTCAAGTTGCCGCCATGATAAGTAAATAAATAAAAAAATTAAACAATTATTATGATTAATTTCTTGTAAATTTTAATAACGATGAAAACTTTAATATTAATCCGCTAAAATTATTGATTTTTGTTTTTTATATCAACGACATGTCAATTTAACTTATATGACATGCGATAGGTGAGGTAAATCTTTACTCATTCGCCGATTGTTACAACATTATTTTGAATGCAATTGAAATACAAAAAAATAAGATATTTAACATTGGTTTACTTTAATTATTAACCACTATAGTATGACTCAATCGACATGGCCCGCATCCCATTCAGGCCATGATAATATGGCCAAGTTGGTCAGCATGGCCTAGCATACAGTAAGGGATATTATTACATAAGGGTGCGTTTGGTACGTGGGATGAGACAGGATAACGTAGTACAGTTTGTTCTTGTCTTATGTTCGACACGATTTTAGCGTGGGACAGAATAGGATAAAGTGGGACAAAAATCACAAAATTCTATACCACCCAAAATCCTCGGCCTACTTGTCCCATGCATTATATTTGATCATAACTTTCTTTGATTCCCTTACAAGTGGTATATGTCCAAAATAAATCAATGTTTGGGATTCGAGTGGCATATGTTATACCACTTGCAAATAATGGCAAGTGGTATATGTCCAAAATAAATCAATTCGAGTCACTGCCATTAATGGCATGGCCTAGTATACAGTAAGGGAATATTATTACATGAAGGATCTTTAGTTTGAGTGTCCAAATTCTATTGACACCTCGCGACTTTATATCTGATCATGACTTACTTTCAAACCAATTATGTAACATTTAGATTCATATGAAAATTAATAAATGAGCTAAATTATTATTATACCACTTGCAAATAATGGAAACGACTCGAATCCCGAATATAATCGGATTGAAAGAACCCTTTTACATTGAATCACATTAGGCTAGAGGGAGCTAAATCATTACTAAAATGTCAACTATCACTCTACCCGATTATTAACTACCATAAATATCAATAAAAAAAGACGATATTTACATCCCTGAAAATTTATATGTGCACCCCTTTTATATATACATTCCATAAAAAAGTTTAAAAGAAGAAATGTTATCAATATACCCCAAATATGACCAAATATACCTTTTTTTTTTTTAATTTTATAAAAATATTATAAATAACAAAATTATTAAAAAAAAAAATTGAATATATATACACAATAATACACACATCTGGAGGAGCCGCACCTCCCAATTTACTTTTTGATTGAAGGATTTGCTACCTCCATATTTTCCGATACTGTGTTTACATGATGTGTATTGCATCATGCAAGTGGCATAGGTTCATGTCGAGATCATATGCTAAAAAATTTAGACCGCAATCCAGAGGTGCTTTCAAGGCAACTATCAGAAACAAGTGACTTGAAAATTCACCCTTTGGTCAGAGATTGAGAACTTGATGACAACCAAGTTTACAATTTGGGGTTTACAATTTGGGGTTTACAATTTTAGAGAGTTTCTCCTTACAATCCAATGTTTTTCTTTTTGCACCCCATTTCTAAAGACATTTCATTCTAAAAATTTAAATTTTAAAAAAAAATCCTAAGGACACTTCCTTCTTTTGGCACTCCTATTCTAAAGATACTTCATTTAAAAAATAAAAAAATAAAAATTCTAAAGATATTCTACTTTATTTTAATATTATCCATTTTAAATACTTCTCTTTAGAAAATTTGAAACATGAAATGAAAAAAAGATGTGAAGTAATCAAATAAAAATACAACAAAGAATAAAACTAAATAAAAGTGAGGAGATCAAAACAGTAAGAAAACTGCTTTGGAGATCAATATGTGAAAATAGGAAAACAATTTTTTTTTTTTCTCTTTTGGATTTTAAGTGAGTAAAAAAAAAAATCTATTGAGTAAAAAAATATTTTTAAAACAGTAATGCTACACATCCCACCTAAAATCTCACATTTTTCATCCCACCACATATGGCATGTGAGGTGTCAAATGATGAGTGGATATATGAGGTAGGTGAGATAAATCATCATTAATGTGTATCCACTCATAATTAGACACCTCACATACCACATGTAGTGGATGAAAAAGGTGGGATTTTAGGTGAGATGTTTAGCATTATTGTTTTTAAAAATATTTTTCTGGATAAATAATTATATATATATTTATATTTTCCAATGATGGTGATGATTGAACATTTGAACGAGGGTGGTACTTGAGAAAAAAAAAAATTATTTTGATGGAGGGTTTGATGGTGTGTAAGAAAAAAAAAATTGAGAAGAAGAGGTAGATATTTTCGGGTTTGTAAAACAGAAAAAAAAAAAAAAAAAAAACTAAAGATGGGAAAAAGCTTGTTTTCTAAAACAAATGGTTTGAAGTGTTTTTAAAACTTTTTTATCTTATTTAGTAATTTTAATTTATGTTAAAATTGTCATTAACAAAAAATTAAAATGTTTGTAAATAGATAATTAATGAATTGTCTATAGCATTTTTTAAGAGAAGTAAATATCGTCACTTAAAAATAAAAAAAATAAAAATAAATAAAAAAATAAAAACTATAAAATGGTCTAGACGACAGGGCCCACAACCCACTTACGCGATCATAATATGGCCCAGTTGGCCTGCATTTACATAAAGGATCTTTTGTGCGGTGTTCAATCACCCATCCCATAGTCAGGAAATATTAGTACAACTTTCCCAATCCTTTTCCATTGATCGATTAATTATGGACAACTCATCCTTATATTTTACTTTAATTTCAATCAATAATGTGACAATTAAACTTATTAATGTATTTTCATTTAACAATTTTCATATCAGCATATAAACAAAAACTGAAATGCCTAACACTACTTATCTACGCATTTAGTTTGGTTATAGAGGATATTTATTTTGAGGCTCCGGCATGTGGAAGTTGGTTCGGTTGTGTTTATTTCTCGGAAGACAAACTTTGTCGCCCGTATTCTATCAAAAATGGCTTTAAAGATCAACGATGAACTGTTTTTGGATGGAGGAATACGCTCCATGTGTGTAGAGGTTTTTATCAGAGGATTCTCCAGATCTTTAGTCTGTTTCTAGTTTCTATAAAGTTCTTTATTTCAAAGAAAAACATTACTGATCTACTCAATTATTAACCATAAAATATCCCTACCAGCTTGGTCCACAGCCCACGAAAATCATAATATGGCCCTACTCAATTACGAGAAATCTATCGGCATGAAAATTTAATCTCATTGGTTGTCCATGCCATGTGTTATGACATCATTGGGTCAATGCCATGAAAGATTTCTCAAACTTTACATGTCTACCTAACCCACTATACAAATATATGTATAACTAAATACTTAGGCAACTGTACTTAATTAGTATTAATGATCATCATTCATCAAATTCCTATCATCAAAAATGTCACTAAAAATTGCCCAAAATCAATCAGGCTCCGTTGATCCTTGCCAAGTTCTCCATATTTCCTTCAACCCTGATGGTTCCATCACACGTCACGATGATAACTGGCCAAAAACACCGGCCACACCGGATCCACCTATCGATATTCCAGTTCTCTCCAAAGATGTGTTCATCAACCAATCAAACAATGTCTGGGTCCGTATATTCCTACCACGTCAAGCACTACTTGATCACAATAAGCTTCCTCTCATTGTTTACTTCCATGGTGGAGCATTTGTTATCTGCAGCGCAGACATGACAGTTTTCCATAATTTTTGTTTAAACATGGCAGTTCAAATCCAAGCTGTTGTTGTATCAGTCAATTACCGTCTCGCTCCAGAGCATCGGCTACCTACAGCTTATGATGATGCTATGGAAGTGCTACACTGGATTAAAACCACCAAAGAAGAATGGTTAACAAAATATGTTGATTTCTCTAATTGTTTTTTAATGGGCAATAGTGCAGGTGGCAACTTAGCCTACCATGCAGGACTACGTGCAGCTGCAGAAGTTGACGATCTTCAACCGTTAAAGATCAGAGGGCTGATATTGCACCATCCTTACTTTGGTGGGACCAACTCGACCGATTCGGAGTTAAGATTGGCTGACAAGAATCCGTTGTATCATCGATCTGTCGCTGAATTGGCGTGGAATTTATGTTTACCGATTGGTTCTGAGGCTAACCTAGACCACGAGTATTGCAATCCGGCAGTGGAGGGTGGGTCAAAAGTAGTGTTGGACCAGATCAAACGGTTAGGATGGAAGGTGATGATGAGTGGGTGCTATGGAGATCCGGTGATTGACCGTCTGATTGAGTTAGTGAAGATCATGGAGGAAAAGGGTGTACAAGTTGTGAGCCATTTTGTTGAAGGAGGGACTCATTCAATGGAAATTGGTGATGCTTCTAAGGCTATGGTCTTGTATAATCAAATCAAAGATTTCATATTCTCTTCATAGTTGGATGCGTACAGTACAAATGAACAAATGAATAAGTTCTTTTGTGTGTGTGTGTTTTTTTTTTCCTATTAATTTCTCATTGTTTATACGAAGTAGCTATTTTGTATCTATTTTCTGCTATTTGATTGTTTAATTATTTTTATAATATTATCACTTATTTAATTTTTATTTTTTGAAATCGGATGCTTGAACGAATAAGGGCCAGATTAAACAATGAGTGGTGCACACCCCCTACTAATCTATTTATGCCTCACTTTTTAAATTATTTAGGATTATTATTTTTTCGTTTATCAAAATTATTAAAAGAGAAATACAATTTAAGAAAATATATATATTCTATAAAGCAAATCTAATTAATAAAACCCCACATTCTTTTTCAAAAAAAAAAAAAAAAAAAAAATTCTTTAATTTTAATCCTTTTCTTGAAATATATATATATATATATTTTTTCATAACTCTTAAACCCTAAAAATACTTGTACTGGATCTTATTATTTAAACAATAAATCAAACACTTAAGGTGCATTAGACAAATGAGATATTGATTATTATTTTATCTCGTTACTCTTTTAGAATCTGAAAATGAAATGATGATAACCAAGACAAATACTTGCTCTTTGCTTCTTGTTTCGTTTTTTTGTATGTGGGTTGTCTTGTGTTGCTCTATTATTTACCCTTTTCTTGAGGTTGTTTGCTTGCTCTTTATCTTGGGACTTTCTGACATTTTCTATAAAACTTGATGTTATAAAAAAAAAATTCGTTTATGAGAGATGAGAGAAAGACGAGACCAGAGATAAAGAGATCTAAGATAGATAGAGATATTAGAGATGGGGTTTATTAAATTTGAAAAATAAGTAAATTATAGTTTTGGAAATAAATAAAATAAATTAATAAAAACATTTAAATTTATTTAATTAAATCAAAATTTAAACAAATGAGACACAAATATATCAGTAGGGGTGTGCCAATGGCACCACTCTTAAACAATACATCCATGACTAACCTGGATATTTAGGGTGCATTCGGCGATGTTCTCTAGAGCCCTTTTTTTAAAATTAAAAAAAAAATGGAAAACGCGTTCAGTACGCCTTTTTTAAAAAAGAAAAAGAAAAACACTAAATTCTGTTTTTATTTATTAACGCATGAAAAGCCGTGTCATCAAAAACAACTGATTTGTGTTCTCCAACTTTTGATTTCGTTTTTAAGGGACCCACGCATTAAATGGTTTGTTGTATATGGGATATGGCCATCACTGCAACTTGCTTTATGTTTATTACATTATTAACGGATAAAATTTTCTCAACAAAAAATATATATATATATATATACACAATTGAAATTATAGAATTATTTCTATTTAGTATTTACCCATGACACAATGATAATATTAAATTACATTTTACCTATTATAATAATATTATTAAACTTTATCCATCTAAATTTCACACTTTTTTTTAATATTATAACAATTCAATATTTGAAGAGGACGACCGACTCAAAATCACAACTTTTTAGTGTATGTGGATATATAATTTATATCACTTACAACATGTATTCACTTACCAATCGTATTTACCCACCACGTAGGCAACGGTTGATTCCAATTACATGTTGTGTGCTGCATAACTTTGTACGAAAAGAAGCTCGTCGCAATAGGTTGTTCAATGAATTTGAACTAGAAGATATGATTATCGAGGAAGAAGCATAGACAAGTATTTTCAATTTGGACATGTCTCAAGATAACATGACACAAATGAACCTAATTAGAAATGAGATCACATCACAATTGTATAATGACTATAATGATAGATAAACATTATGATTAATTAATGTTTGTAATTTTGAATGGTTATTATCAATATAATTTATTGGATGTTCTAACTATTTTTTATAATATTAATATTATCTTTTATTATTATTGTTGTAGTGTACTTACTTATTTTATCGATATTGTTGAGGGTAAAATGAGCCTTCGGAGTAAAACTTCCTCTTATATAATATATATGTATGAAAATAAGTTTACAATACTAATTGATTACAAGTACACAGTAATTTCTTGGTAGTAAAAGTGAAAAATTTCCAAAAGTCCTCTATAAGGTAGAAATAAGGCTTTATATAGCCTTGTATCTAGTATCTCGGGACACGTGTTGGGGACTCATTTGGTGACTGGGATAGCTGTTCTTATATGCTCAGTCGATGTCGGGTCTGACAATATTATCCTCCGAATATACCTCGGTATTAATGTGGCGGTGGATGTTGTTCCGAACGAAGATACACGGTGTCGGTCGAGACTTCGAAAGAGCAACGGGGGTGATCGGAACGATCTGAGTATGCCACTATCGGGGGGCCTCGTGAATCTGTAAATATGTCCAACATTTCCCTCTCAAGTCCCTCAGCCAGAGGTTTGTGGAAGGTGATCAGTAGTGGGCTTGACAGATCGGTTCTTGAAAATGGGCCCAGTTAAGGTTACTTGGGCCCAATCGGTTCGGGTTGGCCCGCATTACGGGCAATGAAGGAGCAACACGTGGTAGCTGAAGGGAGGCGGCGAACAGGTGTCGTTCCGGGGAAGCCTAGATTGCGTCGTCTCTTATTCCCGCGCGTTTGACCTCTAGTCTCTCGTAATGTAGGATTTCAAACTCATCACTTGTTCGTTTGTAATTGATCAGAGCATCTTCAAAGTTTTCGGTGAGGGCAAAATAGACAAAAGCAGGTTAGTCTCCGAGTGAGCTTTTAATCCTCCCCATTTCATTCGATATTCTATGATTGCATCTCGATGGTTCAGAAGGTTGGGGTATCAAGTCCAGTAGAGTCGTCAAGCTCGAGGTCTGATTCATCAGAGTCTATTTCGGGACGGTTTTCTGTGGGCAATAGTACTAGAAGTGCCTTCGGGAGGTGGGACAAATCGGATGCTGGGAGTCCAAATGTTCAACAGGTACCCCAAGATGTTCAGACGGGTGCCTCAAGGCTTGGTCCCGGTGAATGTCTTGCAGGATACAACTCTGAAGAATTCGTTAGGGAAGAGATAGACCATACGAGATTCGTCATTAACCATGTAAGGGAGAATATAATAGATGTGGCGAAATTGGTTAATATTGCTACGAAGTTCTCAATACCAAGAATAGTCGGACTGAGGGTTCCTAGAGAGGGGGAGAGGGCAAGCAATCCGATGGGAACCTCGATGGCTTTCCATCCTGTTTTTCTAGAGATTGGAGCAAGATTACCGTTGCAACCCTACCTTAGGAGGGTGTTGAGGGAAATTGGGATTGCACCGGCTCAGCTAAACCCAAACGCTTGGAGGATAGTGATTGGGAAGTATTCACTGTGGTGGAGTATGAAATATCCGCCTCCAACATTTATAGAGATTGAACACTACTACAACCTTTACTCCCATAAGTCAGGGGGTGATGGTTGGTGGGCTCTTGCTTATCAAGATAAGCAAGACGGCGAACCTCTGATCACCGGGCTTCCTTCTTCAAACAAAGAGTGGAAGAAGACTTGGTTCGTCGCGGGAGGTGACTAGGGCAAAGACTTGTAGCTCGGTGGTTGTCCACAGAGGGTTCGCTTAGTGTTCAATATCCCAGGTGTTTGGAACCTCCTTTGGTTTCACTGGTGTTTTTATTTATTATTTTTAATTTATTGCTTTATTTATTATCTAAGTGTGTTTTTTCGGCAGCTACATAAGAGCGTGTTCCTTTGGAAGAACTGTCTAAAGCAGAGCGAAAGCATATATCAGATGCTTGACTAGTTTCTCCTGACAGAAGGCATATAGATTTCCTTTTGGACGATCGCAGATTACATGAGCTCGTCTTTATCGTGAATCTTACGGAGGCTAGGAGGCGAAAGGTAGAGAAGACTTTATCGAAGAAAAGTAAGCCTCTAATCATAAATAATATCGGTATTTTTTATCTTAATTCATGTGTCATTATTTGCTCTTATAGGTATTTAAACAATAATACTGAATTATTGGTATTCATTCTTTCCTTTGTCAGAGAAACTCATAGAAACCGCAAAGGAAAGGATAGCCGACAAGGGAAGAGTTGGAGATAAGAGAAGAAGAGGATGATCTGAATGGCGCCCAGTCTGGTGGGAAACGATGAGGTCCTGGAAGAGATGTCTCATCTGAAGAGGACGCGGGCTGAGCAGGCTTCTGTTTCAGTTGCCGTCACCGGGGTTCTTCTCAGATATTGGAAGCCATCCCTGTGAGAACCATGAACCATGACAAAGGATACTCCCGGAGGTGTTTTGGCCGACGTGGAGATTATAGACTCCGAGAAGGATTTGCTGGAGGTGACCCCTCGGGGTATGAGTGCAAGGGATTCGGGTATTTCCTTGAATTATTATAGAGATTCCTCGGTGCTGGGATCCAGTTCTGGATCAAAACCCATCAACCCCGAGATGGGTGTGGAGTACTTGTACGCCCACGGGAAGGATCTTCTCCGGAGTGAGGAGGTTTTGGGCTACGGGAAGATGTCCAATGTCGACAGGATCCAACATGGACAGGCGAACCTGCTGCAGGTAATATGTTAGTCATTCTTTGAGTAATTTTTAGCAAATGAGCATTTACGATTGGTAATTGTTTTATCTTTCGGATTGCAGGCTTTCTGTAATCTCCTTCATATGGAGAAAAGATACAAAGATACGAAGGGAATGTTTGAGAGCCTGCAGAAGGAAAAGGGGAAAGTTGACTCGAAGCTCCAGGAGACAGTGACCACAGTTGAAACTCATAGATCCATCATAAGCAAAATGTCTGACTCCTACTGAAAGGCCAAGACTATCTGCCGAGAGAAGCAGGGCAAGCTCTGTGACTACCGTCAACGTTTGAAAAGGGCGAACAAGTCAATTCAGAGGATGAAAGACAAGCTCGGGGATAACGGTGTTGATATGTTTCTGGCCTCGAACGAGTTCACCAATATGCAAGAGAACATCTTTGATAAGGCTGTCCAAGACGTTCGGACACTTGTGCTTCGATCGTATCCTAATTTCGACTTCTTTGCATTTGTTGCAGATGTGAAGAAGGCCACCGATAATCGAAAGAGAAAGGAGGTTGACCTGGTGGCGGACAAGTCCGAGATATTTCAGGAGGAGCCCCTCTCTAAAGATGAACCCAAAGCGGTTTCTTCTGATGATAGGAGGTTCATTCCAGACCGTTCCCTAGAGAGAGCAACTAAGCAGGGTTGACTCTCGAAGTTTCATCATGCATCCTTTTTATATTTTTGATTGTAAATTTTGTCAACTTTTTTGTTTCAGAGGACACTATGAATTTTGTTTTGTTTTAGTTTGTTTGTAATTGATACACTGATGTTCCTTTTGATTCGATAGTTATAATATCAGAGGCATTACCTCTATATGCGAATTATTTATTTAATCGGTATTATTATTAGTTTGATATATGGAACTTTTTAGATTTAGCCCACATGATGTTCCGAGGCAATTTTAATTATGCATCACACTTTATATATTCAAGGTCATTACTTCGGTAGTTGAATGTTTAATATCCTTCCGATATTATGTATTCCAATAGTGGGGACTTTTGTGCTCCCCTTAGAGAATCTTTGGCACTCAAGGTGCATTCTCGGGGTTTATACCCTCTGGAGATAATTGTGCTCTGAGAATGGAGACTTTTGTGCTCCCCTTGGAGAGTCTTTGGCACTCAAGGTGCATTTCTCGGGGTTTATACCCTCTGGAGATAATTGTGCTCCGAGAATGGAGACTTTTGTGCTCCCCTTGAAGAGTCTTTGACACTTAAGATGCATTTCTCGAGGTTTATACCCTTTAGAGATAATTGTGCTCCGAGAATAGAGACTTTTGAAAACAATATGTAACAATAAGGAGTGTCAGTATAATGACATCACCGATAACCGATAATTAAAATTCTTAGATACAAGTGTTTACAGACAGATACATGTGTTTTCAACACAATAAAATACTGCTTACAAGTTTTGCATTTTCGGTTGACCATCATGACCATTATTGGAAGTACTTCTTTAGGTGGTCTGCATTCCATGGGTTCAGATTGTATGCTCTTTTCATTGACACCGAATCCACGATGTACGGTCCTTCCCATCTATCCCCTATACTACCGGAAGAAGGTGCTTTGGTTGTAGGTATTACTCTTTTTAGGACAAGGTCCCCTAGATTAAACCTTCGGATGTGGATACTATTGTCGTGGTACCTGGCTACCTTGAGTTGGTGGTGAGCAGTTTTGATTCTGATAATGTCTCTTTTTTCTTCTAACTCCTCGAGGCAAGCTCAGAGTTCCTCTTCATTGTCTCCCGAATTGTATGAAGAAACTCTTCTTTTGGGGATGCAGGTCTCGGTTGGTATGATTGCTTCAATGCTAAAAGTGAGTGAGTATGGTGTCTCCCCTGTGGCCGAATGCAGAGTAGTTCGTATTGTCCACAAGACCTCCGGCAGCTTCTCGACCCACGCTCCCTTCTAGGATTACAACTTCCTTTTGAGGAGAGTTTTAATGGTTTTATTAACGGCCTCGACCTAGCCATTGCTCTGAGGATGGGTCAAAGAAGAGAATTTCATATTTATGTGGAAATCTGAGCATACTTTTTGTAGTTTGTTGTTATTAAACTGGGTCCCATGGTTGGCTACTAAGGTGTTGGGGACTCTGAATCTCTAGATTATGGAATGTTTGATGAAGTTTGTTGTGTTGGCTTTGGTGATGTGCTTCAGGGCTTCCGCTTCTACCCACTTAGTAAAATAATCAATTGCTACTACAACGAATTTTTTGTCGGATGTCCCTCTAGGTAAAGGTCCGATAATATCAACTCCGAACCTAGAGAAGGGCTAGGGTGAGGACATGGGAGTCGGTGCTTCAATCGGGAGGGGCACAGGACCGGTTCTCTGATAGCAGTCACAAGATTCTGCGTATGACTTTGATTCCTTGAAGAGTGTGGGCCAATAATATCCCTATTGAATTATTCGGTGGCTAAGATTTTTTCCAGCTGAATGACTACCACATGTACCACTGTGGACCTCTTAGAGTATTTGATTAGTTTGCGGGGAGCTGACACATCGAAGATATGGTAAGGAGAACCCACGCCGGAAGAGCGATCTATTAATTATTAGGTAACGGGGTACCTGTCTTCTGATCCTTTGTGCAACATTCCTTTCGGATGAGAGTGACCCATCGCAGAGGTAATTCATTATGGGTGTCATCCACGAATTTGTGTCAATCTCCGGGATCAATACGACGATTTCATGGTCCTCATGTATGTTGGATTTCGGGAGATGAAACACTGTGATTGTCCTTGATAGTTTCATATATGTGATTGAGGCAAGCTTGGTTAGAGCATCGGCTTGGGAATTGTGGTCTCTTGATATTCGAATGATCATGCATTAAACAAACTTAACCATCAGTGCCTTGACATTTCTCAGGTACCCTATCATCTCAGGGTCCCTGGCTTGGTAGTCTTGGTTTATCTAATTGACGACCATCTGAGAGTCACTATATACGGTGATGTGCTCTGCTCCCATGCTTAACGCGATTTTCAATTCGGTAGCCAATGCCTCATATTCCACAACATTATTCGTTGCCTTAAAGTCAAACCGGAGCGCGGTCTGGGTTATACTGCCATCAGGTGTTTTTATTATTATTCCGGCTATGCTACCATGTCGATTGGAGGATCCGTCGACATATACTTCCCATTGGGATATTACTTTGGTGGACAAACTCAGAATATCGGGATTTAAGTATTATGCTATGAAGTCGGCCATCACCTGTCCTTTCACAGAGGTTTTCAGTTTGAACTGAATGGCCATCGCCTACTTAATGAGTCTCCCGGCTAGTTCTAGTTTCTGAAAAACTTGCTGGAGTGGCTGGTTTGTCAGTACAATTATCGGGTGAGGTTGAAAATATGGTCTGAGTTTCCTGGAGGCGACTATGAGGTTAAAGGCCATCTTCTTGATAGCCAGGTACCAAGTTTCTGGGTCGATCATGCTCTTACTTACATAATACACTGCTCTCTGAGTAGATCCTTCTTCTTTGATTTGCACCAAGTTGACTGCTACCTCCGATATTGCTAAATAGAGGAATAGTGTTTTGCCTACGGTGGGCTTAGCTAGCATAGGAGGCTTTTGGAGATAAGTCTTAAGGTCTTCAAATGCGGTGTGACATTCGGATGTCTAGCAGAAATCTCCCTTATGTTTTAAAGCCTTGAAGAACGGGAGACATCTATTGGTCAGTTTTAAAATAAACCTGCATAGGGCAACGATCATGCCGTTGAGCTTCTGTATGTCTTTTGCCCTTCTTGGTGGAAGAAGTTCTCTTACGACTCTGATTTTGTCGAGGTTTGCTTCAATTCCCCGTTGATGAACCATGAACCATGAACCCGAGAAACTTGCCCGAGGATACTCCGAATGCACACTTCGTGGGGTTTAGCTGCATCTGATACTATCTCGAGTAGAAAGGTCTTCCGGAGGTTCGGGACGTGTTCTTCTGCTATTACCGACTTGGTTGGTATATCATCAACAAAGACTTCCATGGTTCTTCCGATTTCATTGTGGAATATACGGTTGACAAGCCTTTGGTAGGTTGTTTCAGCATTTTTAAGACCGAAAGGCATCACTCGATAGCAATATACTCTGCGATCGATGATGAAAGCTGTTTTGGCTTTGTCCTTTTCATCCATCCGGATCTGGTTATATCTGGAATAGGCATCCATGAAGCTGAGTAGCTCATGCCCGGATGTCGCGTCCACCATCTAGTCTATTCTCGGTAGTGGGAAACTGTCTTTCGGACATGCCTTGTTTAGGTTGGTGAAGTCCACATACATTCTCCACCTTCCATCTTTCTTCTTTACCAAGACTACATTCAATAACGATTCGTTGTAATCTAGGTTTTGGATGAAACCCGCTTCTAGGAGCTTGCTTATCTCGGTGGCAATTGCTTCGTATCGCTCACTACTGAACGATCTTCTCCTCTAGGATATTGGTTTGAATAACGGATCAACACTAAGTGAATGCGAAATTACCGATGGATCTATCCCGAGCATATCAGTGTGGTTCCAAGCGAAGATGTCCAAGAACTCTCTCAGGAGCTTTATTATTTCTTTTTTGACTTGCGGAGCCAAATTGGCCCCGATGAGAACTGTCTTACCTGGTTCATCATCATAGAGGATTATGTTCAACAACTGTTCAGTAGGCTCTCCTGCCGGTTGTGAACCTACCTCCCGAGGGTCAAGGCTTGTGACATGAATCCCATCAAATGGTGTTGGATCAGAGCATTGGGCTTCGGCTATATCTCCAATTTGTTTCCTCTTTGGTCTCCTATGCTTTAGGGTGTTTCTCTTCGGATAGGGTATCGCCTTGTAGTTGCCGATGGTGAGAATCGGGTTAGATCCGATCTAAATACATCTCTTATACTCCGCTTGGTCAGCGTTTACTTCCCCCGGACCATCTTCAGTCGGGAATTTGATTTTCAAAGAATAAATGCCGATTGCTGCTCGGAGGGCATATAGGGTTGGCCTCCCGATTAGGATGTTGAAAGGAAAAGGGATGTCGACTACTTGGAAGCAGACCCACATAGTACGTATCTGAGGTCTGGTTTCGAATCTCACCGGGAGTTCTATCTGGCCTACCGGTCTCGTTCAATGCCCACCGATACCTCTAATGTAATAACTTTACGCTTGTTGTTGCTAGAGAGTGTACCCTAATTTCTGTAGCGGATCCCAGTAGATGATGTCTAAAGAGTTCCCGTGACCAATGAGGGTTCTCTTCACAGTGTGGGTTCCTACTTTTACAGAAATGATCAAGGCATCGCAATGAGGGTATCTAACTGATGGTGTATGCAATAGAGAAGGAAATCGGACCCCAATCTCTAGGCGCGTCTTCTGGAGTTGTTGTCAGACATACCGAGGCATGTGCTTTCCTGGAAGATGTGGATCCGGGGTCTCCCATGGTAGGTATGGTATCTATGAAATTAATCGGTTCCTCATCATCCGAATCTTAGGCACCTGCAATAGGTCAGTGACTCGGTTGCTCTACTTTAGGTGTCTTATCACTTGGGTCTTGTGACTTGACATATTCCCGAAGCTTACCGTCCCGTACTATTTCTTCTACCTGATCTCTCAGATCACAGCATCTCCTCGTTTCATGACCGTGGTCATTATGGAATTTACAGTATGTCCTCCGATCTCTCTGATCTGAAGGTGTGTGTAATGGTTCTAGTTGTCGCAACAACTTGTCTTTATTCATAATCTCAAGCATTCTATCGAGTGGGAACTTATCTCTTGGAGGAGGTCTAGAGTTCCAAATGGTATTTTCGGTGTTTACCTGCTTGGGTACCTGATGCTCTCTCCCCTTATCTCTACCTTGTCTACCTCATCTCTTTGGTGCTTCACTCGGTTCTGCAGAGGTCGCGTGACTCTTACTATCGCTGACATCTTCAGCCGTGGCATATTTCTCTGCCCTCTCTAATAGCTCATGGTAAGTGGTTGGCCCTTTTTTCTACAATGACCAACTCAAGCGACCTTTCTGGAGTCCTTAGGTGAAAGCCATAACAGCTCCCACTTCACTAAAATCTTGAACCTGTCTTGGGGCCTCAGTAAATCTCCTCAGTAATAGTCCCTGATTGTCTTTGAATCATGCTGTTTGATGGAGGTTAAATGAACCATGTGCCTCCGTCTTCTTCTACTCTTCGTAAATCCGCTACAGAATTATTTCGATAGCTCATTGAATGAGGATATGCTCTGTCTCTTCAGACCTCCGTACCACGTTCGTGCATCTCTAGAGAGAGTCAAAAGGAAAACTCTACACTTGATTGCATCAGACGCCTCTTGCATGTTCATCCAGTCGAGGTAAGAATCAAGATGATCATCCGGGTCTCCTGTTCCTCCGAAACCAGACATGTCTTTCCGGGGCATCTTGAAGTTGTTCGAAATTTGTGATGTGGTGATTTGTTCAATGAAGGGGCTCTCTCTATGATTGGTCGAACGACGTTGTCCAAAATGGATTTGGTCTTGAAGATCTCGGAAGGCATCAGGATCAGCGAAGGTATTTCTATCCGTATCTTTGTCCGGATGACGGGATCCGCCTGCTGGACCATGTCGGTGACGTGTCCTTCTCGGTATCTCTTCCTGGACAACCCCATCGCGCTCTTCTTGGCTACGTGTAACCCTTGCAACCCTTTGCGGTGCTTGCTGATTCATGTGTTCTCCTGGATTCGGCTCGATGAACTGGGTAGTATGTTAATGCCTTCTTCTTCGCTCTATAGGTAGAGCCTCGGTAAGACCTCCCTCTGCACGGGAATTTACCTCATCCGAATCTCCTTAATGTCCACCTCCGTCCACAACGTTGATTACCCTGGTCACATTCTGAGCCAACATGTCCAGTCTATTGGTAATCCCCCGGATGACCGAATCATTTACCTGTGGGAGGAATTGTTGCGTCTGTTGTGGCGCGTACATCGGTGGATAACCCTGAGGGTAATAAGCTTGTTGCGGCATTGAGGGATAATACTGGTTCATTGGCATATGTGGATACGGTTGTGGTGGTCCCTGATATCCGAATATCAGACCTTGTGCCGAGAACTGCATCGGGTACGGGTAGTAGCCATAATTTGGAGGTATTGGCTGCTGTCCTCCTACGATCCCTAGATTGACCGATGCCGGTTGAGAGGGATGCTGCTGCTGTTGTGGGATCTAGGCATAATCCTAAGTCCTGGGGGGCCTCAGTTCAAGGTTTACGTCCGGGTACATGCCATCCGATTGTGAATTCATTATTTCTGTGAAGGGGTTGATCTTCACCCCATCCTTCTAGCGCCAAATGTTGAGGGTAAAAATGAGCATTCAAAGTAAAACGTTCTCCTATATAATATATATGTATGAAAATGAGTTTACAATACTGATTGATTACAAGTACACAGTAATTTTTTGGGAGTAAAAGTGAAAAATTTCCAAAAATCCTCTTCAAGGTAGAAATGAGACTTTATATAGCCTTGTATCTGGTATCTTGAGACACGTGTTGGGGACTCATTTGCTGACCAGGACAGCTGTCCTTATATGCTCAATCGATTTCGGGTCTGACAATATTATCCTCCGAATATACCTCGGTATTAATGTGGCGGTGGATGTTGTTCTGGACGAAGATACACGGTGTCAATCGAGACTCCGAAAGAGTAACGGGGTTGATCGGAATGATCGGAGTACACCACTATCGGGGGCCTCGTGAATTTGTAAATACGTCCAACAGATATCAAAAAAATTATGAAAAAAAAAAAAAAAAATTGAATTACTACTAGACGCGTTTTTCATGTGTTCATTCTCAGAAAATCATTTTCCATAATTACTATATGACACTTTTTTAAACTCGAAAAACAGGAAACGAAAATAGAAAACGAGAAACGAAAACGTTACTGAACACGCCCTTAACTTACAATCACCGAAAAGAAAACTCACAATATTGTTTGAAATGTCGTCATAATTATATATAACTTCCTCTTCTTTTCTTTTTATTTTTAAATGGCATCTATTGCATTACATGTGTTTGCACAAAATTTTAGACACGTGACCTTATCATCGTGCACCAACCATCTTGGATTTTATGAAATCTTACCAATTAGCCAATCAGAGCCACTCACTTCAAATTTCCTTATCCTATTGTAAAACGATAAGATCTCTTAGATAGTGATCGAGTACTAAATAAAAAAAATAGGGTGAAATTCATTTTAATCCCTCTAGTTTGACCTAATAGTCAAATTGATTCCCCAGCTTTCAATATTATATTGACAGGTCCCTATAGTTTCCACAAATCTGTATTTTGGTCTCTGCCATCTAATTCTGTTAGGGTTTTCAAAGATTCCGTCCAATCTAAGAGGGTAAAATCGTAAACTTACCTGGGGAGCTTCTTCTAGGAAGGGTAATTACGTAATTGGATTTATAAATAAAACAATTACAAAATAAAAAACAAATAATACCCACTAAAATAACCCATTCAACCCATTCAACCCATCAACCCATCAAAAACTCAAATCAAACCCAGAAAAAAATTAACTTTATAAAAAATAAAAAATAAAAAAAATCACAAACCAAAAACCACCACCACGTGAATCACCACCACAACCTGAAACTCAAATTCAACCCAGAAAAAAAAATTAACTTTAAAAAAAATCACAAACCAAAAACCACCACCACAACCAAAAACTCAAATCCAACCCAGAGAAAAATTAACTTTTAAAAAAAAAATCACAAACCAAAAATCACCACCACAACCTGAAATCATCACCACCATAACCAAAAACCAGACCATATCAACTTCTTCGTCTTCAAACCCGACTCATATCAGTTTCTTCTTCTTCTTCTTCTTCTTCTTCTTCTTCTTCTTCTTCTTCTTCTTCTTCTTCATCACATCAACCTAGAAGGAGATTGGAGGAAGGAGCGGCGTGTGGCAAAAGGAAAAGGAAGGTGGTGGTGATGGCGAACCCAACAACCTATTAAATAATATTTCAATTATTTTAAAATAAATAACATATTAAAAGTTGTTGGAAATTTTATGATAAACACACATTTTGAGAGAATTATTTGGTTATAATTAATTCCATAAAAATGGAAGAAAAAAATGTATACTCAAATTCTCATGGACCTCAAACCTTCGGTTGCACGACTCATGTGTGGGCGCGTACACAAATGCCACTCCGATTGGACTGTGAGAGTACAACCGACTTTTTGCTACTTCCCTAAGTCAGACGTTTTTAATTAAGGAAAATATTAATTGTTTTGGATTCTGATTTCTTATTTGATCACTAAAAAAACAGAATCGTGTTTAATTAGGGATAGATCTCTTTGGAGATTATTCTCTTAATTTCCTTTACAATTTAAAAACATGATAAGAAAGTAATTTCCATATCTTTTTTTTTTTTTTTGAAAAGCGAACTTTATACACAGGTAAGCAAGCCCAGCAACGCACCAGAAACAAGAAAGGAGACACCCTGAAACAGAGACATCAAAGAGCTGCGACAGGGGCAAACATACAACCCCTGTAGCTGAAATTTGACACCAGCAAGACCCTAGAAAAAAGCACCAAAACAAACAAAAAACCACCCACACAACAAAGCACGGCAAAAACCAGCCCACACAAACGCAAACAAAACACACTAGAAAACAAAAACAGAAAAAGCAGAGCAACAGACAAAGCGCCTGGAAGAGCAGCCAAAAACCACAACCACAGAGCATACAACCTGGAAACAAAACCGACCAACCTAAGGAAAACTCCAAGTCACTGTATTTGCTCCCCCTCAAGAACCACTCTTAGCCAGCAAATCTACTAACATATTGGAGGCCCTAGAATTGAAAATCATCAAAGCTTGGTGTATTTTAGAAAGGTTGCTTCAAATGTCAAGCACAAACTGCAGCAGATCAGCCCTGAAACCCTATGATTAGGTTTTCTATTTAAAAAAACCCTAGTCCATTCTACAAAATATATATATATATATATTCTTGAAAATACATAGAGCAGCTGATTCTCTCTTCTCTTTGAGTTCGAACCTGATTTGAGCTCGATGAAAGTGGTTTGTGCTTTGCACTTCCACTGTAAAATCGTTGTATCATGGGAGACAATCACTATACACATACGGTGTTATATATGGCAAAATTGTCTTAAGGACACAATGTGAAACATTGGCCTCGATTTCTCTAACATGTTGTTTCTATTTATTGTTTTTCTGTCTCTTGCGGATTGTTGTTTGTATTGCTCAAAAACCTGTTTTAATGGCTTTTATAAACCTTCTGGTTCGGTTTCTATTTTGCTTTGCAAACAACAATCTTAAGACAATTTCTCTTCTTTAGTTTTTACTTCTAATCTATTTTAATTTCTTTTATAAACCTTCTGGTTCGGTTTCTATTTTGCTTTGCGACAAAATTGGTTATTAGACAACACTGGTTTGGGTTAATAAAACATTAATCTGTGGAAATTGGGTCTGTTTCGAGACACTAATTTCAAATTCATTATCTGATTTATTTTTGGCAAATCGGGTCTGTTAATAGATACTAATTTGGAAATCAATTGTGATTTCGACTGGCTAATCGGGTTGGATACCAGACACTGATTGTGATTTCAATTGTAAAATCTAGAATCAATTATTGATTCACTAATTTGATATCAAAAAAAAAAAAAAAAAACAAAAAATTGATATCAGTGCTATTTTATTTCGTGATTCTAAAACAAATGTGTTTTGTTTCAGATATTATAGCGGATTCTTGTATAACGCTGGTAAATACTGATATCTGTATGTAAACGTTTTTATGTAAACGTTTTTGTGTTCTTACACAGACAAGTCGTTGAGCTTGTATCTGCTAAATCAGATCAAATAGTTATATATGTATCGTGTATATGCGTTTTTTTATTCATATATAGTATTTACATTCTTGGTAAACATTCTGGTTATAGTTGATTATACAATTAAATATTGTTGTGTATATCTGTTATAATAACAGAAAGCATGTTGTACCTATACATCTGGTCAACAGATTTATATACTTTTTTTTTTGTTGAAGGAAACAACGGTTACAAACAAACACGGCATTCAGCCGAAACAACGAAACCAATACAAGCAGGAAAATCCTCCAGCCAAAACAGATCCTCAACACTGGAGAGGCCATTTTTAACTAATATATGGGCTATTCTATTAGCCAACCTTGGAACGAAAGAAATAGAAATACAACAAGCTTGAAACAAAAGAGACTGGATATCAGAAATGACAGTACCAATATCTGAAGCTAGAGATTTCGTACCATTAATCCAACCAACCACAACTTTAGCATCAGATTCAACAACACAAGGAGCTAAGCCTGTATCAATAACCAGTTGGAGACTCCGATAGATAGCTGCAGCTTCAGAAACTTGTGGAGAAAAAGTGGCTTCGATTTTTTGAGAACTAGAAGCCATCACAAAACCTTCCCAATCTCTAATCACAATACCGAAACCCACCATCCTCCCAGCTGAATTTAAAGCAGCATCACAGTTAACTTTGTAAGTACCAGGATCAGGAGGCCTCCACAAAGGAATGGGATTAACATGGAGGACAGAGGGGCTGTCATTAACAGAGGAAGCAGCAAAAAAATCATCAAGAAAGCTGAGAGCCCTGCATTACGAATAGCCCAAGCCTTCCATAAACACACACAGAAAATCTCCAACTCAACTAAATCCAGGCGAGAAAAGCAAGCCAGCATAAACTCAAAAAAATGAGTCATCCCTTTATGAAAATCTGTCAGCTTGGGGAACCAACTCGAACGAAGAGAATTCAATTTGCAACAACTCCACAGACAATGTAAAATGGACTCACTTTTATTCTTACAAAGAGAGCAAAGAGTATCAACCAGAATTTTTCTTCGAATCAGAACCTCAAAAGAAGGAAGCATATTATTGCAAGCTTTCCAAATAAAAAGTTTAACTTTAGAAGGGATATGAAGCTACCACAAAGATTTCCACCAAGAAATGGAGGAAGAAGAAAAGGAATCGAATAAGGAAGAACTGGGATCAAACAAAAGAGAACGACCTACCCAATATCCACTCTTTGCTGTGTATGAACCAGAAATGTCATAATGCCATTGCAAAGAATCATGAACTCTGTTGTTACCAATCGGAATACTCAAAATGGCAGACACATCTTCTTCACAAAAACCACTCTTAAGAAGATCAACATATATATAGTATTCATAATATACATACTAGTTTATAGTGTCATATCAGCGTGTGAAACATTTTATCACTGTGGTTGATATATTATATCAGTGCATATACTATGTTTCAGTACACATACATGACGTGTTACACTGAATAGAGAAGTGTGGTCCATATCTGATTTAATCTAGTAAATGGATTATACGTTATATATATATATATATAGATTGTTGTGTTATAGGTAAATATATCGATTGATATATATATATATATTTGATAAATAAATAAACTGAGAAACAATGATAATTGTGAAATATCAATGGTTTATATCATTGTATATTTGTGGTTCTAAAATATTTGGTTTGGTTTTCTATGTAAGATGATTGCCGAATAAACTGTGAACCAAAGCGTGGCTCAAGAGACTCTAGCGGTCATCCCAATTGTGGGTCAGTTGACCGACCTGATGGTAAACCCTTTTGTGGGTCAAATGAATACCACGGCGGTGAATTCGTTTGTGTCTTCGATTTCGGTTCTTATGAACCATATGGAGAAACCAGAGAAATTCAATGGTCTGAATTTCAAGTGATGGCAACGAAAGATGTTAAATCTTGAATCTTGCGAGATTCTTAACTCCTGAGGCTCCTAAGGCCAACGGTGGTAACGAGTTGGATGTGTAAAATGGTGATTTGTGTCAAAATCAATTCTTTTGAACTTCAAAATTGTAATTATCAATTTAATGATGATTTACTTCTATTAATTCCAGATTAATAGAAATGTTAAATTTTGAATTCAAAAACAAAACTGATTTGAATTTAATATTGCCAATTTAATGAGAATTAATTTCAAATTAATTCACTTGATTTCCTCCTGATATTATGGTGGATAAATCAAATGTGAATACAAGTGTTGCTCTTGAAACTCCTAGTACTAATCCAACTGTCGAACTAGACACTTCAGTTGTTAATTCAGTGCTTGTGGGAGATGTGCCTATTTTGGGGCCAAGTGTGGCAACATCGACTCCGGCCATCAACTCATTCGTGAGAAACATGGGAGATCCAGTGATGAGTCAGTATGTGAGTCATGTGAACCTTGAGTGGTGGCAGCAGAAGATGCTGTTCTGATTAACCACGCTGAATCTAGTTAGGTTTTTGACTAAAGATGCTCTTAAACCCGATAGTGGTTAAGAGCAAGATGTTCAGATGTGAATGCTATTGATGCATGGAATCGTTCAGATATTTCGTGCAGAAACTACATACTGAACTGGCTGTCAGATTCTTTGGATAGCGTACACTTTACAAAGAAAACAGCTAAAAAAACTGTGAGAGTCGTTAGACTACAAATACATGACTAAGGATGTTGGATCCAAAAGGTTTGTTGTGAACCGGTTTTCTTGATTACTAGATGAGGGACTCTAAGAGCTTCAAGTGATTCTGCATAAGATTCATGCTGAAGGGATAACCCCAAGTGAAACTTTCCAGGTGGCTGATAAGTTCTGAGGTGGTGAGTATGAAGCACTGTTTGGTGAATTCTGTGCACAACACAGAATCACACATCAAACCCCTGCACCATTTCCCCTCAGCAAAATGGTGTTGCAGAACGGATAAAATCATTCCTTGAAAGAGATGATGAATGCAATGCTGATAAGTTCTGGGTTGCCTTATAACATGTGGGGTGAAGCTATATTGTCTAGAAATTACCTTTTAAATAAGGTACCCCGAAATAAAGAAGACAATACCCAATATGAGCTATGGAAAGGAAGAAAGTCTTCCAATAAATTCTTACGAATGTGGGGGTGTCTTGCCAAAGTGGCCGTACCCATACCTAAGAAGGTGAAAATAGGTCCGAAAACTGTTGATTGCATTTTCATTAGATATGCACAAAACAATAGTGCTCATTGATTTTTGGTCTATAAGTCTGACATACCTGATATACACAAAAACATGATAATGCAATCTAGAAATGCAACATTCTTTGAACATGTATTTCCATGTAAATCCAATGATGAAACAAGTTTGTCAAAACAAACACATGATGATAGTTGTGAGGACCAAGAACAAGAAAATGAAGTTGAGGATAAACCTAGACGTAGCAAAAGAGCAATGACGGAAACGTCTTTTGGTCCAGATTTTATGACCTATTTGCTAGAAGATGAACCTCGAACTTTTAAAGAAGCGATGAGCTCTTCAGAAGGACTCTTGTGGAAAGAGGCTATTAAGAGCGAAATTGATTTCATCCTTCAAAATCATACTTGGGAATTAGTGAACCTTCCTCCAGGATGTAAACCGCTAGGATTCAAATGGATTTTCAAGAGAAAAACGAAAGTGGATGGATCAATTGATAAGTATAAGGCCAAACTTATAATTAAATATTACAATCAATGAAAAGGCATAGACTACTTTGATACATATTCTCTTGTGATGAGAATAATCTCCATTAGAATGATACTTGCAATCGCAGCTTTGCGAAATCTTGAAATACATCGAATGGATGTGAAAACAACTTTCTTAAATGGAGATCTAGATGAAGAGATTTATATGGAACAACCTGAGGGTTTTTCTGCTCCAGGGCAAGGAAAGAAAATCTATAAATTGGTGAAGTCTTTATACGGTTTAAAGCAAGCACCAAAACAATGGCATGAGAAATTTGACAATGCTATGATGTCAAATGGATTCAAAATCAACGAGTGTGACAAATGTGTTTATGTTAAGGACACAGGAAATGACTATGTCATTTTGTGTCTTTACATTGATAACATGCTTATTATAGGTATTGATGATAAAATGATCAAATCTACCAAAGATATGTTGAAATCAAGATTTGATATGAAATATATGGGACCAATTGATGTAATGTTGGGAATGAAAATCTCAAGAACATCCAATGGACTCATATTAAGTCAGTCACACTATGTTGACATGATTCTTGAGAAATTCAATAACAAAAAAGTGATTCTGGAATTCCAGAATACCAGTAGATACAAATCTACACCTATCCAAGAATAAGGGTGAGCGTATCTCTCAACTAGAATATTCTCGAGTGATAGGAAGTATGATGTACTTAACAAGTTATGCAAAACCTAAAATAGTTAATGCAGTCAACAAATTAAGCAGATACACGAATAATCCAGAAACTGATTACTGGAAAGGAATAGTAAGAGTATTGAAGTATTTACGATTCACTTTTAATTACGGACTGCATTATACCAAATATCGTGTTGTCCTAAAAGGATACACTAATGCAAACTGGATATCTGATATGAAAGATTCAAAATCTACTAGTGAGTATGTGTTCACACTAGGAGGTGCGGCTGTATCCTGGAAATCCTCCAAACAGACTTGTATAGCCAGACCTACCATTGAATCTGAGTTTATAGTTTTAGATAAATGTGGTGAGGAGGCTGAATGGCTATGCCAATTCTTAGAGGATATTCCAAGATGACCAAAGCCTGTGCCAGCGATTTACATCCACTGTGATAGTCAATCAGCAATAGGAAGAGCACAGAGCAACATGTATAATGGAAAGTCTAGACATATACGTCGAAGAAATAATACCATTAGACAACTAATCTCAACTGGAGTTATCTCTATTGACTATGTAAGGTCAAAAGATAACATTGCAGATTCGCTAACCAAAGGGTTAAATAGAGAATTAGTTGTGACATCATCGAGGGGAATGGGACTAAAGCCCATGAGATAAAAAAGTCGATACATAAGAAACCCAACCTAGTTGACTGGAGATCCCAAGATCTAGGTTCAATGGGACAACCAAGTTGTAAGACTTAGTTTGATCACTGTAGGGGTTACCCTCATGTTCATTCCTATGATGAAACAATGATGCACGTAAGGAAAAGGTTAAACTATATTTTTAATGATTCTTATGCGTCGAAATTCTAAGCAATGGAAATTTGAGTAGAGTAATGTGGGTTACTATTAATTAAGAAATCACCTATGTGAGAAAGAAGAGGAGCCGCTTTTAAAATAGAATAGTGAAGGACTATATTCTCCAGTGACTCTCACAGAACCAAGCACATGTTCATAGCCAAAAAGAACATAACAATGAGAACCAAATCAGGTATGGAAGATGCCTATATGAGGTGTGCTATCGTTTACATAAACGGCAGAACAGTTCAAGGATATCATATCTACTAATCAGCCAGTAAAGTAAGCATACATTTACAAGTGAAGGTGCAAAGGGTAACTCCTACCTATCCTATGCAAGTTTTGACCATTTGAACTTACCAAACATCATCTCTCATGTCTCCTAGGTCAATTTCATTCATATGGGGGATTGTTGGAAATTTTGTGATAAACACACGTTTTGAGAGAATTATTTGGGTATAATTAATTCCATAAAAATGGAAGAAAATAATGGATATTCGAATTTTTCTCTGTGAGAGCTTCGAAATGGTATACTCAAACTCACAAAATGATTAATGGGTGAATGAGAAATTGAGTCTCAAGGTGAGCCTATAGTGTAGGGAAAATTGTATATCCCACATTGGCTAGGGAAAACTCTTATATGTGGTAAATAAGTGATTATGTGATAGTAGCTTATCAACATGTGTGGCATAGAGGCTCTCTCTCGCACGCGCAGGGAGGGTGCAAATCATGGACCTCGAACCTTTGGTTGCACGACTCATATGTGGGCACGTACACAAATGCCGCTCCAATTGGACCGTGAGATTATAATCAACTTTTTGCTACTTCCCTAAGTCAGACGTTTTTAATTAAGGAAAGTATTAATTGTTTTGGATTCTGATTTCTTACTTGATTACTAAGAAAACAGAATCGTGTTTAATTAGGAATAGATCTCTTTGGAGATTATTCTCTAATTAATTTCCTTTACAATTTAAAATCGTGATAAGAAAGTAATTTCCATATCAATCCATGAAACCCTATGATTAGGTTTTCTATTTAAAAAAACCCTAGTCCATTCTACAAAAAAAATAAAAAATAAAAAAAAATAAAAAAAAAATCTAGAAAATACATAAAGCAACCGATTCTCTTTTCTCTTTCTATGCTTGGTGAGTTCGAACCTGATTTGAGTTCAATGAAAGTGGTTTGTGCTTTGCACTTCCACTGTAAAATCGTTGTATCATGGGAGATAATTACTATACACATAAGGTGTTATATATGGCAAAATTGTCTTAAGGACACTATATGAAACACGGGCCTCGATTTCCCTAACGTGTTGTTTCTGTTTATTGTTTTTCTGTCTCTTGCAGATTCGAACCAGATTGTTTTTGAGCAATACAAACAACAAAAGTATTACATGCTATTAGAGTAAAATAAATAAGATTTTTTTTTTTTTTTGACGAAATAAAATAAATAAGATTGGAAGAGAGAACAAAATTATTTAAATGAGAAAATAATATTAATTAAGATAGAACATATATGTTATGATTCACTTTTCATTTAGATTCAAGATACATGGAAAGAAACACTATATATATACAATTTTTTTATTGTTAGTTCGTCCTGATATAAATTATATCAAGACGAAGAATGTAGATCATTAGATTTATATACTTTGACTTAAAGTGTATACAATTGTCAAAGCTTCTCCATAATCTATGGTCTACATTCTTCGTCCTGATATATTTTATATCAGGACAAACTAACAGTAGAAAGACTATATATATATACAGATTTTCTATTATCAATTTGTCCTAACAATAAATATATCAGGACGATGAATGTTGACCACTAGATTTACATACTTTGATTCAAAGTGTATGTACTTGTCAAAACTTATCTATAATCTGTGGTCCACATTCTTCGTCCTGATATATTTATTGTCATGACTAACTGACAATAGAAAGACTATATATATATATAATCAAAAGATATTTTATCAAATAAACCTTTATCCTTTTTAAAAATTAAAATAGTTTTTAGATGTTAGAAAACGGGTTCGAAAAATATATATCACCCTTTTTAGGTGGTATTTTAAGACTACCACTCCTTTAATATGTGTTAAGTTTAAATGACATCTAAAATGGGTTCCTTCCAAAAATACCCTCTACAGTAACCTTCTTCACTATTTTGGTATTTAATGGAGGTGAAGGACGTCCATTGGAGGTTGAACACCTCTAATGGAGGTCAAAATACCTCCAATCAAGGTTGAAATCGACCTTTAATGGAGGTCAATTAAGAAGATGAAATTTTTTATAAAAAAAAAATCAAGTAATTTCCGAGACTTTTCATGTATTTTTGAGACTTTTCAGGTAATTTTCGAGACTTTTCAAGTATTTCTGAGACTTTTCATGTGTTTCCGAGACTTTTCGAGTAGTTTCCAAGACTTTTTGGGAATTTCCAAGATTTTTGGTAATTTTTAGACTTTCTGGGTAAAAATAAAAATTTTCGAGATGTTTAGTCATTTCCGAAACTTTTTGGTAATTTCTGAGACCTTCTGGGCAAAAATAAAATTTTAAGAGACTTTTTAAAATTTAATTTTTCTCCAGAAAATCTCAGAAATTACTAAAACTCTCAGAAAATACCAAAAAGTTTCAAAAAATTACAAAAAGTCTCAGAAATTACTAAATAGTCTCTAAAACTACCTGAAAAGTCTTGAAAATACATGAAAAGTCTCGAAAAATACCTGAAAAGTCTCATAAATTACCTGAATTTTTTTTTTCATCTTCTTCTTAATCAACCTCCAAGATTTCGACCTTCATTAAAGGTCTATTTCAACCTCTATATAGGTCTAACAAACCTCCAACGAAGGTCGAACGACTTTGGCCTCCATTGGAGGTCAAAATGGAGGTCTGTTCAACCTCCAATGGAAGCCAATGAAGAAGATAAAATAAAAAATGAAAAACTAAAAATTAAATAAAAAATATATGTAAAGTAAAGGTATTTTTGGAAGTTTACTTACTTTGGTACCTTTAAAACTTAAATTATTAAAATAGTGATACTCGTGATTTAATGGAGGTCGATTAAGAAGATGAAATTTTTTTAAAAAAAAATCAAGTAATTTCCGAGACTTTTCATGTATTTTCAAGCAGATAATTTTTTAGACTTTTCATGTAATTTTCAAAACTTTTCAAGTATTTTCGAGACTTTTCATGTATTTTCGAGACTTTTCAAGTATTTCTGAGACTTTTCAAGTATTTCTGAGACTTTTCATGTGTTTCCGAGACTTTTCGAGTAGTTTCCAAGACTTTTTGGGAAATTCCAAGATTTTTGGTAATTTTTGAGACTTTCTGGGTAAAAATAAAAATTTCCGAGATGTTTAATCATTTCCGAAACTTTTTAATAATTTCTGAGACCTTCTGGGCAAAAATAAAATTTTAAGAGACTTTTTAAAATTTAACTTTTCTCCTGAAAATCTCGGAAATTACTAAAACTCTCAGAAATTATCAAAAAGTTTCAAAAATTACCAAAAGTCTCAGAAATTACTAAATAGTCTCGAAAACTACTTGAAAAGTCTTGAAAATACATGAAAAGTCTCGAAAAATACCTGAAAAGTCTTAGAAATTACCTAATTTTTTTTTTTTCATCTTCTTCTTAATCGACCTCCAAGATTTCGACATTCATTAAAGGTCGATTTCAACCTCCATAAAGGTCGAACAAACCTCCAATGAAGGTCGAACGACTTTTGCCTCCATTGGAGGTCAAAATGGAGGTCTGTTCAACCTCCAATGGAAGCCAATGAAGAAGATAAAATTAAAAATTAAAAATTAAAAATTAAATAAAAAATATATGTAAAGTAAAGGTATTTTTGGAAGTTCACTTACTTTGGTACCTTTAAAACTTAAATATTAAAATAGTGATACTCGTGAAACACCAACTCAAAAGAGTGACAAAACCCTCTATTTCCCATTAGAAAACACTAGAAGGACAATTTAAATTTTATTAGTGTCCTAACTCTTAAACACTATAATTTTTTAACTATAATTTTTTTTGAATCATGAATTAATGACTATAATGTTTTTCATTATTATGTTTAGAATAATTTTAGAAATTTCATTTCTATATCTCAACTTATTACAAATGAATACACACCATTTTTTTATTAATATTTACTTTTAACATATCTTATAAGATACATGTTGTCATGCCCCCATTGGAAACAATTTTTTACTCTATCCCCAAATAGACCCTTAACTCGTTTGGTGTAAAAAATAAAAAATAAAAATAAAAATAAAAAGGTGATCACAATATTATAATAAATATGAAACAAAATTGCACAACGTAAAAACAAAATAGCCACTTCATATAAATAAACAATGACAAATTAAAAGGAAAAAAAAACACACACACACAATTACTTATTCATTGTTTCACTTCATTAAAATAAACAGTGACAAATTAAAAGAAAAAAAAAAAAAAACACAAACACACTAAGAGAACTTATTCATTGGTTCATTTATAAAGATGAAATCGTTGATTTGACTATACAAGAACATAGCTTTGGGAGCATCACCAATCTCCATTGAATGAGATCCTCCTTCAACGATATGGCTCACCAACTTGTAGACCCTTTTCCTCCATGATCTTCACCAACTCAATTTGACGGTCAATCATCGGGTCTCCATAGCACCCACTCATCATGGTTGATCTGGTCCAACACTACTTTTGACCCACCCTCCACCGCCGACTGCAATACTCGTGGTCAAGGTCAGCCTCTTGTGGTAAACAGGGGTGAAATTAGGGACCCCCAGTCCCAACCAACCAATAAAAATATTCCAAGTTTTAATTATAGAAAAATTATGTTATAGCAATATGTAGTCAATAATATTAGTTTGATTCATCTTATTATTTTAATAATATAAATTACTTAATAAATATATTTTCTATTTTATTATTTAAGATTACTGGATACAAAATTAATCTCTTTTCCTTTTATGATTTTAATTTCCAATCAAATAATAATAATAAATAAATTTTCCTAATATTTCATACATTATTGTCTAGTCTAGTATATATTATTATTTAATATATTTTCACGGCAAAAAGCTAAGTAAATATTAAGGGCTTATTATCCTATTTTGCAATACTCATTGTATCTTGATGCAGGAGATATTATTGGAGATTTTCTTAAAGACTTTTTATTTTAAAAATAGTCTTGTAATTAATATCTATTATTATGTTTCTTTTTATTGTATATTTAATTAGGTAGTTAAATATTTTATGATTTAATTTTATTAAATCAAATCTTATTTCCTTATTAGATAGGTTTTTAATGTTTTAGGATTCTAGTATTTTTAATTTTCATTGTTATCTCAATTATCTCTTTTATAGGGAAATTGATAATTTTATTGCTTTACTAGTTATTTTAGGTTACTTTTAGGTTTTTATTTTCCTATTTAAAGACGATGTACTCTAACATGGATTTTAATTTTTGATGATTAATAAAAATTTGAGAGAGAGTATCTCTTCTAATCCATTTTCGGTACCTTTGTGAAGGTCAACGAATTTGAAGCTTATTATTCTGATATCTGTGTGTGGATCAACATATTAATAGTAGGGTTCGCTTCCAGTATTTGTGCACGAATCAATGGATTCGAATCGGTTACCCTTTCTTTTATCAATTGTTATTTTGCATTGAATTTTCCACTGCATCAGTTGGTATCAGAGCCATCAAGTCTACCTCTGTGCTAGGCTCATCGTCCACGGACCACTCCCCGTATCAAAAAAAAAAATCCATGAATCCCCAAAATAAAATTCCCTCATAGCATTCATTGTTTTTCAATGAAGATTATGTGTCAAACTCAATTATCGTTGACTTTGATAAGCTGCCAATTTTTAATGAGGAATATGTGACGGAACTTGTTATCGTTGCTTTCGATAAGCCACCGGTTTTCGATGAAGATTTGTTCCAGAACGAGCTATATGAGAGGAACTCAATTTTTGAGGACTATTTCTACGATGTTGCCATGTTTCATCATTCAACGGCATCTCCAACTTATTTGTTCCTCAAAGCTGTCAAAATTCGAGAACGAATTTTCTCCACACCGGAGAGAATGATGCAGGAGATATTATTGAAGATTTTGTTGAAGACTTTTTATTTTAAAATTAGTCTTGTAATTAATATCGATTGTTATGTTTCTTTTTATTATATATTATTATTAGGTAGTTAAATATTTTATGCTTTGATTTTATTAAATCAAATCTTATTTCCTTATTAGATAGGTTTTTAATGTTTTAGGATTCTAGTATTTTTAATTTCCAATGTTATCTCAATTATCTCTTTTATAGGGAAATTGATAATTTTATTATTCTACTAGTTATTTTAGGTTTCTTTTAGGTTTTTATTTTCCTATTTAAAGACAATGTACCCTAACATGGATTTTAGTTTTTGAAAATTAATAAAATTGTAGAGAGAGCATCTCTTTTTATCCATTTTCGGTACCTTTGCAAGGGTCAACGAATTTGAAGCCTGTTATTCTAGTATATGTGCATGGATCAACAGATTAATAGTATGGCTCGCTTCCGGTATTTTTGCCCGAATCAACGGATTCGAATCGGTTACCCTTTCTTTTATCGATTGTTGTTTTGTGTTGAATTTCCCGCTGCATCAGTTAGGAAAATTCAACGCAAAACAACAATCGATAAAAGAAAGGGTAACCGATTCAAATCCGTTGATTCGCGCACGAATACCGGAAGCGAACCCTACAATTAATCAGTTGATCCGCGCACAGATACCATAATAATAGGCTTAAAACTCGTTGACCTTCACAAAGGTACCGAAAATGGATAAAAAAAAGATACTATCTCTCAAATTTTTATTAATCATCAAAAACTAAAATCCCTGTTAGGTACATCGTCTTTAAATAAGAAAATAAAAACCTAAAAGAAACCTAAAATAACTAGTAAAGTAATAAAATTATCAATTTTCCTATAAAGAAATAATTGAGATAACAATGAAAATTAAAAATATTAGAATCCTAAAACATAAAAAACCTACCTAATAAGGAAATAAGATTTGACTTAATAAAATCAAATCATAAAATATTTAACTACCTAATTAAATATACAATAAAAAGAAACATAATAACATATATTAATTATAAGACTATTTTTAAAATAAAAAGTCTTCAAGAAAACCTTCAATAATATCCCATGCATCATTCTCTCCAGTAGGGGTGGGCACCCAAACCGCCAAACCGATCAACCCACCCAAACCAAACCAATTTAAGCAGGTTGGTTTGGTTTTGTTAAAGGAAAAAAAACCGATTGGGTTATTTTTAGTAACCTGATTGGTTTGGGTTGGTTTATGGGTTGTATTTTATCAACCCACATAACTCAACCCAAACCATTACATACTTAAATACATATATATATCATATAAAACAATTAAAGTTAACCTAATTTTATATTATATTTATTTCCAAGGTTACCGGTCTCTATTTATTTTTAAAGTTATTTAATTTCATCCAAAGTTATTGTCACTAAATAAATTTATTGAGGATAAGTAACTATTTTTTATTGTTTCGTACAAAAACACATTAACTAAGACGGTTTAGTTTTTTTTTTTTTTTTAATAAGTTTTATGTGTTCTACACTTGAAGATTTTTTATTTTATTTTTTAACTATTATTGTTACGCACTTTGGTTAAATTTAGTATTATTGTTTATTTTATTGATAATGAGTTTAACTGCTTATATTGATATTATTATATTTGTTCAAATAAAAACATAAAATAATTATTTTCTTAAACCGTCAAACCAAACCGAACCAAACCGATTTTTATTGGTTTGGTTTGGTTTGGTTTAACATTATAATTGATTTGGTTTGGGTTGTAAAAAAATAACCCGATTAAATAATGGTTTGGATTGGGTATCGTCAAACCCAACCCAAACCAACCCATGCCCACCTCTACTCTCCAGGGTAGAGAAAATTTGTCCTCTAATTTTGACAGCTTTGAGGAACAAATAAGTTGGAGATGCCATTGAATGATGAAACACGGCAATATTGTAGAAATAATCCTAAAAAATTGAGTTCTTCTCGTGCTGCTTGTTCTGGAACAAATCTTCATCGAAAACTACTGGCTTATCGAAATCGACGATAACAGGTTCTGTCACATATTCTTCATCGAAAATTGGCGGCTTATCGAAGTCAATGATAACCAGGTCTAACACAAAATCATTATCGAAAAACAGTGAATGGTAGGTGGAAATTTTGTTTTGGGGATTCATGAGAATTTGATTTTTTTTTTTTTTTTTTTGGAGAAATACAGAAGGTGAATATCTAATGGAGAAGTAGTTTGTTATGGTTTGTGGATCGATGAGCCTAGCATAATAGTAGACTCGATGGCTCTAATACCAAACTAATGTAACGGAAGAGTCTACAAGAAAAACTCGCAAGAACAATTCGAAAAGCAATCTACCAATACTCTGTTGATCCGTGCACAGATGACAAAATATCAAGCTTCAAATACGACAATCGACTTCACGCACGAAGAATGTTGTAATTGGATAGTTGAGAAACGGTCTCAAAATTTTTATTAATCAAAAGCTAATTAAAAAAGGAAAAACAAAAACCCCTAATTCAAACTATTAAATAGAAAAAGCAATTCAAATCCACTAGGACTCAAAATAACCTAAATTGCTGAACAAGAAAAGAATCCTAAAAATCCTAAGAATCCTAAGTGAAAAGGAAAACAAATTCTTAGTTTGCAGAAAACTACAAGTCTTCACGCAACAATCTAGATAGTCGAATTTGGACTTGTTGTTATTAGATGACATGGCATAAGTGTTTCGGTTGATTCACTTCACTGCTAACTCTTTAGGTTGTTTAATTGTATTCAAACTGCTCTATTACATTAGTCCACTTATAGTCAACTTGTATAATTAGTTTGTGTTCCTATCTCTAGGAGGGTTCACGTTTTCTTCGATTGATATCTGATGTATATATACTTTGTTTTCAATGAATAAAAAGTGTGCAGCTTAAACACAATATTATTATCTATACTTTACATGGTATCAGAGCAACCGATCCATCTCTAACCTCAATTCTTTTTCTTTCTCTTCGCTACTTCATATTGCTCAATGACAACCATGAACGCTGGCTCTACTTCTGATATCAGTCCCTCCTCCTCCACCACCCCTACCATTATTAATGTCACTCCAGCGACCTCCACTGCGATTCGCTCCAATGAGTTTCATCTCATTACCATCAACATCTCCTCTCAGGCTCCTCTCAAACTTACTGCCAACAATTATATGTCCTGGAAAATTCAGTTTCAAACCCTCTTCACTGGATATGATCTTCTTGGATTTATTGATGGCTCCAAGCCATGTCCACCAGCTACCTTGACCGTGAATGACAGCCCTACACCAAATCCAGCGTACAGCATCTGGGTCTGACAGGATCAGTTAATCCTGAATGCTATTATTGGTTCTCTATCTCCAACAATCATCTCGTTTGTTGCCAGAGCCAAAACATCGATGGAGGCGTGGACCATACTCGCCAATACCTATGCTAAACCATCTCGTGGTCGTATTAAACAAGTGAAGGCTCTTCTCAAACATTCCACCAAAGGTACGCAAACAATTACTGAATTTCTTCACTAGGTTAAAGCCCGGGCGGATGAGTTGGCGCTACTTGGTGCTCCCATGGACGATGATGATCTCACTGAACGGATCCTTGACGAGCTTGATGATAACTACAGGGAATTGGTTCGTGCTGTTCAAGCTCGGGATAATCCGATATCTTTTGATGAGCTCCATGAGAAGCTTCTAACTTTTGAGGCATCTCTGTTGGCAAACAAGAAGGACGTCGCACCCATCCCAGTCACAGCCAATTTTTCCTCCCGTTCTGGTCAGCCATGGCGTCCTCAGCAGCCCTCCACCAACTGGCGACAATCTTCTTCACAAAACAATACTGCAGGTACCACCAGCTGACGACAGTCTCCTTCCCACACTGCTCGGCCTTCCTTCAACAATAACGGCTCCTACAATCGTGGCACAAATCAGGCCCCCCGTCCCTATCTCGGTCGGTGTCAAATTTGTGGGGTTCAGGGTCACTCAGCGAAGCGCTGTCCCTCCTATCAGCTGGTACCAATTTCGTCGTCCGGTTCAGGCCACGCTCCATCGCGTGCCACAGCTCCGACGCCATGGCAGCCGAGAGCAAATTTTGCTACTACTTCTTCCCTTGACAGCCCACCTTGGTTACTTTACAACGGGGCTTCTCATCATGTGACGGCTGATTTGTCGAACCTCTCTTTACATGCACCTTACAGTGGCTCTGATGATGTGATGATCGGTGATGGTACGGGTCTCTCAATTACTAACACCGGTTCTACATCACTTTCTGGCTCTAATCACACGTTTTCATTAACTGATGTGCTTTGTGTTCCTAATATGAAAAGAAATTTAATTTCGATTTCGCACTTTTGTGCTACTAATGGTGTGTCAGTTGAATTCTTATCATCCTCTTTTAATGTGAAGGATCTTCGTACGGGGGCAATTCTACTGAGGGACACAACCAAGGATGGCGTGTATGAGTGGCCAACTTCCAGTTCCGTGTCTTCCCCAGTCCTAGCATTCTCTGGCGTCAAAACGTCGTCCACAAATTGGCATCATCGCCTAGGTCACCCAGCTTTTCCCATTTTACGGCATATTGTTTCCAGTTTTAATTTAGAGTTATTGTCTCCTATGCCTAAGGATTTTGTGTATCATTCCTGTCATTGCAATAAAAGCCATAAGCTACCTTTTTCTACGTCTTCTCTTGTCTCATCCCATCCTCTTGAAATAATATTTTCTGATGTATGGACTTCTCCGGTTGTTTCATATGATGGTTTTAAATACTACGTAATTTTTGTTGACCACTACACTAAATATATATGGCTCTACCCTCTAAAACGTAAATCTGAGGTTAAGGGGATTTTTATTAGGTTTAAGGCCATTATGGAAAATTACTTTAGGCATAAAATCATTACACTTTATTCTGACAATGGAGGTGAATATATATCTCTAAAAGACTATCTTGCCACAACAGGAATCTCCCATCTCACAACTCCTCCACACACACCTGAACACAATGGGTATTCTGAAAGACGACACCATCATATTGTTGAGACAGGCCTTACTTTACTCACTCATGCATCTCTTCCTTTGCATTTTTGGCCTCATGCTTTTGCCACAGCTGTGTACTTAATTAACAGAATGCCCTCGCCCACTCTGAGTCTGTCATCACCCTATGCCAAAATTTTTGGGACACCTCCGAATTATTCAAAATTAAAAATCTTTGGCTGTCTCTGTTATCCCTGGCTCCGGCCTTACTCATCTCACAAGTTAGATCAACGGTCCACCTCCTGTGTCTTCCTTGGGTACTCGCTCTCCCAAAGTGCCTATTTATGCTTTGATCTGTTATCCTCGAAAATTTTTGTCTCTCGTCATGTACAGTTTGTGGAATCAGTCTTTCCATACAGGTCGATTCACACCAATTGAATTCGTCCATCATCCACCACTATCTCCTCATGGTTTCCGCCTGACATTCCTCTGACATCTCCACATCTCTGTCAGCCCTCTTCCATGCCTACCTCTGATGTGCTCTCTCATGAACTGCCCTCCAATGAAGTGTCTCTCTCCTTGCCGCAAGATGGTCTTCAGCAATGTCCTCTGCCCACTGTTCTTCATTCGGTGGAACCTGCACACCTGTCTCTCCCGTTTACTGTTACACCACTGAGGTCACCAGTCTCCTCTTCGCCTGCTCCTGCTGCTGCCGAGTCAGCCACTCCGGCTGTCCCTTTTGATCACTTGCAGTCCTTTGCTTCGCCTGCACCAGCTACCTCTTCTGCTTCGGCTCCTTCAGTTCAGACCGCCAATCTTATTTCTCCTCCAAGGAATGATCATCCCATGATCACACGGGCCAAGAATGCCATTCACAAACCAGTTCAGAAGCTGAATCTTCATGCCAAGCTGCAGCATCAGGGTGATTTTGAACCAACAACTGTGACTCAAGCACTACAGGATCCGAATTGGCGACGGGCCATGTCAGAGGAGTGTGACGCTCTTGTTCAGAATGGCACCTGGGAGCTAGTTCCTCCTGAATTGGCTTCTAATATCGTGGGATGCAAATGGATTTTTCGAATTAAACGAAAGTCCGATGGCTCGATTGACAGGTTCAAGGCGCGTTTGGTTGCTAAGGGCTTCAATCAACGGCCAGGTGTGGACTATTTTGAAACCTTCAGTCCTGTAATTAAGCCTACCACTGTGCGTCTTGTTCTCAGTATAGCTCTCAGTCATGGGTGGCCTCTCCGTCAACTGGATATCAATAATGCCTTTCTTCAAGGTCGGCTCACGGAAACAGTATTTATGTCACAACCCCCTGGCTTCACTGATCTGGATCGTCCTACTCATGTCTGCAAACTCAAAAAGGCCATCATGGTCTCAAGCAGGCACCCCGAGCTTGGTACCACGAGCTGCGTCAATTCTTACTTGCATCTGGCTTCAAGAATTCTTATGCTGATACTTCCCTATTTGTTTTCAACAATGGTGGTAGCACTCTTTATCTGCTTATATATGTTGACGATATTATTTTGACAGGGAATCATCAGGCTCTTGTGGATCACTTTGTTGACAGTCTTGCTCACAGATTTTCTCTGAAGGATCTTGGCCCTCTATCTTATTTTCTTGGTGTTGAGGTGCTTCCCCATGCAACCGGTATTCTACTTTCACAACGGCGCTATATTCTTGATCTTCTGACTCGCACCAAGATGTCAGGTGCCAAGCCGGTACAGACACCATTACCCACCGGTCAGCCGATAAGCCTAACCTCCGGTGAGCCTCTCGCTGATCATACCACATATCGGATGGTTGTGGGCAGCCTTCAATACCTCTCCCTTACGCGACCGGACATCTCCTACGCTGTCAACAAATTGTCACAATTTATGCACAAGCCTACGTCAGTTCACTGGGATCTTGTGAAACGTTTGCTGCGATATCTATGTGGTACTTTGGATGAAGGTGTTGTTATACATCGGTAGTCTCCAGTAGCTCTTCATGCATTTTCTGATGCCGACTGGGCTGGTAATAAAGATGATTTTTCTTCTACAAGTGCATATATTGTCTATCTTTGGCGTAATCCTATTTCGTGGTGCTCTAAGAAGCAAACCACCATTGCTCGGTCTTCCACGGAGGCGGAGTACAGGTCTATTGCTGCCACGGCTGCTGAACTGAATTGGATATGCTTCCTCCTTACTGATCTTGGCCTCTCATTACCTACTGCTCATGTCATCTTTTGTGACAATGTAGGTGCTACTCAACTGTGTTCAAATCCTATCTTTCACTCTCGACACAATATTATTATCTATACTTTACAGTTGTGATCTGTTATGGATGGCGTAGTCTTCATAACATCTATACTGAGAAAACAACGTAGTCTAAAAAGAGCAAAACTTTACGGTCGACCAGGACGAAAGGTCAACTGGGAAAAACCTTATAGCAAAAAGCGCGCCACAACACAACAAAAACTCAACCGCGAAATAGCCCCAACCAGAAACCTTAAGCCCAAAATAAAAACCCCACCAAACCGAAACCTTCACTCCTTCTCTTTCTATCTAACCTTGACAACTTCCTTCCTTCTAGCAATAAGATCTGTGCCAACTCTTTGTCTATACCACTAAAATCAATACCCAAAGGAGCATCCAATCAACCGCCCACAAGCCCAGTTCAAATGTTAGTCTAAAAAGTTAAGCCCCATGCACCCACCTAACTATAGGGTTTGGACGCAAGTCGAATCCTTAATTTGATGGTTGGGCCCTATGGACGCAACTCGAAGCCTTAATTTGAGGGTTGGTGCCCATTTGATAGCTCTATCTCCAATGCAAGAGTGGATTGCTAAAAAAAAAATGTCACTTAGGATTAATAGATATTCTATTAATAAATCTTTCTCTAATGCAGTCGTGCATATTCAACCTCAAACTGACGTGGCAAAAAAAATATTAGACACTGTCAACACGACGGTCTGTTGCACAGCTATTTTTTTGGTTGACTTGGTAAATATGTAAAACTGACATTAATTTTTCATCTATTTTTGAAGGAAATAAAATAAAAAATATAATAGCAAAAAATAAATGGACACATCATTAAAAAATTGTGTTTTATACAAAAGCATTGGAGACCAAAATTTGAGTCGATTGTCTATCAAGTATATTTTTATGTTACATAGGAAGCAAATCTCTTAACATTATTGTCATGTCAATGATTATTGGTTCTTTTCTCTCCGAGCTTTTTCCTTCTAAATTAAAGCTAGGTTTTCTTGAAACCGGTTGTATACGTAAAACCTTTTTTTTTTTTTCGGATTGCTCCTCCATGATAGAATATGGACGACAAAAAAAAAATCGTTTTATGTTTATCATGATAAGCTCAAATTTTTAGCTTTTTCGGTGTTTGAGTTTTTTTCTAAAATAATACTTTTATTTAATATCTTTTTGAGGTTTTTTTTTTAATCCTATCTTTTGAAAGAGCTTTAATATAATCCTAAAACAAGATTGTTGAATAAAAAACGACACCTTACAAAAATAAATGAATGAAAAAAAAAAAATTATATATATCTTATATTGAACTTGCCTGATCGAAATAAATTCTTTTATGGCTGAAAAATTAAATCCACAAAACCTTCAATCCTAATCCATTATTTAAGTATGTAGCCAAAAATGTTCATGAACATTCCGACAATTATTTAATATATTTTGCAAAGTGTGATTGGTTTCTAAAGAAATAATAATGGTCTAATTTTCCTTTAATATTAATGGTAAATTTACGTTTAATAAGAATTCTTTGAACACCTTGGAAGCTATGATCCAGATCTTATGTTGACGGTGATTTTTGGATTGACTCGGTCAACAATAATATATTAATCAAAACAAACAAATAAAGAAAATAAATCAATGCATGCAAAACAGATTTTACGTGGAAAACCCTTGAATGGGAAAAAACCACAGTGCCCCTTGAGGGCGAGAGAAATCACTATGAATCGCTTATGGTTTACACATTCAGATCTCTCATACAATTGCCTGATTATTCTCTCTATGATCTCGAACCCCTTTTCATGGGATTTATGGTTCTATTTATACTAGTTCTTCTAGGGTTTCTCGTGCCTATGACGTATTAGTAGGGGAGTTCTTATTTTTAATCATACAAGGAGTCTAGAGTTTGCAAGCAGCTTTAGGGTTTGTTTCCTGTTTGGACTCTTCTTTGTTAAAATCGGTTGGATCCTATCCGGAGTAGGATTTGATCTTCAGGCTTTGTATCCGGTCGAATTCTTGACGTGGAAAGTACACTGGAATTAGATTATTCTTCTGGCTGTATATTTCTTGGCGAACACCTTAGGTCAGAGAGCGGACTTTGCCTTTTTGTTGGTCGACCGGCTGTGGCGAGCACACCTCTACTTTGAGCCGGCGAGCATGCCAGCGGGCGTGTCTTTGACCGATCTCCTCTCGTTGACTGGTCAATGAGTGACATGTTTATTTACTTGACCCGTCTTTATTGCACATTTTGCTGACGTGTCCTATTGCCAAATTTATACATACAACAATACCCCCATAAATACTTCGAGCTTTGGTTCTGCGAGCAGTGTTTATATGTTTTACTTGTGCTTTTCTGACTTTCCTTATTTTCTAAAATTTTTTGCAGATGTTTTTCCCTCTCTTTTTGTTTTAGCCACGTGTTGCTCTTGTTAGTAAGTCTTCCTCAGCAAGCTTTCATTTTCAGCCACAGAATTTCAAACGCTGGGTTCTGATGTGACACGCTGTAAGTGATGTCACGCCTGCAATGATTTCACGTCAGTTGAGAACCCCACGATGCCACGTGTCCTTTGCTTGATGGATACTTTCCGTCACAGCCTTTACTCACAGGCGGTGGTAATTTATCAACACCGTTTTCTGATCATTACTTTTCTTAAATTTTGAATTTTCCCCCTTTTAAGGATGGGACTGTTGCGTTTTCTTCTTTATTTTTCTTGCTTTCGTTTTTCTCTTTCTTATCCATAGAAAATACTCTCTGAAAAATCCTTCAAGTTTCCAATTCGACATGTCAGGTTTTCGGTGATCTTCTTGGAGTGTGATTCTGCTACCCATTTTCTTTTCTTCCTTCTTCGAGAACATCTATCTCTAGTGAGTTCCATGGATTTTTCTCAACGTGCTTTTCTTTTTAATCAGATGATGCAAGCTCTTGAGCTTGGCGATAAGGAGGTTGCTAATAAAATCGAGTCATATTTACGTAATTTTAACCCAATTTCTCCTGTACCCATTCCTCTTTATGCTCCTTCTAATTCTGAATCCAATGCTCCTGATTTTATTTTTCTTTCGACTTCTGACAGCGATTCTTTAGATATGGCAAAAACTTCAAGAACTACTGGTAGTGGTCGACGAGGGCCTAGAACCCCTAAGGACTCCCTCCTGGCTGCTCAGACGGTGATTGATTCAGATGTTGAGGATCATCGGCGAAACACTCTGCGCTTTGCAGCCGATCGCCCAAGCTCTTTCGACATTGAAGTAAATGTGGTCAGTGAGCAAGAAATTATAAAATACAAGAGGAGATACGATATTCCGAACTCGGTTGTCCTTATTCCTTCTAGCGAACGGGCTACGTGGAACCCCCCGAGCAACGCCGTTGCCATCTACGGGTCAATGCTGGGTTGTGGGGTGACTCTCCCACTTCAGCCATTTATAGCCAGATTTTTGGTTGATGCAATGCTTACTCCTGCCCAGCTTTCACTGAATAGCTATAGGATTCGGATGGCCTTGTGTGTGATGTGGAAGTCAATGGGTCGCCGGTCACCAACGCCTCGTGAAATTCGTCACTTCTATGTCTTGTGGCAATCCGGTCTTGGAGGTACTTATTACCTTCAGTCAACCCCTGTGGAAAATTGGATCCCCGAGGGTGTATCTGACCCGGGACAAGTGGAAGTCTCGAGCGATGAGAAGAAGAAGGGTTTTATTTGGGATTTCCCTACCTCAAACAAGAGGTGGAAGAACAGTTGGTTTTTTGTTGGTGGCGAATGGGGAAGAAATAACCCTGCCGACCCTCGCCGAAACCTTCGAGCGAGTAAAGTTCCGAGACACTTTACGTCTCCTGAAGCCTGGTCAAAGGCTTTCCTTGCCTTGACCCCGCACGAGGTAAAGAATGTGACTGAGGCTGCGGTGCTTGGTTTGGCCAAGAGGGGTCAAGAATACCTTCTCGATGAAGTCAGGATGATCACTTGTGGCGTTTTTCCTCGCTTGTCTACTAGGCGATGCCGCTGTAAGTTCTTTAAACCTTAAAACTTGTTTTATTGGTTTTGCTTTGAATAACATTGTTTTTTGCTTTTCAATGAGTGAGTTCGATATCGTCTGTGACGAGCAAGCCCGAGCAGTAAAGAACTCCGAAACTGCTAGTCAAAGACATGCTGCGGGCTTGTCCAAAGAGGGGGTAGCACCACCCGAGGGCGACGATTCTCAGGATGAGGGTGGAGTAGGAGTTCCTGCTGCTGCAAAGGTGGTCGCCCAGCCTCGTGGGTGTGGAGTTGATACTTCACCTCATATCCCTAGCCGTAAGGGGAAAGAAAAAGTTAGGGCTCCTGTGGCGAGTACAGAAGTTCCAGTTTTTGACGCGAGCGTCCCAGAGCCCCCTAAGGACCCTTCTAGCGACTTTAACCCAAGAAATGGTTGAGGGAAGCGCCATGCGGAGACAACCCCCGAATGTGCCACTCGTCCTTTGAAACGGGCGTCAATGGTGGTTCAATACGTGGTCTCATCAGATGAAGAGGGGAATGGCAAGCCTGTTCGTCCTGAGGTTGCTAATGTTGGCGAACCTAATACCGCAGTCCCTCAGGTTACAGATCCAATCCCTCGACCGGAGGAAGGTGGTGGCGCAGAGACTACACCCTCTTCGGCTGCTCAAGGCCCTATCTCTGACAATTTTAGGCCCTTAGTGCCCCCGACGAATATTAGAGCGCGGGGCACTATTGTACAAGAGGATACCCCCAGGCCTTCATCCCCTATCGCTGCAGGGGGTAGGGACGCTGCTGCTCCGGCTGATACCCCTGGTCCATCATCGGCCCCTGCTGCGGATTTAGGGGGTTCTCGTGAAGGGTCATCTGTTGGTCCAGCCGATCAAGGCGAGGGATCAGGGATTTTTTTCTCTGTCCGATTTTTCTCCTGTCGAGCTCCTTAACCATTTTATAAGCAACGATATTTATTTCGATGAGGGTTGGGAGCAGGTGAAGGGAAAATTGTGCAATAGTAAGATGGAGTTCTTTTTCAACTGCCATTCTTTAGTAATTTCTTTTAACATTACTCTCTTTCTTTGTTTCTTTTTTCCTTTCACTTCATCACCCTTTTTAACTTTGTTTTGCTCACAGATGATGTTAGAGATGGCGAGTAACTATCGGCGAGCAAACGCGGCGTTGAGCGATAACAAACGCTTGCAGAAGCAAATTTCTCGCTCAGCGGCCGAAAGACTACTGGCTGAGGAATCTCATGCCCAACACATTGCTCAACTACAGGAGTCTACCGATGGGTTTTTAGCTGCTCAGCTCGCTGCTAAAGGGAAGCTACTTGCCGCTAAAGAAGAGGTCAAATTGCTGAAGGAGCAACTTTCTAGGAGTCAAGACGCCTTGGCTACTCACATGGAGGGAGAGAGGTTGGCAACGGAGGCCAAGGAGAGGGCCGAGTGTGAATCCGAAGACTTGCAGCATCAACAGGCTTCTCAAGATGTCATTATGAATGACTTGAAGGCTGTTTTGGAAGTTGAAGCTGTTGACCGCTTTAAGAGGTCTCCTGCGTATGATGCGCTCCTCCTCCGCGAGTTTGAATGGGGCATGCGGTAAGCAAAGAAGTTCTTCACCCTGAAGGACCGTTCTAACGAGAAAGCCCTGAGGCGTTACGACAAAAACCTTCAGCGACATATGGATGGCGCAGTACGCTCAATTAAAAGCCAGCTGAAGCTATGGAAGGCCCATTGTCGTTATACTCGAGCTATGCACCTTGAGATTCCCACCAAACGTGCCTTTAGTACTTACTATTCTGGCCAAAATAGGAGTTTCACAGGGTCTGGTGCTAAACCTGACTTGGGTCCTGTTACTAGTCGGGATTATACATCTTTCATGCCCAAAGGGGATGAAGAGGTCGTTTGGCTGTCAGAGGATGAGGTGAGCGATGAGGAAGAGGATGATGGGGACATTCCACCGGTGAGCGTTTGACTCCTATGTATATTTTACTTTTCTTTTTTGACTTTTTAACTATATTTGACAAGTAAATGAAATACCGATTTTTCTCGTGTTGCATTCCTTTCTTGTTTGCCATATTTAATTCTATGTATTTTTGTTCAACTGCCATTGCTGAGTTTCTGGCCCAGGCTTTGAATCCTTTTATCACTTAGCTTATAGTTGCTAGTTTTTATTTTACCCAATATTTGTCAGGACGTGTCCGACCGTACATCAAGCTTTACGTGAGCATACTGTTGGGAAGTCTCCCGTTTTTGCTCACTGTTTTTACTGCTAGCTTGCTTTTACCCCCAACATTTTTAATTTCAGGGTGTTTGCCCTGAATACTGTTGGCTGAACGCCTCTTACAATCTGGGTGTTTTATGCCTTTATTGATGGCGATTGCCTTTTCTGCGGTATTTTTCTCTAGCTCAGGCTGCTTTGTAGCGTTTTGCCTTCAGCCTGCTATAATGCGGGGTATTTCCCCATTATCTTTGGTCACTGAATTTAGATAACTCGATCTATCTGTTGTTTGGCGATCCACTCGTTATGGCTGACCCATGATTTCGGCGATGGTAGAAATTTCAGTAATAAATTACTCTTTATTGATTATTTCCTGCAAACTTTGACATCAAAAAATAAAAGACTTCTAGAAAGATAAATCGAAAAAAGGAGAAATAATAAAGTGTCTTCTTGAATTGTAGTATGAAGGGTAGTATATCTTCAAATATTGAGCATTGCACGGTGATATGGTCCTTCCCACTTGTCTGCGAGTGATCCTGTGGTTTTGTCTTTCGTTCCGGGCGTCACCCTTTTTAGTACCAGGTCCCCGAGTGCGAACCTTCTGACTTTCACATATGAGTTGTAATACCTCACCGCTCTCTGCTGATAGGCGGCGTTCCTTATTTGGGCATGCTCCCTTCTCTCTTCTAGCTCATCTAAGCTATATTTCAGCATGTCAACATTAAGTTATGGTTGGAAGAGTTGTGTTCTTGGCGAAGAGAACACTGTTTCGACCGGAATGACTGCCTCAGTCCCAAATGTCATGGAGTAGGGTGTCTCCCCAGTGGAGTTTCTTTCCATCGTTCGGTATGCCCATAGTACCTGTGATAGTTTTTCTGCTCAATTCCCCTTTTTGACAGCTAGCTTAGCTTTCAGGTTGTGCTTAATGATTTTATTTACTGCCTCAATTTGCCCGTTTGTCTACGAGTGAGCTGGGGAGACATAGTAGTTGTTGATCCCATACTTCTTGCATAAATCTCTGAATTTCTTGTTATCGAACTGTGTCCCATTATAAATGATGATGGTGTTTGGTATTCTGAACCTATATAGAATGTTCTTCTTCACTAAGCTGGTTGTATTTGCTGTTGTTATGTGCACCAGTGATTCGGCCTCTACCCACTTAGTGAAGTAATCTACTGCTACAATGGCGTGCTTTGCTCCTCATAGTGCTGTGGGCATTGGGTCAATCAAATCAATTCCCCACATGGCGAACAGCCATGGGGAGGTGATATTTTGTAAGCGTTCCGGCGGCTGGCGAATGTTATTTGCAATCTTCTGACATCCTTCACATCTGGTCGCTATTCTTTTTGCATCGGCGAACATGGTTGGCCAATAGAACCCTTGCCTTAGTGCTTTGTGGGCTAGACTAATGCTCCTAGCGTGATTCCCACAGCTCCCGCCGTGTATACCCTTCAGGATTCCTTCTGCCTCTTCAGGTCCAACATATCTTTGCAGTGCTCTCGAAAACCCTCTTCTGTACAGTTCACCGTTGAGGACTGAATATCTTGTTGCCCTGTATCTCAGCCGCTTGGCTTCTAGTAAATCATTTGGGAGGATGTCATTGATCAGGTACTCTTTGATTGGGGTCATCCAGTTGATTGATACGTTCATGATTACCCCTACTTCAACCTGTTCTGCTGTGCTTGGTCGGAGTATGTGTGCCATGGGAATTGTTCGGGGCCAGATGTTGATAGTGGCTGATGCCAATTTAGCCAAAACATCTACCTGTTCGTTCTTTTCTCTTGGGATTTGAACTATCTTATATTCTTTAAACCGCCCCAATAACTCCTTTGCTAGCTTTAAGTAAGCGATCATGTTTTCATCCCTCGCTTGGTATTTATCGAGTACCTGGTTGACGATGACTTGAAAATCGCTGAAGACTTCAATCTCATCAGCTCCTAAGGCCGTACATACCTTTAATCCTGCTATCAATGCCTCATACTCAGCTTGGTTGTTGGTGGCTTTAAAATCAAACCGCAAGGCACATTCTACCGAATCTCCTTCTGGGGTTGTGACTACTATCCCTGCCCCGCTGCCATGTGTGTTTGATGAGCCATCGACACAAAGTTTCCAACGAAATTTTTCCTTGGCTTGGTCTATTATCATCTTTGCTACTTCGGTGTCTAGTTCGGTGAACTCTGCCACAAAGTCTGCTACTGCTTGGCCCTTAATTGCTGTTCTTGGAATGAATTCTATGTCAAACTCGCTCAGCTCAATGGCCCATTTTGTGAGTCTGCCCGATACTTCTGGTTTTTGCAAAATCATTCTTAACGGGCAGTTAGTGTATACTCCTATTTTGTGTGCTTGAAAGTATGGCCTTAATTTCCTTGCTACTGTTATCAAGGCGAGCGCCATCTTTTCAGCTGGTGAGTATCTTGTTTCGGCTGGCAGCAGTGCTTTGCTGGTGTAGTACACTGGTTTCTGTATTCCATCTTCCTGTCTAATCAGTATGGAGCTAGTGGCCGCGTCCGTGATGGATAGATACAAGTATAGCATTTCTCCTGTGATTGGTTTAGAAAGCAGCGGCGCTCAGCCTAGGTAGCTTTTGAGGGCAAGAAAAGCTTGTTCACAATCTTTTTTCCACTCTATTCCTCTTCCTTTCTTAAGTGCTTTGAAAAATGGTAAGCACCGATCCGTTGATTTTGCTATAAACCTGTTGGGTGATACCAAGCATCTAGTGAGTTTTTGGACATCTTTTAGGTTTTTTGGGGAGACCATGTTAGCCAGTGCTTTGATCTTGTCAGGGTTCGCTTCTATCCCTCTTTGATGCACTTGGTATCCGAGAAACTTTCCGGACGGCACACCGAAAACACACTTTGAAGGGTTTAATTTCATTCCAAATTTGGTTAACACGTCGAAGGCTTCCCGCAGATCATCTACATGTCAGTCGGCCGTGATACTCTTGGTCAGCATATCATCGACGTATACTTCCATATTCCTGCCTATTTGGCTTGCGAACATCCTGTTAACTAACCGCTGGTATGTTGCCCCAGCGTTCTTCAGGCCGAATGGCATTACGGTGACAGTACAACCCTTGGTCTGTGGTGAACGCTGTTTTGTCCTCATCTGGCTTGTGCATCTTGATTTGATTGTAGCCTGAGTACGCGTCCATGAAGCTTAGCAGCTCATGTCCGGCTGTTGTGTCGACCAACTGGTCGATTCTTGGCAATGGGAAGCTGTCTTTGGGACAAGTTTTGTTCAGGTCAGTGAAATCTACGCACATTCTCCACTGATTGTTCTTCTTTTTTACGAGCACCACGTTCGCCACCCATTCAGGATATTTGACTTCCCTGATCGATCCTGCTGCGAGCAGCTTTGATATTTCTTCCCTTATTGTCGTGCTTCTTTCAGGGTTGAAACTTCTTCTTTTCTATATCATCGGCTTGCATTCTTCGCTTACCGCTAGGTGATGTGTGGTTACGCTTACATTAATCCCTGGCATATCTTCGTGGCTCCAAGCGAAAACCTCTTTATATTCCCTCAGTAGGTTCACCACTCCTGTTTTAACCTGTTTCGTCAGACTTGCTCCAACCTTGACGGTTTTGTTGGGTTCCTTTTCGTCCAGAATGATGGTTTCAGTCGGTTCCTCTTTTTCCCTGTCGGTTTTATCCCTCGGGTCTAGCTAGAACGTTTTTGGGGTTTCCTCTCCTGCCTCTTTGTCAAGTTGAAATATGTCCAATGTTTCTGCTCCAGTCTTGTCCTTAAAGATTGACAAGTTGGCTCGTCGAGCCATTTCCTGCGACCCCTTAAGCTCCCCAATTTCGAATTCTGTCGGGAATTTAACCTTTAGTGCATAGGTGGATGTGACTGCCCGCGTCTTGTTCAAAAATGGTCGGCTGAGTAAAGCGTTGTATGGCCAGTTGTAAATGTCAACAACCACGAAATCCAGCAAGATAGTCCTTCGGTAGGGCGCTGTGCCAAATCTTACAGGTAATTTCACCGTTCCCAAGGATCTTACTTCTGCACCTCCAAATCCTTTTAAGGGCACATGGAATGGCTCCAAATCTTTTCTGTCTAACCGAAGTTCGTCGTACTCCCTGGTGCTCAAAATGTCAACGGAGCTTCTGTTGTCTATCATTACCCGGAGGACATCCCTGTGTGCTATTTGTACTCCCACAACTATTGCGTCGTTGGGTTTGGCATCAATTCCTTCTAAATCTTCGGCTATGAAGATTATTGGGTCATGTCCTTCTTTTGGTCTTTTGTGGTTTTTCTGCACGGAATTCACCTCTAGGTCTTTGTTTTCGTACATTACTTCCCTAACCTCTAACATCCTTTCTCTATTGCTTTTGCCAGTGTGGGGTCCACCGAAGATAGTATTTATCGCCGCGTTAGGGTTGCCTTTTCTTGGGCTCCTTCTTTCTTGTCCTCCTCCTCAGTGGTTATCGTGGCAACCAGTGTTTTGGTCTCCCTTCAAGGTGAAACCTTTAAGGTGCCCTTCTCTGATCAGACTTTCAATATGATCCCGCAACTGGAAGCATTTTGAAGTATCATGCCTGTGATCCTTGTGGAACCGGCAGTATTTTGTTGTATCCCTCCTGGCATTTGCCGATTGTTGCCGAGGGTACTTGGCGAGTCTTTTATCCTCTACTACGGACAGTATGTCTTCCTATTCGCCATTTAAGGGAGTGTAGTTACTATACCTGCCTTGGAACCTACTGGTTCTGTTGCTGCCCCGACTCTCTTTGGGCTGATTCTTTCGACTCTTGTCTTCTCTTTGGCGATCGCGCGACTGACCTTTTGTCCTGTCATCCTTGGATTCGGGTTTTATATCTGGTTTGTGACCATGGACGTTACTACCCCCTTGTGCTACTTCTTCTTCTTCTGCCAATGCATAGTCTCCAGCTATATCCATCATCTCTTCATACGTCTTTGGTCGGTCCCTTCATAAGTCGAAAGACAGTCGACCGCTTTGCAGTCCGTTGGTGAAAGCTGCTGTGACAGCTACGTCGCTTGCATCTTCTATTTGGGCAACTTCTTTTCCAAACCTGGCTAAGTATTTCTTAAGTGACTCGTTGCTTTCTTGTTTCAAGTTCGACAGATGAGCTAATGATTTTCTCCTCTGTACACTTCCCATGAACTGCCTTATGAACGCCTTGCTGAAACTAGAAAAGTTGTTTATACTCCTGGCCGGTAGACGTCCAAACCATCTAGAAGAGAGGTCACCGAAGGTTTGAGGGAATGTTAGGCACAAGAGGCCATCATCTGATGCATACTGGGCCATAATATTACGGAATCTGCGAACGTGCTCCTTCGGATCCCTGCTTTCTTTATACTGCTCAATGGTTGGCATTCTGAACCTTTCCGAGAACTTGGTGTGGGCAATATGGTCAGCGAACGGACTATCTGACTCATCATCTGAAAAAACGTTGTGTCGATACCGCTTAGCCATTGCTGAGACCTTTTTTGAGAGATGTTAGAGGGTAACGCTTCGATGACCAGTCGGCTCCTCTTCTTGGTTAACTCTACTTTTAATTGTCATCTTACGAAAATCGTCATTCCTGCTATCAACACCTCTGTTAACTTCTGGATCATCTGTACTTTCGGATCTCTGCTGCCGTGCTCTTTTTGACCGCAATCCCCTTCTCGGTTGGGGGCTTTTGTCTTCTGACGAGATCGATCGTCGTCTCCTGCAGTTCCTGTTGGATCCATCGTTGACAACTTCCCCATATGCTCGCCCGCAGCCTAGTTTTTCTGGAAAATCCTCGTCTAGCAACCCCTTTCCCTTTTTGTGCCTTCTTTCGTCCAAGACTCCTTGTAGGTCTTGGAGTGCTTCCTCCATAATTGGTTCTGCTTGAAGGTTGGGAGTTGCAATATGAACTTCTGACCGCATCCTTCCTGGAGGGTGATTCCCATGTGTGCTAGTTGTCAGTTCATAAGGAGATGAGGCTCCTAGCCCTATAGGGAGCGTGAGACCTATTTTATTGGCTTCATTGACCAAGCTTACTAGCGCTGCATGGAAGTGTTGTAAAGTCTCATTGGTTACTACAGTCCTCGGAGTAGCTGATGATTGTTCTCCGGTTGCCAACGCTTCCTCTCCGGGTACTACGGCCTCCTCGAAAAACTGATCATTGCTGGGGATTCCGTCTCTTTCACTGTTGTTGCTCATGTTGTGTCTGTTAGTATGGGTTCCTGGAAGTTTTTATTCTGAAATCTTCACCCCCTCCTTCTAGCGCCAATTGTTGACGGTGATTTTTAGATTGACTCGGTCAACAATAATATATTAATCAAAACAAACAAATAAAGAAAATAAATCAATGCATGCAAAACAGATTTTACATGGAAAACCCTTGAATGGGAAAAAACCATGGTGCCCCTTGAGGGCGAGAGAAATCACTATGAATCGCTTATGGTTTACACATTCAGATCTCTCATACAATTGCCTGATTATTCTCTCTATGATCTCGAACCCCTTTTCATGGGATTTATGGTTCTATTTATACTAGTTCTTCTAGGGTTTCTCGTGCCTATGACGTATTAGTAGGGGAGTTCCTATTTTTAATCATACAAGGAGTCTAGAGTTTGCAAGCAGCTTTAGGGTTTGTTTCCTATTTGGACTCTTCTTTGTTAAAATCGGTTGGATCCTATCCGGAGTAGGATTTGATCTTCAAGCTTTGTATCTGATCGAATTCTTGACGTGGAAAGTACACTGGAATTAGATTATTCTTTTGGTTGTATATTTCTTAGCGAACACCTTAGGTCAGCGAGCGGACTTTGCCTTTTTGTTGGTCGACCGGCTGTGGCGAGCATACCTCTACTTTGAGCCGGCGAGCATGCCAGCGGGCGTGTCTTTGACCGATCTCCTCTCGTTGACTGGTCAATGAGTGATGTGTTTATTTACTTGACCCGTCTTTATTGCACATTTTGCTGACAGGTCCTATTGCCAAATTTATACATACAACATCTTAAAATCAACTTCCAACCATAAAATAAGATTTTTCAAATATTTATAAGACAAGGTATGAGAATATCACAATTTTAAAATAATAATAAATAATAATAATAATAATAATAATAATAAAACTTACATTTACGGGTTTTGAAAAACCCTAGCTGCAAAAATCCTTTACCGCATTTGGCAAAATAACATTACGAAAGATGTTAAAGGGTCTCAAACTATTGCAGTATGCCAGTATGTCACTAGCTGCATAAGACTTGTTTTGAGTCATACATCTAAAAATGTGTATAAGACTTGTTTTAGAATGCCAGCCATACCCCAGTGAAGAAGGTTAATGACCATTTCGGGTTCAGTTGGAGTTGCTGGACCACTTTTGACTATGGGTGAGCTGAGTCGGTTTGGTTCGGGTTTTGTCTGAAACCATTCACAACTCACTTATATCCAGTTTTTATTTTTTTGAATCGGATTGATTCGTCTCAACAAAGTGACTCTACTTAACTCGAACCTGTTTTTTCCGGCTCGAGTCAGTTCAGTTTAATAAGGTTTTGGGCCTGATGGGCCTGATGAGATTTTTTTGGTCTAATAAAAATTTTACCTACTTGTTTAATTGCATGGGCCTTTTCACTATAACTCAACAACTCCAAATATTAATATAATATAATATATATATATAACTTGGGGTGAATTCACACAACCAAAAATTTATCGGTTTATTATTTTTAGCTATCAATTTATATTTTATTGTTTTCATCACATTTGAACACTTTTGAACAAAATTACCCCTAAATTTTACTTTACCTGACATGTAACTTGGTTACATGCCATTTGATTTCAAGTTATATGCGAGTTAATTCTCCAAGTTACATGTCAGTTAAGTTTTAAATTACATGCCAATTGACTTTCAACTTACATATCAATGATTTTCAAGTTATATGCCAGTTGATTTCCAAATTTTTTGGTGTGTGAAGTAAAGACAAAACGGAGAACAATCTTGTATGTTCAAGACTAAAGGTAATATGTATAATAAAATATAAAATTGATGGTGAAAAACAATAAACCAATAAATTTTTTGGTTACTTCTTGCAATTTCCTCTAAAATAAACCTTATATTTATTTACATTTAGTTTTATAATATATATATATATAATATTTACTCGATTTAGTCAGACTAGTTCAGTTTTTGACAAGGCAAAACCATCCATGACTCACTTAAACTCGGTTTTCATTTTTTTGAATCGGATTAACTCGTCTCAACATGGTGACTCGACTCGAACACGTATTTTCGGTTTGGTTCGGTTCATTTAACCACGGATCATAAAACCGTGCCCACCCCTACTTTTGACCTGCTAAATTTTGGACTACAAAAAGTCATCCTAGCTCAACACTATGAGTCTATGAGTCAGGTCCAACATAAGTCAAACCTGGGCAATCATCTATTGACGGGCCTCAGCCCATCAGAAAACCCATTTGGGCCATTTTTATTGCACGGTTGTCACGTGTGCTTTGCCATTGTTTTTCGATCAAGTCGTAAATAGTTAAATACTCGCAAGATAAAATTTCAATCAAAATGACCAAGAGATGATTTGTAATCGTCATATAGATAATGCATGTCTCAACAGTGATGAATCATGTGGTACTATAAAATTATATGCCCAATATAGATTATCTGATTATGTAATAATGTGATTAATATATTAAATTTTACGAAGCTTTGGTTAGTCAATACAAGTCTTTCATCTTTTATAATGGATGTTTATGAAACTTTTCAAAGAGTATCATTTTATCCCTTGACGTTTGCCCTATTATTAAGATGAGGATAGGGTTTGACCATATTGATCGTTTTCCCCCCTAAAATTAAAGAAACATTAAAAACTCCCCTTCTATTATATTTTCCCTCCATTAAATGTATGATTTGCCCCTTTGACCGTTAAAATTGAATTAAATGACTGTTTTATCCTTCAGTTTTCTCCATATAATTACCATTTAACCCTCAAAATATTTATTAAATAAAAAATATTTTAAAAAATTAAAAAGATGGATCTCCACCGTTCATCTTTGAGATGACTCATTCATCTTCACCAAAGACAAAACCCTAATCTCCATTCTCTCTCTCTCTCTCTCTCTCTCTCTCTCTCTCTCTCTCTCTCTCTTTTCTTCTTCTTCTTCTTCTTCTTCTTCTTCTTCTTCAACCCACCACAACTCACCAAACACCACACTTTCTTCAACTGGCTGAAACACCACCCACACCATTCTTTCTCTTCATTCTCTCTCTCTCTCTCTCTCTCTCTCTCTCTCTATTTCTCTCTTGAACCAAACCACCCATCTCTCTTTGAGTGTTGTCAGTGTCTTCTGAGTGTCAAGAAGCTAGCGGTGAGGTGTCAATCGCCGATGTTCGGTGCTGCAATGGGAGGCGGATGTTGGTTGTTGTAGTATAGATCTACAGTGATAGAGGCAGAACTATAGGTCGATGATGAAAGGAAAGTTGACGGCCAGCGGTTTCCGGTTCTGGTGGTGTGATTGGCGACGATCACATGCGGTGGTCGGAGATTGCCGTTGGAGGTGCGTGAAGGAGGCGCGTGGGTGTGTTGAGGACTTTATTTTGTTTCTGTAAAGGGCTTGTTTTGATGCAATCAAAGTAAGAATTTTTAGCTATTTCTCTGTTGAAACCTTAGATGATTAATGTGTTGGATTTGGTGTGATTTGGAAGAGATGAATTTAGGTTGAAGAAATTGTAAAAAAAAAAATTATTTTTTTAATTCATTAATTTTTTTTAATAAATTTTTTCTATGAGGTAATAAATATATATATATATATATTGAATAATATTTTATTATTATTATTATTATTATTATTATTATTATTATTATTAAATTTAAATAAAAATTAAAAAAAAGATATCTCCACCGTCCATCTCAAAGATGGACGGTGGAGATCCATCTTTTTTAATTGTTTTTTATTTTAATTGTAAATTATTTTCTTCAGAATTCGGATGGTCAATGATGATAATGCCCTTCCCATTTAACAATCAACAACCCAAATGGATGGAAAATGTAACAGAAGGGATATTTTTAATGTTTCTTTGATTTTAGGGGGGGAAACGACTAATATGACCAAACCTTGTCCCTGTCTTAACAATAGGGCAAATGTCAGGGAGTAAAATGATACTTTCCCCAAATTTTAAGGGTCAACAGTGAAATTTATCCCCTGACAAATAATATTGATTATTGAATGTGTTAACATCAAAATGCTCCGGTTCAAGAAAATACTTTTGCACCATGGGGAAAGAAAAAGTTGATCCACAGTATAAAGTTACTAAGTGGTATATATCTGTCACACTTACATCATTAAGACTGTGATGGATTCGAGCCGTATCTCCCTTTTCAAACCCTATATAATTGTAATAGCTTAAAAAAAATTATATAAAAAAAAAAAAAAAAAAAAGAAACGAAACGAAACAAAACAGATGAGTCATCTAACCTAAGAAAATGCCAAACTTATGAATTAGAGATCTTCAATTGCATGTAAGATGGCAACTCTATTACAAGTCTTTACTCTTTACATACAATTTTAGACTTGTGTGAGTTGTGTTCTTATCACATTGCATCACTTCTTTATCGTCTTTTGTCTCACTAATATTATACTTGACTATAAAAATATAAATTAATAAATATTAGCTAATGAAAGCCACTCACATCAAATATCCTGTACTCTATTCTAAAATGACAAGATTTCTTAATAATTGTACACTTCTATCTGATTGCGATGCACCAATATTGATTTGCTGGAATTAGAGTATATCAATGAATCGGATGGTTTCACAATTAGTCAAAAATCTTTTTCGAAATTCATTAGAGATCTCTTTTAAATTTGTAAGAGACAATCCCATATAAATTTTTACCTCGAAAATTTTCATTTTAGCGATTTATTAACGAAAAGGTAAATCATTCAATTTAATTGTATTTTTCGAATATCAAGAAAAGTATGTATAGAACGTTTACTATAAAAATTGAATTATATCTAATTAGTTGTTTTAATTTAATACATTTTACAATTTAATTATATTTCCAAGTGTACGTACTTAAAAGCTACAAACTCAAAAAAGTCAACTCAGCCAATCTAGATCAAAAACTATTTTCCCAAGAAACAAACAGCGTAAACAACCATAAGATTCCAAAAAACTAAAAACTATCACAAAAATCCATAAAATTTTCATGAAAAATATTCCCTTAACATATGTGGCAAACCCTAATAACACCCACGTAATTAGAAACTAAAAAAATTGTAGTTATACTTTCTCTGGACTTGATCTATAGAGGAGCTGGAAAGGATAAGATATATGAGGATTGTGAGCAAGTAGAATAAAAGAATCCATCGTCGTTTTCTCCCGATGAGATTTATATATAAATTTAAAAGATATATAATAATTTTGTAGTTTGGATGATTTTGAAAAAAATAATTCAAAAGTAAAGATTTACCTTTTTTTGTAAACTTACAAAATTAAACAAAAATAAATATCTACTCTTAGAGCATCTCCAATGGTATCCTCAAAAGTATGAGAGTAATCAAAATTTGATTATTTAACCAAAAAATACCGTCCAATGGAGTCACTAAAATTTAGCAATAACAGTTATCAATAATCAAATTGCCTCTTCAATAATCAAATTTGAAGATTGATTTTTAATCATCAAATATAAACTTAACCCAAATTAACTGTTGTAATTTTATGATTTCTCTCTCTTCTGTTACTTTTTTTTTTTTTTTCTCTGATCATCTATATATTTCATCATTGTTTTAACCTCAAAAACTTCAATTAGGTAAAATTCGTCTCTTCATTACGAATGGATCAATACCCATATCAAATATCTTCTCTTGTTTTTTTATAATTTTTTTTTATTTTTTAGCAACAAAAAAAAAATTAATATATCATTGTGGTACCATTATAAGTATACCATTATGGACTATACAATCATGAAATTTAGCAAACCTTGAAAACAATCCTCAAATGTTGAGGTGGTAACTTTTGAAGATTCAAATTTGTTTATACCATTGAAGATGCTCTTATATCTTTAAAAAATAAATATTTTATTATTTTTAAGACCATCCTGACTAGAGACGGATCATGTATCAATTATCTTTACCATTTCATTATCACTAATATCGACAAAGGAAAAGACAAGGAAATAGAAGAAACAAGATTTTGTGTGATTGATCAAACCGTCATGTGTGTATGTGTTGGACATCTTGGCACGTAATTATATAAGATAAGTGGATCTTATGATAAAATAATTAAATATACGTACAATTTAATTCAATATTCAATATCCCAACTCAATTTCATCATGCACCATATGATTTACTAGCCAACTCGACCAATCTCAGGAGTGAGCTAATCTTCCAAGTAATTAATCTTAGTTTATTATTTTATATTATATATATTATAATAAAATAAGAATAAAAAAAAATTATAATTGTTTAAATATATATATTTATATAAGAATAAATATTTTTTTTGAGTCTAGGATATAGGTTAATCGCAGGTAGACTTTGGTAATTTGTTTAAACTTTTTCTTTGACATTTTCTGATGCCTCCTCGAATTCTTTTGAAATTGATGAGAGAACTCCCAAATTTTAAAATTTGTCAAAGATTCCACATATGAAAAATGTCGATTATCAATTTAAATAAAAATCCAATTGAATTCATTTCATTTGATCAAATGTTCGTAAAAATATCTTAAAATTTAATTTGTGATCATAAAGCGTCCAATTGGATCACTTCTTTGTGTCAAGACTAATTAAAATCAAACACTATATATACGATTCAAATTTCTACACCCCCCACCCCCCCCCCCCCCCCCCCCCCCCAAAAAAAAAAAAAAAAAAAAAAAAAAAACTCGGTCTCATCCCTACGGAAGATATTTACTCCCACAATATTGTAGAGAAAACTATACATATGTGCTTTTAAATGCGCATTGTCGGACTCAAAACCTCAACCATAAACGTGGAATGAAAAGTGAACATACTTGAACTAAGAGGGTATGTAAATCTTCAATTAACCTTGAAATTAAATAGATTTAATTTATTTTGTATTTATGCATGAGGTTGAGTGGATCCGGAGGGATGAGGTATGTGTTAAAATGAAAATAATAATAATAATAATAATAATAAATAATAATAAATAATAAAAAAAAAAAAAAAAAATTTTAAGTTTACTATGAATATAATACTAGAAATTACTATTACATGAAAATAACATAAGCAACGTTTTCAATGTAAGCATCAAACACAAAAAATTTGGTAACCCTAGCTAGAGCTCCTAGTAGATAAAGTTATGATAAAAACAAAAGATAAAAATTTGAGGTTTTGGTTAGATTAATTTAATTTAATTAAGATTGTGATTGCATTGTGTAATAGAATAATAATTAAGGGAGACAAACCGTTTAAATTTGTTTTTTTCTTATTGTTTATGATGGTGAGTTTATCTTTACACTAGTTTGGCTTATTATCTTTTTATTACTTTTATGCAATTTGATAATGACACATTTACCAATAAATACAAAGCAAAATTTGTCCTTATCAAAATCCCAAAATCAATTAATAAACAAATAAAATAAATGCATGGAAGAAGAAGAAGCTAAGAAGTGAAGCAGTAGTGTGTGGGACAGATACTCCTCATGTGCAAATGGTCCAAAAAGCTAGAAGTGAATATCTAGTATGATTGAAGAGTCACTGGCTACTAAATTAATATAGAAATAAAATGATATCATGGGCTCAAAATCTTAAAAGGAAACCTCCAATAACACATGTTTCTAACTTAATATTGTCTAATTAACCATATATGTATATATGTCTATGCACTTTCTTTTCTTTTGGCTTTATTTAAAAATGGTGAAAAATGAGCTGTGGATAATTGGATTCAATTGATTATTGGAATTTGGGAGGTTCTTGAAATGTCAATATATATATATAAAGACATTAAAAAAAAAAATGAAAATGGTGGAGTATCTTGTATATAATTATGCAAACCTTGTATACAGACTTGATGTTACAAAACCCTTATAACCCCTTGCAGATCTATGGGGCTGGGCGGCTGGAAGTGTCATTACCGTCCCTTCCAAAAACAATATTATTCTTAAAAAGATATATATTTACTATTGTAGATTTTGTATTTTTACCCAATTTACTACATTGACCCCAAAATAAAATTTTATGGCTCCCAGTCTCTACTTATATCAATCCATCTCACCTCGCCCCATATATACACTAACACAATTTGAACAAATCTAATTATTAGTCTTGCTTTAAAAAAAATAATAATAAAAAAATAAAATAAAATAAATCAGTACAAATATGGTTTAGAATATAACTCCACTATAAGGGAGGGGTCTCTCCACAATTTGTAGACACTGTGTCGGTCTTAAAATAGATAAATTCAATCTCAATATATTTTAATTTTAGACTCCATATATGCATTTTGACAAATATCCTCAGCTAAGAGGCTTTCATGGACAGGTGGCATTATCTTGGACACCTCACAAATCAATAACATTTTGTTTATTCAATAATGGAAAAAAAAAATAATAAATAAATAAAATCCAAAAACAGAGGTTTGTTGTTGCTTGAAGATATTGACTGAAGATATTGTCCACACTCCAAATCACAATATTGATGAATCATATGTATCGCGGTCCTATAACAATAAGGCAACAAATAAAATCTGAAATTCATCTTTGTTTTGAAGTCGGTGTCATTTATGTTTCCCGCATATTGTTTATATTTCATATTTCCATTCATGTTTTTCAATTATTTTGTTTTTGAGAAATGGTGTAGCTTACGATAGTAGATAAATATCATTAACACTAAAATACCAATTTATGTTGTGACAAATTCAATTTATAATAGAGTATAAATTCATTTTGGTAAAACAATTTAAATGAAGACATTTCAACTTTAATTTCATATGGGTTTAAATTTCAATCATTGAATGCTGTTAGACATCAAGCTCAATTACATCAACTTGATGATGATGATTAAACAACTCTAAGCCAATGCAATCAAGTGGAGTATAATGGCATTCAGCTAGAGCTGTGGTCCAGACTTTGCCACCTCATCTGTCCAGTAACTGACTTCACACAGCCTTCTTGTGACTGAAGTTTGTTACTTTGAATACTCTTCATGTAATTCATAGTATATAAGTAGAGCCCCATTAATGTAATTATTCAATCAATCAGAAAAGCTACTTTTCTCTACTTCGTTTTCATTTGCTATTCTCTCTGTTTTTCAGTTTCTTTACATTTCTTCATGGTATCAGAGCTACCTAGACAAAACGTCATGGTATCTTCTCAAGCTGGTGAATCTTTTGGAACTGCTAGTGAGCCAAACAATGGCGACTCATCGCAACAAAAATCACAAGTCTCTTTGCTAACATCAAATTTGAATTTCAAGCTTCCGATCAAACTTGATCACAAAAATTATAATTTCTGGAGGCTTCAAGTTTTACCTGCTGTTCGTGCGTTCGATTTAGAAGACTTTGTGCTGAATCCAAGCAAGTGTCCACTGAAGTTCATTCAAGTTCGTCGCACATATTCAAGTCAAGTTCATCGCACATATTCAAGTGAAGTAGAACAATCCTTGAATGAAGAATACTTAAGCTGGAAGAAGACAGATCAATTTCTTGTATGCTGGCTTTTCTCAACCTTGAGTGAACCTATTTTTGGCCAAGTAACATATTGCTTGACTGCTCATGATATCTGGAAAACACTTGAGAATCTTTTTACTCAACAATCGAAGGCTAGAGCCTTACAGCTAAGGCATGAAATTCAGAATACCAAAAAAGGTTCTCTCTCGTTTAGTGAATTCATTTTGAAGATGAAATCCTTGAGTGAAGTCTTACAGCTGCTGGTCAGCCTCTCTTTGAATGAGAGCTAATATCTCATATTCTTGGAGGTGTTGGCTTCGAATATGATGTTGCTGTTGTTAACATTATAGCCAAGCAAGGTCAGATTACTTTCGAAGAAGTGTAGTTTCTCTTGATGAGCTATGAAAGTATACTTGTTCAACACAATGCTGTGATGTCTCTAGATATAAATCAAGTTCAAGCACATAACTCAAACTTTAGAGGAAATAATATGAGAGGCAGATCAAGAAGCAGAGGAAAAGGTCGCAACTGAGGAGGCTCAAGATTCGTGTGTCAACTATGTGGAAAAACAAGCCATGTAGTTGCTTCATGTTATAAGAGGTTTGATCAGGCACTTCAAGGCCTCAACTTGCAAAGCATGCAATCTCAATCACAACAAGGGACTAATAACAACAATCCAAGTTTTAATAGAGGTCCTAGAAGTTATCAAGCTCACATGAGTCAATATTTGCCCAATTTCTCAAATCAAATGCAAGGCTATATTGATAGCAATGGCTATCTTATGTAAGGCTATTCTGGTAGCAGTGTCAATCCTAGTGCTCTTATTGCATCCCCAAGCACAGTTATGGATCCCTCATGGTATGTGGATAGTGGTGCAACCAACCACATCACAGCTAACATGAACAACATCACACAGAAATTCAACTACAGAGGAAATGAAAAGCTGTCAGTAGGTAATTGTGTTAAACTCAATATCTCTCATATAAATGTTCAGTTGTTTCATCTAGCACATCACCAAAAACTCCTCTATTTCTAAACGATATCTTGCATGTTCCAACAAAAACCAAGAATTTGCTTAGTATATCACAATTTACTAAAGACAATGAGGTTATTGTGGAGTTTAACTCTAAATTTTGCATGATTAAGGACAAGAAAACGAGGAAAACTCTACTGCAATGAGCTTTGAAAAATGGCCTCTATCAACTGGACCTTTCAACAGCTAGAGAGTCTGATTCCTCAAAGCTTCAAGCTCTTCTTGTTTCTAAGTTCAATTCTGAATGCACTTGTACAAATTCTATTCCTATCAATTTGTGTTCTCATTGCAGTGTTGCTAAAGCATGTTCAGCTTTGCATGTTAATAAAATAAAGACATGCAGTGCCTTTAATTCTGATGTACATGGCTCTTTATTAAAAGTATGGCATAGCAAACTAAGACATCATGCATTCCCTATTGTGAAACAAGTGTTAAGAAAACTCAACATGCCTTGTTCAGCATCTACATCACTTGATTTTTGTGATGCCTGTCAGTATGGTAAGGTACACCATTTACCTTTCACTGCCTCAAATACTGTCTACATGGCTCCTCTTGAAATGATTTTCACAGATGTGTAGGGACCTTCACCTCATACTTCCAGTCAAGGATATAGGTCTTATGTCCATTTTATAGATGCCTACTCTAGATACACTTGGATCTATCCAATCTCTCTTAAAGCTCAAGTTACAGATATGTTTATTCTCTTTCAAAAACATGTTGAGTTAGCCTTGGATAGAAATATCAAATGTGTTCAAAGTGATAAGGGAGGTGAGTATAAACCATTAGCCAAGTTTCTTAAGCAAAAGGGAATAGCTTTTAGACATCCTTGTCCCTATATCCATCAACAAAATGGAACCTCTGAAAGGAAACACGAACATATAGTAGAAATGGGTCTAACCCTTCTTGCTCAAGCTAAAATTCCTCTCACTTTCTGGTGGGAAGCCTTTCATACAGCTGTTTATACAATCAACAGACTTCCTACACCTCTCTTAGATCACATGTCTTCATTTCAAAAGCTGTTTCAGACATCACTTGACTATAAATTGTTAAGAGTCTTTGGGAGTGCTTGTTTTCCTTTTCTAAGACCATACAATGAAAACAAGTTCAATTTTCATTCCAGTAAGTGTTTGTTTCTCGGGTATAGTGATCTTCACAAGGGATATAAGTGTTTACATCAAAATGGTAAGGTGTACATTTCAAGAAATGTTGTTTTAATGAGGAAGACTTTCTTTTTCAAAGTCTATTTCCTGCAACACCATCTGGCTGCAATAAAGGGTAGCCTAGCTTGCCTATTTCAGTATTGTCTAAAGCCACATTGAGGACACCAAATGAAAGACATCAAGTTCAACATCAGACTAATTCTCAGGTTCCTTTCAATTATTCAGAAGCAGGTCTTTTAATGCAGCATGATCTCTCTCGGTTACCTGCTGTCCCTTTCCACATTGAATTACCAATACAATCTGAACCTACTGCAACACCTGCTGCACCTATCATACAGCCTGCAGCTCTTGTACAGTCTATTCATCCCATGGTAACTAGACAACGAACAAGTAATCTAAAACCAAAAGTTTATCTATCTGAAATCTCATCAAATGAACCCATTACTGTCACTGAAGCATTGTCAAATAGTAATTGGAAGTCAACCATGGATAAAGAGTTTGCTGCTCTTATACGAAATCAAACTTGGAGTCTTGTTCCTAGATTGGATGAAATGAATGTAGTAGGAAACAAGTGGGTATACAGAGTTAAGCACAATCTATAGGAAAAACTTTCACACGTGGTGGAAGCGAGCTAAAAAGAATTTAGTATATTTTAAAAAAATTTCCAAGTTTGAACCTTAACCCTTTAATTAATAAACATATACATCAAAAGATATCATACATTTGTCGCGTGATCCGATTGACTATGTGTCGATGATAATCCACAAGATCTTCCAATTTCGATCATGAACGTGAATCACCTAGGAGCATGGTCTCCCTTCTCTTTAAATTGTGTACCTGAGAATGGACAAACAAAACTTTTCTGATTTCTGTTAGTCACAATAAACTCCAAGAGATTGCTAAGAATGTCCCGGTCACTTTTGAATTCACAATCGTTAGATTGAAACTCACGTGAACATTATTTGAAATTGTGCACAAGATCTCTTGATGTTAAGATCACTAGTGCACTATAGAAATAAGAACAATTATTTTCTCACAACCCCTCTTGGCCGAAATCTCTCACTAGTCATAGAGTAGGATTTTATTTTTCCACTTTAGCAAAAGAAAATTAATTCTTCAAAGGCAAAAACTAGAGTGGCCGAAATTCATGCCTTGTATTATATAGGGACCAAATTTTAGCCCTAAAAAATTTAGGGTTGCCGAATTCTTGTCTTGTTAAACAAGGCGGTCACTAGAATCCTTTTCCAAATAGGATTTGTGTTTCCACAAAAGACTTCTTAGAATTCAAACTCTAATCCAACTCTATAGTGAATTTGTGACTATATAAAAGACTTCCTAATTTGACTAAACAAATAAAGTCTTTTATATTTAATAAACTACTAATAGTAGTAACTACTAGGAAACATATTTCCTAATCATAAAAGATTTGATTCTTAATTAAATAAGTAATTAACATATTAATTAATTTCTATTTAATTAAATAATAAAATAAAACAATGTAACGGGCTTAAAAAATAGCCTTGCCGCCAATGACTATAACATGGACCATATATTGTTTTTCTTATTTTATTAAATCCATTTGGACTTTAATAAAAAAACTCACATGTGAACTAGACTCATTCTTACTAAAAAAGCAAGTCCACATGCATTTCATTAATATATTAATATAATTAAATAGCCCATTAAATAAATAATATGCAAATTATATTCTTAGTATATTAAATATAATTCTAGATGGACCCATAAATAGTCCGGTAGAATATATCAAGTGATTCATGTAAGTCCGTGCGGATTGGGGATCTTAGCGGGCCTATCTAAATTTAAGCTCCAATAGACATAACTCAATCACAATCAACAAATGATTCACTTAGGTTCAATCTATTAATTTTAGTTCATTCCACTAAAAAACTAAAATTGCACTCTTAAATAAAGATGGAATAAGTAAACGATTCTCATTCATACCCTAGACAATCTTATAGGAGATAGTGAATCCTCGTGAAGAATATCAGTAATCGCCAAGAGCTCATAGACCGCCTATAGCTCTCCAAGTTACCATATTTACTCATATGACCACACTTTGAACTTGGATATATATTATGACTTGTTCAGAAGTCATCTTTCAATATACACTATTGAAAACTCAACGTTAAGATTTCATATCCATAACCACAAAGCATCCATATGATGATATTCTACTCACATTTAATAAATGAAGCCACGATGTCCATATCTATAAATGAAGTGATTAACAAATGAATACCACCAAACTATCGAGGATAGACTATGCTATATAATCGTACTCATCGATAGCTCAAATGATAACACTTGTAACCATAAGTCCATCATTTATCTCAGGATTAAGATAGACTCTCCGATTGTCCTGATAATGAAAAAACTTTTATCTATTGACGGTTCTAGAAAAAGTATTTCATTGTGATCCAGTTCAATGCACCCAGTGCACTAGATTCTTTTACTCGAAGACCCTTCGATGATTTTAGACTCATCATAACACATTTGATCACACTCAAATGCTAGTAAAAAAATTCTATAACTTTAACAAGATAAAGGTGTCCAACCTCTAACTTAAGTTGTGAATGTTATTCAAGACTAACTAAAGAATTGTGTTTACCTCATACATATCCAGATGTATGAACAATTCTTCTTTTCTCATAGTCTTTTGACCTTATGATTATTTACTTTGACAATTATAATAATAAATGCTATAAGATTTTGTTAAAACAAAAATCACTTTATTAATATAAAAAGATTATCAAGTACAATAATACACTCTTGCTATTGAGTATAATCCTAACACAATCAAGATGGCACAATCCAAAGGTATAACGCTAGACTTGTGGCCAAAGGATTTCATCAAATAGATGGGATAGACTTTATGGAGACTTTCAGTCCAATGGTAAAGTCCTCAACAATACGAGTTATCCTATCTTTAACAGTCATTCACAACTAGGAAATCAAGCAATTAGACATCAACAATACCTTTTTGTAGGGATGTGCAGGATCCAATCCAATCCAATCCAATCCAATACGATCTATTGGATCGGATCCAATCCATTGGATTGAATCGGATCGGATCCAGAGAGGTGATTCGATCGGATTGGATCCTAAATTCTAAAATCCATTGGATTGGATCGGATCTTGGATTTCCGTTTGAAAATCCACCGAATCTGCCAATCCGTCTAAAATATTAGGCCTTATTTTTATATTGGGCAATTTATTTTATCCACTACTTTCTAATGTAAAGACCCAACCAAAATACAATTTTTAATATTACTATTTTGGGTTTTCTTTCTCAATATCTCTACATCCAACAATCCACCATATTCTTTTCTTCTATTCTTCTTCATCAACATCACGACTTATTAAGTTTACATTTGGAGCTGATGAATAATGTTATAAACTTTTTGAATTATATAAAGTTTACAAGTTATGTTATGTATTTTTTTTAATGTTAATTTTATTTGAGTTAATTAGTAATGTTTAAATAATTTATTTGATTTTATTTATTTCAGATTATAACTTTTATATATTACAAATGACTTTATATTAATTCGATCCATTGGATTATATCGGATCGGATCGGATCGGATCAAATAGTAATTGGATCGGATCGGATCGGATCGGATTTCAATTTCTTTGATCCAATCTGATCGGATCGGATCTTGGATCATGGCAAATCCATTGGATCCGATCCGCCGCACACCCCTACCTTTTTGAATGATGAATTAAAAGAGAATGTCTTCATAGAGCAGCCAGAGGGTTATGTGAATTCAGATCATCCTCAGTATGTTTGTAAGCTGATGAAGTCTTTGTATGGTCTCAAGCAAGCTACAAGAGCTTGGTATGAGAAGTTGAAGTCTGCCTTGAAGACATGGGGTTTTTCTAATTCAAGAGCAGATACTTCATTGTTCATTTTCGAAAAAGACATCATCATCATCTTACTTTTGGTGTATGTAGATGATATTCTATTAACTAGAAACAATAAAGACTTGATTGCTCAAGTGGTTCAAGATCTCAACAAAAACTTTGCTCTCAAAGATCTTTGAGAGTTAAGTTATTTCTTAGGATTTGAAGCTATAAGGTCGGCTAAGGGAATATATCTAACACAGAGTAAATATGCAGCTGATTTGCTGAAGAGGAACAAGTTATTTGATTGTGCTCCATGTCCAACTCCAATGATTACAGGCAATAAACTAACACAGGCTGATGGTGAGCCATTTTCAGAGCCATCTACATATCGAAGCACAGTAGGAGCCCTGTAATATCTCACTTTAACCAGACCAAATATTTCATTTGCTGTCAATAGGCTAAGTCAATATCTTGCCACACCAACAACTCTACACTAGCAAGCCTGCAAAAGGGTGTTGAGGTACATCAGAGGATCTCTTACTTTTGGCCTTCATTTTAAGCCTTTACAGACCTCTTCTCAGCTTACCTTAGAAGGTTTTTTAGATGCTGATTGGGCTAGTAACTTAGATGATCGAAAGTCCACTAGTGGATGGTGCATGTATCTTGGAAATAACTTAGTGTCTTAGAGCTCTAGGAAACAAAAAGTGGTAGCTCAATCTAGTTGTGAAGCTGAATATAGATCATTAGCTTAGGCTACCACTGAAACTATATGGTTGCAAGCTCTGTTGAAGGAAATTGGTGTTCAGCTATCATCAATGCCAGTTCTTTGGTGTGATAACACAGAAGCAGGTGCTTTGGCCAAGAATGTGTTTTTCACTCAAGAACAAAACACATTGAATTAGACTTGCATTTTATTAGAGATAAGATTGAAATGAAAGAATTGGATGTACGATATTAGGGGTGGGCGTTTAATGGATCGGTTCACTTTTCGAGTGAACCGATAAAAAACCGATAATATTCGGTTTTTGAAAAAGCGAACCGATCCGATCAATTTAAGAATTGTGAACCGATCAAAAACCGATTGAATTGGACCGGTTCGGTTTTTTCGGTTTTGGGCCAAATTACTAGGCTTTAATTTATATTATGTTATATATATATATTAGTGCTATTGGGCCAAATTCGACTTCAATACAGACACAAATCTGTTATGGTTTGAAAATTTGAAAAACTCAATCCACAGTTTAATAAGAGTAAATAAACAATCCATAACAAGTCTAGAATAACAACACCAAGTCCATAACACAAATAAAAACAACAAGAAATTCTTCATTGCTCCAAACCTACTCTGAAGTTCCAAATCAATCTATACCTAACTTGAAATAATAAGAAACCTGTTTTCATTCAATTAACTTGATTCATCAAACAATAAATCAATGACAATAATATATATATATATATATCAAAATATCAAAAAATTCTTACCATTGGCAAACTCAATTGCTAAAAAACATGCTTGAATTCACACTACAATGTTGCATATGAATAATAATATAATATAATATGAAGAATTTTCCCTATCTATACCAAACAAAAACTCCTTCAGTTCTACTTATAATCTTATCTCCTTGCTACACTGTCACTTCAAAACTCAAGACCCTTTCACTATATAACAACTCTTCTTCTCACCCAAACTTGACCGCTTACGGCTCTCTCACATTGTCTTCTCCAAAGGTAATCTACAGATCTACTCTATCTTCATATACCTTTCTCTCTCTTTTTTAATTTCTTTACAATCCCACTGCAAGTTTCAGATTTGGAATGAGAATGAAAATTTCAGATTCGAACCACAATTACCGATTAAAAATTAAAGATCTAACTCTCTTCTATCCTTCAATATTTAAACTTTAAAAATCAGTCAAGAGATCGAAAGTAAAAATTATGAGAAACAAAGAGGATCTGGAAAGTGGAAACACATATGATGAAAATAAGCAAAACTTAAAATAACGAAGAATAGAAAAGCCTTACCAAGAGATCGAAAGCAGAGAAGGCAGAAGCGATGGCGCACTACAACGTCAGTCGACGGCGGACAAGAGAGAGAAATGGTGGAATAGAGAGAGATGGCGAGTTGAGAGATCTAGGGTTTGTGATTTAGAGTTGATAGAATATGTGATTAGACGAGACTCGAGAGAGCACAGAGCCGTGCTGAGTCTGCTGCTAATGAAAAGGGATTTTTTTTTATATATATACACCGGTTCATGGTTCGGTTTTCGGTTCGACCCATAGAACCGGAAACCGAACCAAAAAATCCGGTTTTTATAAAATTGAACCGAACTGAACCGATCATTGAAGAAAAATTGAAAAAAAAACCGATTGGACCGGTTCGGTTCGGTTCGGTTCAATGGATTTTTGCACACCCCTATACGATATATTCCTACTTAAGATCAGATAGCTGACTTGCTCATTAAACCTCATGGCATCAGCAGGTTCATCGTTTTAAGGAACAAACTAGTCTTGGACAAAACCAATCTTAGTTTGAGGGGGGATGTTAGACATCAAGCTCAATTACATCAGCTTGATGATGATAATCAAACAACTATAAGTCAATGCAATCAAGTGGAGTACAATGGCATTCAGCTAGAGCTGTGATCCAAAGCTGTACAAGAAGCATTTCCTTATAACTAACTTTGCCACCTCAGCTGTTCAGTAACTGACTCCACATAGCCTTCTCGTGACTAAAGTTTGTTACAAAGTTTGTTACTATGAATTATACTCTTCATATAATTCATAGTATATAAGTAGAGCACCATTAATGTAATTATTCAATCAATCAGAAAAGCTACTTTTCTCTACTTCGTTTTCATTTGCTATTCTCTCTGCTTTTCAGTTTCTTTACATTTCTTCGCAATTCAACAACTACGAGTGAGCTTAAAATTTGTGACCGACAATTTGATTCATGTGACAAATGATTCGATATTATAAGATGGTTACAACAAATTGTTTTAAAATCAAATCAAGGTACAATGTCAAAATTACTCGCATTTACATGGGTATGGATATTAACACCCATAAATGTGATAAGCGCACCCATATTTATAAGTACACCCATGTCTAAAATTTAAACTTAAAATATTACTAGAAACACTCATCTTAATGCCAATAGTACCATTATTTAAATGAATATTTTCATTTTAATACAATTTATTTATAAACATTCATAAGTTATTAACACACCCAATTTTATAAATGATAAATTTTTAACTTCTTCAGACTCAAAAACACAGTCTCAGGAATTCTTAAATTCTTAAATTTCGAGAATCTTTACTTCAGGCAAATTTCAGACTGTGTATTTACCTAAGACATACTTATTATATTTATTATATGAACAAGAGTGCTTGAGCATGCTTGAGCATGCAGCCATGAAAAGTAAAGTCCTGCTATTTGTTCTTTACCAAAAGAAATATTAAGAGTAATAACAAAAGAAATATCAATACTTTTAGCTATCAAGCTTTCCTCCAAAGTAAAACCATACTATTTGTTCTTTACCAACAACAGAGAAAAACAATATTACACTATTACACTAGTAAAAGCACCATCATTAGAAAACTTTTAAACAAAAAATATTCTTCATAGATTATTAATGTAAATGAATACAATTCTCAAATGTAAATAAACAAGTATTAAAATGTTCTGAAAAACAAAAAAGTGCTGACAAGAGTTTCCGTGCAAAATAGTTTAATCAGTAGCAAGATCTATTGTTTTCTCACTATCACCATCATTATTAGTTGCAGTTTCTTGAAAATATTGTATATAGGAAGTATATGTCGTTTCCCATCCTTTTGCAATGGGTTGAGGACATCTATGCCAATCAGCTGCTATAGGTGAACCAAGATGATTTGGTAAAAAGAATACCTAAAATAAAATCATAAATATATTGTTAATGACAATAGGTGACAAATATGTATTAAAAAAGAAAAACAATAGGTGACAAATAACAACAATGAGCACCATAATTCTTATATATATATATATATAACAGTAAAAAACTATTAATAAAACAAATTATAATATCTCTACGAAGTGAGTGCCGTCTACAAATCCAATAGCAATTTCTTTGCGAGATACTGACTCGATTGACAATGATCTAAGAGGAAGAAAAGTAAAGCATTGCTGCATTGACAAGTGAAATAGAACAATATTATAGCGTGATGCAATAAGATGCCCCATGTCAGATATACTCATCCATCGATCATTTCGTGGAAATTCCTCAAAGTATGATACCTGTTGAGTCAATTGTTCTATCCTCTCTGATGCTTTATATAAATTTTTGTAATTACCTAAAGGAGAATGCAATTAGTTTAACAAATCCTTCCTTACTTGTAACCATCCATCTTGACCAAATCCTAGTCAGCAATAGCTCTAAATCCACATTTATTATTTTTCTATTTTAAGTTAAATTAATTCATTTTAAAAAAATTCAAATTCTCGAATATTTCAAATGGATTGGTTTTAATAAAAATGTTTCATGTTCGGAACATGAAATATATATAAATATATTTAAAAATACTGTTTCATGTTGTCATCTATTTTCTTAAAAAAAAAAAATGTTGTTTCATGTTTGCAACATGAAACATAGTCATTTTTTTTAATATGTAGTTTTGAAATATGATTTTATTACCTTTTTTGTATTTTAGGTTAAATTAATATAATTTTAATTTTAATTTTATATTTTTCTAATGGATTTAGGACCAGTGTGATATTGTTCTTGAGAAGTTAAAATCAACTTATTTAATAATTTTGACATAAAATGATGTTAGGTAAAACTTCCAAAAGTGATTAATTAATAATCTAGCAAGTTTTTCCTGTGATTTTGAAAAGTATGTGGGGGTTACTTTTTGAAAGTGATTATGGAATAATCCAGCAATTAATGAATCTTTTAAAATATCATTATTATACTTATGAAATCAAATTAAAATCATTTATATATCTTATTTCATCTTAAAATTAAATATTCTAATTTAATATTTATTTGATTTACAAAATCTTCTAAAAATATTTTTATTGTTCTAATGGAATGTTTTTTCTAATTTAAATATTTTACTTAAAAATTGATTTAATATATATAATTAATGAAAAAAAATGAAATAAGATTCTAAAATCATGTCTATTTTAGCCATTGTAACTAATTTCAACACTTTTAAAATAAAATTATCAAACATATATATACGATTTTTGAGCTATATAATAGTTTTAAAAGTACAATTAACCAAACATCGGTAAACATCTACCGATTAACTTCACAGCTGATTATTCCTTCAACACAGCTAATAGTGATTATTATAAAAGTTATAGGAATACCAAACTAGCACTTAATGAAAACAAATGTTTGCAATATGAAACATCTTCAGTTTTAAAAACAGAAATTTTTTTATTTTTTTTCTCTTTGTAAATTTTGTATTTTAGGTTAAACTAATTACATTTTCATGTTTCCAATTTTGATTTTGGATTTTTCTAATAAATTGGATTTAACAAACTTGTTTCATGTTAGGAACATAAAACATCTCCTATTTCCAAATATGGGGTTTTTTTTTTCTTTGTTAAATTTTAATATTGAATTTTAGGATAGATAAATTAAATTTTAATTGTTTCAAATTTAATTTTGAATTTTTTTTAATGAGTTGGATTTAACAAAATTGTTTCATATTGCGTACATGAAACAAAGTTGTTTCACGTTACAAACATGGATTGCATACATGAAACATTTTTTTTTCTCTTTGTAAATTGTGTATTTTAAGCTAAATTAATTACATTTTAATTTTTTCCAAATTTGATTTTGGATTTTTCTAATGGATTGGACTTAACAAACATGTTTCATGCCGTGAACATGAAACATCTGTTATTTTCAAATATGATTTTTTTTACTCTTTGTCCTCATTACAAAGTACAAAGTTTGTTTTTGATGCAGGTTAATTCGTTGAAAAATAGTGAAATTTGTAGATTGTTCTAGGATGTTTGATTGTAGAGAGAGAAAAAATAGATAGTAAATAGGACGGAGTCTTAGAGAAGAAGAAGATGATAAGGGTATTGATGAAATTGTTTGGTTATGTTGTGAAATGAAATTTTTATAAGCAGTCAAAAACATGAGAAACAATAAATGAGATTAAAAACAAAAGATAATAATTTTCTATGGAATATTTTTGACAATTTGAAATTCATCCTTGTTTTAAAGTTGGTGTCATTTATGTTTCCCACATATTGTTTATATCGTTGTTTATATTTCACATTACTAGTCATGTTTTTCAATTATTTTGTTTTTAGGAAATAGTGTAGCTTCCAATAGTAGAGTAGTATCATTAATACTAAAATTTTAATTTATGTTGTGGCAAATTCAATTTATAATAGAGTATAATTTATTTATTTATTTATTAAACCAATTTAGATGAGGACATTTTGACTTTAATTTCATATGGATTTAAATTTCAATCATTGAATGCAATCCAACAACTACGAGTGAGCTTAAAATTTGTGTCCGATAATTTGATTCCTAAGACAAATGATTCGTAATTATAAGATGATCGTTAAGAATGACAGTCTTTAAACAAGACAAATAAGTTGCTAAAAATGCAAGAAATCAATATGAACATGAAAGCTCAATCCACCAAAGGTTTAATGTAAATTAATGAGTTATATGAATCTCTATCTATATGTTATGGCTTATTTAAATTCCTAGCACCTATTATTTATTGTTTTGTGTAACTTAAGTTTTAATATTGAAAATGTGTTTTTAACAAAAATATCTTTCTTTAATATTGAAAATGTGTTTTTAACAAAAATATCTTTAGGCATGGAGACAAAAAAAAAATGCGAGACATAATAGCCTTTGAATATAAAGACTTTTCAAGTCTTTTTTTTTTTTTTTTTTTTTTTTTTTTTTTTTCTCAAGTCTTTGATATTATAAGTTAAATAATGACATTTTGGTAAATTTAATTACTTTAATACTATTAAAACTCAACTTATTAAGTCAATTAAAAACCCACAAAATCAATACACATAAGTGCTATTTATTAGATCAAACAATTCCCAAACAAGGAATTAAGCATATATAATTATATATATATATATATATAACATTGAATTTTTCTCTTATTCTCTTTCTTACCAAACAGTAAAATTTGAAATAAAATGTATGAGTAAGGGTGGAAATGCTAGAAGAAGAGTATAATAGAATAATAGTTTTGGGGTTAAGAGGTGGTGACAGAAGAAACAACAAAATGGTTCCACGTGATGCAGGCCTTTTGGAAGCAAGTATAGGAATGGGACTGTCATTGTCCTTATTTGTGGCGGCTGTATTACTCTTATCTCTATCCCTATTCTCCTCCCTAATTCTATCTCTTTCCTTTCATTATTATTATTTTATCACAATAATATTATTAATAATAATTCATTTTCATTATCATATGAGAATATTCTAACTCTATTATACAATCCATCTTGTTTTTTCTTTTATTGAAATCTAAAGCATATTGAATTAGGGATCTACTAAGACCTATCAAAATATCAAGCAACATATTGTAGATTGAAACTTATAATAATTCATCTTAATATTTGAAAAGGGGGATTAACAAAAAAAAATCCCATGAGGTTTGACATTTTATTTTTTTTCAAAAAAACAACCTTCTAATTTATTTAGATAAAATCACTTTATAGTTGCAAATTTTAAGTTTAAAAAATATATATGAAATAACTATAAATAGTCAAAAAAATAATAAATTTTTTTCTATTTTTATTCACATCCAAACGTTTTTCTATTGTTGACAACTTCAATCCTTGAGTGACAAAAAAAAAAAAACCCATCTGACTTTTATTTTTCTTAAATTAATTTTAAATGAAAAATAAATAATAAATAATTGGAAATTCATTGGAGGCCGCAGACCTCAAAAAATATATTATTCAAAAATTAATTTAAATTTCAAATGGTTAAAATTTAATTTTTTTTATTTTATTTTTATGAGACTTTAAATTGAATATCAACTTTAAATTATATCATGGCAATTGCAAGCACAATTTTCAAGTTTCCTCTTTGTAATTAGTGTAAAATAAAATATCATAACCTGTCCAATTACCCAAAACTTTTGCTTTGACCACACCTAATTATGAGCTTAATTTGTATCGATTTATAATGATAATATAATTATTACATGGGAATTTGTACAAAAAAATTCCCATAATAAATTAATTACAAAGTTTTTAATGATATCATCAAAAGAATGTTGCATCATTTTACGACAAACACCACGACAAATGTTGCATTCTCATATCACACAACCTTCCAAATCACTATTAATATTATATATTTATGTGTATATATATAATTAAAAATGTATTTTAATAAATAAATAAAAAAAACCCCTAAATAATTAAAATATTAAATTTTGTTGTTTTGCACAAAAATACACTACTGCAATGAAAGCTCTGTCAATCCTTAATGGATTCTAGCATCCTATTTCTCTGAATCACTCAATTGGGTGGGCCATTATTTGTTTTGGATTTTATTATTTTTTTTTGTGTTTAAATTTAACCCTTATAATAAAGTAATAAACAACTTCAAATTGCATGGTTGATGCTAGCTGTGACGTACATCCATCGCCACCACTTTTAACCCGTTCTCAATCCCTATTCCTTCACGATGAATAATTCTAAAATTCATTAAAAATATTTCAATATCGATATTTTAATCAAACTTAAATAGGGTTCATGAAATTAAGTTATCTGAGAAATTGTTATGTGTATATATATATATATATATAGAGAGAGAGAGAGAGAGAGAGAGAGAGAGAGAGAGAGAGAGAGTTTTGGGCTGGTTTAAAGTATTCATTTTAATTTGTTTGGGTCGGGTTACGGGTCGGGTTAATATTCTAAATATGAATAAAACCATACTTTAATAATTGACCTTTTTTAGTATTAGGCATGTCCTTTTCTTCCAACTAAAGATACAAACAAATTGATATCCTTAATTAAATTCCTATTAAATTAACAAGCTGTCATGACCCCACACGTTTAATGTTAGAATTTATTACAGTAATTTTTAAAATACTTAAAAAAAATAAAAAATAAAATAACAAGTCGCTTGAACTAAAACGCTAATTTTAATTTTGTTATGAGTTTTTACATGAACAGAAGGATAATTTTTCTATATTATGGGACAAAATACAAAAAAAAAATAATAATAATAATAATTAAATTAAATGATCATCCCAGCTCTTTATTGGTGCTCTTATATTTAATCTCTCTTTTTTTTCTGGTGATGATCATCGAAAAGCTATAGCAAGTCACCAGTACAACGGACGAGAGGAGGTTAGTTCGATGGTAAACCCCTCACACCACCCCGAATTTAGTAATAGTATAATACTCCAAAAAAGAAAAAGAAAAAAAAAAAAAAAAAAATCACCAGTACAACATAAAACCTGGCTTTTTTCCTCCTTTTTTTTTCACTTTAAATTGCTTTTTTATCTTCTCCAGCTCTCATCATCATATCCATGTCAAAAAACCACAGTAGTTGCTGTTGCTGATGTTGTTGTTGTTGTTGGTTCAGCTGTTTTTGTGTTGATCAAGAAGCCAGTTTGTGAACATTTGGAGAGTGTTCATGTCGGCTCTGTAATGCTTTTGTGTGAATTCAAGAAGCATAGGCCATGTAAAGTCCGGGTACATTCTTGGGCTGTTGTTGTATGTGTCCACCAACTCACTAGGTGGGGCTACCACTTTATCTTTCTTTGGACACAGAAAAAAGGCTAGAGATTTTCTTGTGCTCTCGCTGTTCACTACTGCTCGGTGTAAGCAACTCTTATATCTCCCATTCGATAGAGCCTATAATTCAAAATCAAACATTATTATTAATCCAAGACATAAATTTGTATGTATGTATATATATCTCTTACTAATTACCATGAAAGTATCTCCAATGTTAACGACAAATGCTTGGAAATTCGGGGTAATCAAACGCCATTCGTTGTCTACGAACACTTGAAGACCACCCACTTGATCTTGGTGAAGGATGGTTAGAGAAGTTGGATCGCAATGAGGACCAGTTCCTAGAGTGAGGTCTGGTTTTTGACACGGTGGATAGTAGTTGAGCCTCATTATCGAATCGTTTCCTTCGAAGAATTCTTTAAAATAAGCTCTGTCCACGCCAAGACTTATTGCCAAAAGCTCCATGATCCCTAGAGATAGTGTGTTCATCGACTCACAATAGTCCTGGTACACCCTCCTATATTTTAAACAACAAGAAAAAACAGTTTATTTATCAAAATTGAGAAGAAAATCGATGGTGATCAAAAGGGGATCAAAAATGGTATGCAATGCATTTAAAAAAATAAAATAAAAATTTCCATACCCAAATTGCTTGAATTCGTCTCCCATTGTTGTCTGGAGATAATCTTGGACAACATTTGTTGAGGTTTCTTCACCCGAATAGCGAAAAGAGAGAGTCTCCTTCCATGGAAGCTTAGAGGAAAACCTACCAGTGAAGCTACTTGCATAGCCGCAGTGTTCACCAACTTTCCTCTGAGCTCTTTGCTTCTCAGTTAGAGGAAGCTCGAAGAAGTTGTCCATGCAACGGTGAGCATCAGCGATGAGACTTGAATCGACACCATGATTAACTACGAGGAAAAAACCATGTTTTCGACAAGCCTCGCCAACAAGCTTTGAAGCTTCACTGGCGGCAAACGGGTCACCGGAGAGAAAACCGCCCAAGTCTATAAGAGGTACTTGGAGTGGTGGTGCATTAGGGCAAGGCTTCTCATGATCAGGCCATATAAACTGTTTTGGTATTTGGGTTTGATGATTGAGCACAGAAGCATCAAACACCAGCTGCCGCTGCCGCTGCTGCTCATCTTTTAATTGCTGATGAGGAGGCTTGGATGGTATTTTTGTGACGCAGTGAATTGCCATTGCATTAATAAAAACACACACAGTACTAGTAATAGACAGTAGCAGTATTAGTAGTACTTTTTTGAGAGAGTTTTTTGAGTGATGATTTTATAGAGAGAAGTTTGAGGAGGTAATAGCGTTGAAAGAAAAGCCAAGAGTTCTCATTGGGGAGATCGGTGAACAAAAATTGGAATCTTATAGCCCTTTCTCTCTCTGTGTTTTTTATTTGCAAACAAGGGCTTCTAGAGGTTGAGATTTGCATAGGCAAGTGCTTTTGAATAGAAAAATTAGGTAATGTGTTGTCTTCTTTTAAAAGCTTGCCAGGAAAGCATTTCCCAATGTTGTCTTTGGCGTTTCATGATGTTGAGAAGATATGTTAATGTCACTGGTTTAAGAAAATCTTCACTGCAGTAGATGTAGTGAAGAGCGGTGCTTCTGACCGTTAAAAATGTGACATATGACTGACACGTGTATCCGGTCATTGAAAATGTGATATGTGGCAAGATGTACATGAGTACATCATAGGAAAAATGCACGTCTCATCTTCTATGGCAGTGTGCATCTCTCACCAGTGCATCCACTGCAATGAAGATTTTCTCCCCCCATTTAGCCCTTCTTTGCCTTTTCAATTTCCACCGTCTTCTAGCTTATAAACTTAATTATTTTTTGTGAACCCTCTGTTGGACCCATCAGGGCCCTAACTTTCTCTCTATAATATATACCGTAAAGGCGTAAAGGCCTCAAGCCAACCTTAAATCTTCCTTCCCTTGTGTCTTCTTTATGAACACAAAATCTTCAAGAATTAATTAGCTCATGCTCAATAAAAAAGAAATTATATCCTCTTTCAATTAAATTGATAAATTGACACTCTACAAGTTGAGATACCTGTTATTACTTAATCATGCTATTATTATTAGAAGAATCTTATCGCGTGATAATTGGACACCATAGACAGGATTGAAACAAAACACTTTATTTATATTTATATATATTTATATATATGAAGTGGAAAGGAAGGTGCATGTAAGATTTACATTTTTAAAAATAACAAGCAAAACACTAAAAGTTGTGTGGAATTGTGACAGAATTGTATATGTAATGGGTAGTGCATGTAGCATGAATATGTCTAACCAAGAATGATTGCCAAATATAAAATGTGTGGAGGAGGAAGAAGAGACAAAGAAATATATATTTCTGTTGGAATATCAACAAGATTTTTTTTTTTTGTGGAACAAAATGACAGAAACTCATTAGCCGAGGAACTTTCATGTCAAGGAAACAGCTGACTATATATTCAATCACCAAATTAAGGATTTCGAATACATACACAACAAATTATAGCCTAGATAAACAATTTTTGAGAACTTTTATGGTAAATTTTTGAGATTTTTGATGAATTTTAAAATCAATAGAATCAACGGGCAAGATCTAAATTTCCCAACACTGTATGCGACACGAATGCATACGGGTGTAAAAGAGATTGATTGATAGAGTGAGAATTAGAAGAAGATATTTTCCTTTTTTTCTCTTCTTCTTTTGGTGGTTACAGAGAATTTGTGTGTTTTTGTATTTGTAGTTCTTATGAGATTTCTCTATCCAATCTTTCTTCAAAAAGAGTCCAAATGTTTGTCAGGATCTCCTGTTAACAAGTGTTAGTGCTTTATTAATAATGCACCATAAAATAGAATCCCACGTCATATATATATATAATATGTTATTATTATTATTCGTTTCACAGACCCATTAGCCCATTTTTTGTTGTTATTCAACCAGAGAAATTTTTTAAAATTTTCAGATGATCTTATTCTTTATTTTGTTTCATTTTTATTAGCTTATAATTGTCCAAAAAAAATTACTAGCATTAAAAAAACCATTTTATCAATAACTAATCACAGCCAACAGACCACTTACTATATATATAGGGAGGTTCTCCCATCAGGTCATCCTGAGTGATACTATCTCACAAGTCACAACTATTTCTTTAGCATTCCTCATTAACACCCTTCGCTGCAACCTTGTCAACTGCAGCATTCTAATTTTTGTTCCAGTAGCGCAAAATCATAATAGTTATATAAGAACTTCTTTTGATAATTCAATTTTTTCTATATACAATTCTTTTCCAAAGACACTTCATTCTAAAATTTTAAATTAAATATATATATATATATATTCTAATGACATTTCCTTTTGTTTCAAAATTATCACGTTTATCTTTTGACATACCTATTCTAATGATACTCCACTTTTAAAAATAAAATTTTTAAAAATAAAGACACTCATATTAAATATGTGGCTAATCATGATTGTGTTTTTCTATACCATTTTTTTAAAGAAGTTTTCAATGCCATTTGATCGTGGAAGCACCTCAAATATTCATTACTCGATTATAGTTTATTGATTTCTATTTGAATTTAGTTGAAAAGATTGTTTTCTGAAGAATTTTTGTCTTCTTTTTCAAAATATATTTTGAAACAAATTTCAGACCTCGGTGAAGCTGTAGAGGGAGTTGCAGAATAAGACTGGCTTGGACTGTTTAGTTTAGTTTTTAAATCATAAATGAATAATGAAATTACAGATAAATAGCCCTCAAGGGCATAGCTCAGCCGGTAAATTGACGAGTTTGGGATTTGAGTAAATGACTCACAAATTGACGGATTGAATCCTACCAATAATAAAAGCTTCAAAAAATATCTAGATAGGTGGATAGATAGATACTTTCAAAAAAAAAAAATTATAGATAAATAAATTCTTGCACTAATAATTGTTAGTGCAAGAATTACAATGGACTGTATAAACCCATTATAATCTTAATAATAACTATTTTCATTATTTGGATATTACAATTTAATATTTCTTAAAAAAAAAAAAAAATCATTGTTATGCCTGCTATGATAGTACAATTGTTTGTGGAATAGAGTTTCCGATTTGGGTTTCTTAATATATTTTTTCCTCCTTTTAATTTGTTGAATTTTCAGCTGAAAATTTGGGACTGCGGACTGAAAATTTTGGAACAAAAGAAGAATATATTTTAGGGATCTTATAACAATGAAGAGGAAAAAACACGAAAGAGAAAAAAAAAATGTTGTTTTCTATATAAAAAAAAAATAAAAACTAGTTTGAAGTGTATTTAGAATTTATTTATTTTTTGTCTTGTTTAGTAATTTTAATTTAGGTTAATATTGTCATTAATAAAAAAAATTAAAATAAAGTGTAAACAGATAATTTGTGAAATGTAAGGAGAAGCTCTCTAATTATATATATACCAAAGGGTATAGAAAGAAAAAGCCTAGTGACAAATTTGCCATTATGTGGAGGAGTTGGGGTAAGTTTAAGAGGCAACTAGCATAGTGGTGGTGGATGTGATTCATACAAAAAGAGGCTATATGAATTCAACCCAAAACCATGTCTCTACAAAATTTTCTGATTAGACATCAAGTTTGGAATTGGATTGCTACAACTACAACTAGAAAGTGAGTGTCATTGCTTCAAAAAAAAAAAAAAAGTGAGAGTCATGTTAGGGACAATATATATAATTCGATTATACCTACCAAAAAGATTACTCGGTTTTTTGCCCCAATATATGTACCATGATTTTGATCGTGGGTCCATTCAAGATTTTGATTTTATATGAGAAAATGGACAGACTCACAATCCCAATTGATTCATAAAATTTTAAAGGAGAAGATTAATTGGTTGATTTGAAGTGGCCTCTAAAGAGATGTCTAGCAACAATGTTTTTATTTTTATTTTTAAAGTTAAGATCAAACAATACATGTGCGGTTCGGATATCTATCACATAAATTGGGAGAAAACTCCCTATATATACTTCTAAAATACGTATGGTGGGACTCGAACCCATGATTACCAATGTGGAAAGGAGGTGCACAACCATCTATGCTAAAAGGTGATGTACAATGTCTAGCAACATTGTGATTCATGCTTGCTCTAGTTTACTTTTGCTGTGCTCCTCTCCCTTTTTCTCTTTTATTACCCTGTTAAATGGTCTCACTAAGATGGTAAATTAAGATAGATCTATTTTATTTTTTTGAATATCAAACTTACAACCTCATGATATAGGTGTGAGAGCATACCACAGTACCAACCTCATTTTGTCATAGATAGATCTAGTTAGTTTGCCTTTTTGAGTTAGAGTCTGTGGAGACTTAACAAGATTAACAGCTATAAGCAAGACACGGAATGCAATTCTCACAATGGAGAAGTCTGCCCATGATACACGAATCTCTACCACTTAAGTAAACGAGAAGTGTCCAACCATTTTGCTGAGTGGTTGTTTGAGCACTCGGGAAGTAAAATCTTTGAAAATTTACCCTTGTGCGAGATGATCTACAAGATGACAGTTAATTATATAACACATTAGTACCAAAGGTCAAAAGGTGACCGAGATTCTCTTTACAACATGTTTTATATATTGCATAGGAAACCATCAAATTTTGTATACCGTACTAGTTGCAAGTTGCAAGAAAGAAGCAGTTAACTCCACCGAGTCATACAAGAGAAAAGACAACATGTAGTATTGCAGAGATGGTCGATTGTTGAAACCCTAAATGCCCCCATTTGGCCCTTTCAATTCCTCCATGATATGTGTCCAACAGAAACTTAAATTAACCTGGACGCAGAAAAATGTCAAAACACTGCTGCCTTGTGTCCCTTTTAATGGCCTGTTTGAGGTTATTTTCTAGGCATTAAAACCCTAGCAACCCCACCACCACCCAAAGCGGCAAGACATTCATTCAGCCCGGTAATGTTTCAAGTTCGAATCGTCGCACCACACACAAGTAGTATATCGAAATTGAAAATCTCAGCAACCCAAGTTGTACTTACTACTGTACAACCTATAATTTGAAATATATATATAGTCCCGATCTGGTCAGGATGTCCTGATATAATTTTATTGGGATATTGAATGTAAATCACTCCTTATTGAGAAGTTTTGATAAGTGCATACACACTTGAGTCAGAACATATAAAACTAGTGACTCACATTCAATATTCTCATGAAATTATATCAGAATGTCCACATGAATGGGACTATATATCTCAATTATTTGTTGTAAATCCCTTCAAGAGGAGTTCATTTAATTTTTGTTTCCTTGATACCCTCTAACGATTATACCCAAAGAACTCTCTAATGCTTCAAAAGAGAATTCTACCCATTGTAATATGGGTAAAAGAAAATAGGAATCTATATCAAATAAGGTTACTGACTAATTTAAGCAACTTATTAACAAATATTAGTACATACTCAAACTTTAGAGAAAATCTTCCATATATGGGACGGTCTCACTAACAAGTGGTCAGACCGTCCAATAAAAATGTAGTATTTTTATTGAAAACATCAAATATATTTTAAAACTTGAAAAAAAAAAATCTCTTAAGATTTTCTCCAAACTTTAATGGCATCACCACCACGTAATGTGGATTCGTGGAAAAAACACTCATTCAGCCTGATCATGTCTAAGATTTAGTATTTAAAAAATAAAAACCTTAATGCCATCTTAATTGTAATTGTATCATGTTCCTTGTTCTTTTCAATCAAAACATCATTTGAATACATTAATTCCACAATCCATAATAAAAAAAAATTGATAGGTAGTTATACAAATTTGACTAGCAATATTCTAGCTCTATCTTTTGAATTGAATTCTTGTTGATTTTGATGGAGTAGTTTAATCGTAAACAGTTTTTGCAGTGTTTAATTTGTGCCCATTCATGGTGTATGCACTGTTAGAGAACTCCAAATTAAACTATTACGTAATTGTTATTATAAATCTTGATCAAAGTCTCGTCATTACAGGAGAGGAGGTGCCTTTATGAACTCAGTTTTGACATAATGGAGGATAAGTGAACTATATATGTTGGAGCACTACTACTAGTAGATTTAAGTGGATATCTTTCCAAGATTTGACAAACTTAGTGTTTAAACTGTAATTGCGTTTCCTACTTTCCTGATCAGTTGACTTATATAATTGCATGCAACTGATCACTAAGCTTTCTCCCACTCAAATTATATATATATAAGCTTTGACTCTAAAAATATCTTATGATCCATCATTGAGAGTTGAGAAGACTTATGGAACATGTTGGCCTTACAGGGGGCCAGCTGTCACCCTCCCTTTGAAGGTATGAAATACAAAGTTTAATGTTCATTTTACGGTCCGGTTGATTTTTATAGATACAGTATATACAAAGAATTTTATAGATACGGTATATAGAAAATTTTGCAAGAGAACATTGGAAACAAAATTAACTAAATTTGGATATTAAAAATAATATGTTTTATATCAACTTTTGGAAATGTTAAATCCATCTCTTTAATTACCTAACTTTTCTCTGCGTGCACATCAATTCATAGCTCAAACTTCCATTCACATTTGTTATAAGGTCATCCCAATAAAGAGCTATATACTCATTTTATGTCTCAAAACCATCTATAATAGAGAGTTAAATTGAGAGTTAAAATAGGTTGAGAATTATTTAAATGAGTTATATTTAATAAAGGTGAGAGTGAGAGTTATATGGTGGGACACATATGTAAGGTGGTGGGGTATATGTGTTGGATGAATAAAATAATGATATTTTTGTTTTTTTATGGGACTCATATCATAATTAAGAAAGATGAATATGTAGGACCCAGTTGGATTTATTAACCATTGGAGATGGACGGATCAGATTTGTTGACCGTTAGAGATGAACGGGCTACAATTTTTCAAACATTTAAATTTGAAATAAATTATTTTTTTATCACAAAAATACTAGAAAATCAACAAAAATTCAAAATAAATTATAAAAAAATTATAGAAAAATTCAAAAATCCCTCCAACGGCTGGTTTTTTGAAATTGCCTATATATACTTCATTCCAACATAATTTACATCACATTCATCCATAGTTTGAGCTTCTAAATTTTCTAATAATACAATGGATTATTCTTCCTCTTCTGATGACGAAGCTTTTCTATTTTTGTTGGAGCAAAGCATGAGGATTAGCCACGCAAGCCATAACCTGATGAGGCAAACAATTATGGTATTAGACACTCTGCATCCACAACATGGTGGTTCGTCTTCTTATCGCTGTTACATAGATCGAAATAGGGAAGCCGGCCACCTACAATTGATGAAAGACTATTTTTCTAGCACAAGCTTGACGTACAACGAAGATCTATTTCGTAGGCGATATCGAATGAGAAAGTCACTCTTCACCAAAATCTTAAATGATGTGAATAATTTTGACACTTATTTCATGCACAGAAAGAACGCGACTGGGATATGGGGTGCCTCACCACACCAGAAGATGACTCTGGTGATAAGGATGCTCACATATGGTATCCTGGCTAATGCCACTGATGAATACTCTAGACTGGGCGAGAGTACTATCATTGAATCATTCCAGCACTTTATCATAGTCATCCCACAAATCTACAATGTGACTTACCTTCGTTCACCAACGAAGGATGATCTAACTAGACTATTACGTAAAGCCAGTCAAAGAGAATTTCCAGGTATGCTCGGATCATTGGATTGCATGCACTGGCAATGGAAAAATTGCCCCACAGCCTGATGGAAACTCTAGTGCTGGGATATTTATTATTTACTGATAGTCCAAAAGTCGGTCTTTGTTGTGTGAGACATTTATTATATTTATTATTTATTGATAGTCCAAAAGTCAGTCCTGGTCAATATTGGTTGTGTGAAATATTTATGTTCCTTGAAAGTTTAATGTTCTATGAGTCTAGGAACCATAAGTCTAGGAACCATAAGTTTATTAATTATTGAAGTGTTATTATAAAAACAAGTGTCTGTAATCTCTGGGAGGCAGTCTTTGGCTTTTGGGAATATATTTTAGTTTCTATTTTCTGTGTTTAAAGATTTGGAAGACTTGGGTTTTGAGGATTCAACCCTGTGGCATCTTCCAGTCCCTCTATTGCTACGTTTAGCTCAAGAGGATAGTACCTACCACCTACTTTCCTAATTCTACTGTTTATGTTGTGAGCTGAATTCTTGTTTTGAGTTTTTGGTTCACATCACAGCCTTCTAGAGGGCTTATGTTGGACATTGTCATAGCCCAACAATTATACTCGAGGCAGTGGCCTCATATGACACATGGAATGGCATGCCAACTTTGGATTTTCTAGGTCATTCAATGACATTAGTGTTCTAGATTGTTCTTATCTTTTTTATTCCAAGGTTCAAGGATGCAATCCAGTTGTGAAATATACTGTCAATAGGCAACGATACAATGTTGGGTACTATCTTGCAAACGGGATATATCCGAAGTGGGCAACTCTTGTACAAACAATATCTAATCCACAAATAGTGAAAGGGAAGCTATTTGTAAGACTACAAGAAGCATACCAAAAGGATATCTAGAAAGCCTTCGAGATTCTTCAAGCACAATGGGCTATTATCAAACAACCTGCCCGAGGTTGGGATGCCAATGATCTTGGCTATATTATGAAGACATGCATAATTTTGCATCATATGATTGTAGAGGATGAGAGGCCAGATGATCCTATTGATGAATCGGATGACGAATCAGATCCTAAAGAAAGGTTTAAGAGAGCGGTATCATGTTATGATGGTGTAGAAGAAACTTCATCTTCTCAATCAGTACTCACATTAGAGGAAAGGCTTGCTCATCAACATTTAATTTGGTCATCAAACACAATCTAATGGAGCACATCTGGAATCCATTTGGAGAGACAAATAATAATTTGTGATTTACATTTATATTTGTGCTTTCAATTATGCATGTAATTTTCCTTATGTTTGTGTTTATGTTCATTGTTTTCTAATCTATGAAATTTAAATTTTATGATGTTTCTCATCTAAAAATTAAATTTTTTAATGTTATCAAACTTGGTAATAATTTATAAATATTTAAATATATTAAATATTAGTACCATTTTAAAGATCTAATTGAAAATTTTACAATAGTATTATTTTTATCAAAATTAAAGTTTATAAATTACAATTTATTGAGCACTTATTATAAATTAGGCATAATTAAATTTATTACAAAAATATCACATATTACTCTCAGCACCACTTAAGTAAAAGTACATATAAGCATACCTTAAAGCACTATTTGAGACTCAAATATAACTATAGCTCTCACTCTTTATTGACGATGTCCTAAGGGTTCGAGCTCCATCTTGGTTTATAAAATCACAAAATATGAGGAAACCCCTCCCCTATAATAGGAATTGTTTTCCTAATCGTGCTATATATATATGTATATATAGTGTTTGATCTTACTAGGTCCCGACTGACCCATCACCATTGGTGTACTTAAGAAAAATAAAGAAGATTGCCATTATCTTAAAGTTTTAACTTTGGGTAAAGTGACTACTTAATATAATATCTCAATTATTTTATTGTATTTGTTTCCAAATTTGTTGCATTTAGTTTACATGACAAGCATATATGTATTACATTAGTCTCGTGCATGAGTTGGTCTATTTTTATTTTATTTTATTTTTTTAACAATATCTATTAATCTGGGATCATGTATTTTTTTAAAAGCTTTCACCATTGGTAGGATTTGAACCGCTGAACTGTGAGTCATTTGATCAAGCCTCAAGCTCGTCCATCTAACAGCTGAGCTACGCCCATGTTGGCATGAATTGGTGTATTAAACTTAATATTATTGTTGTCTTTCTAAAAGATTAAACTTTTGATTGAAATGTGAAACAATCGTACATTGAAAATAAAAGCATACTTCGAGCATACAAAGATAAATAGGGAGTACTAGACAGTAAATGCAGACAATATCAGATTGGCCGAGTGGTATGTCCTAAATAATCATATCGATGAGGTTGCTGATTCAAGTTCAAAAAATAAAAGTGGAAATGCAAAGGCAAGTTGCAAGTATATTGATATAAGAGAATCCAACTGTGGCTGTTTGAGCTGAATTATTACCTGGTGAAAGAACTGGACAAAAAATGAAAAAGAAGCATATATTAATCTATTCTTCCAAGAAAATGATTGTGGAGCCAACAACAATCACTAACAAGGCAAATAAAATGGTGCAAAAAGTACGGAAACAATGACAATTTTATTATATATGGACATATGAGCATGAGAGAGGACCAAACAAACAAACCCACAAGTCCTAACTCAAATAAATTTTACACCAAAATTACAACACTCTATCTAACAACATGCAATCACTTAGATTTTAAGTATCCCCCCGCAAAATGTCCAGAAAAAGATTAATCGCTCTCTTCGAATTGGAATGTTTTAACCTTCAAATGTTCAATGATTATGATGATAGTGAGAGTACAGCATTATATATGTTTCATTTGCTTT